>JAJAGP010001315.1:0-206328 GCA_025084515.1 Ancistrus triradiatus | reverse complement strand
GTGTGTGAGTGTGTGTGTGTGTGTATCTCAGATTCTGTTTCTTACTCCACTGATTCTCTTTTACCTTTTTGACTTTAAACCACAGTAATACATATCTCATTGGAACTGAGCTCCAGTGAATCAGGATAAAAGTATGATATCGTCTATTTTGCATTTTTAAATATTTACGTAAACATTTTTTCATTAAAAATCATGTCATCAATATCATAATTTAAGGATAGAGTTAAATTCTTTGGAACACACTAGTATTTGGTATTTGGTATGTTCCTCTTATCTTATCCGGCTTTATTTCACAATATTCCAAAGTTTCTTTGTTACTGAGCGCTCTGCATTCTCTATCTTGAAGTGCCCCCATCAATGCGTCCGTGTAGGATAGTCTGTAAAAGCTGATCTTTTTTGTTCTTCGAGTAGCTGCAGCAGAGTTTGGAGGCGTGTTTTGGAATCCTGTATAAATAACAGAGCCTTCATTTTGGGGGCTTTGTTGAATCAGGTGTTTATGTTTTTATTTTTAGTTTGTGATACCTTTTTTATTTGTTTCTTATAGAATAGGTGTTTATTTGGACTGTGGACTGTAATAATGGACTGTGGTAGCCTAGTGGTTAAAGTACTGGACTGTGGACCAGAAGGTCCAGGGTTCAAATCCCACCTCTGCCGAGCTGCCACTGTTGGGTCCTTGAGCAAGGTCCTTAACCCACAATTGCTTGGACTGTAAGACGCTCTGGATAAGGGCGTCTGCTAAATGCTGTAAATGTAATGTAATGTAAATGTAATTGTATAAGATTATTGATTTTGTTTTATTGCGATAAAGAAAACTGGTTAATATTAAACAAAGAGTAAAAGGTCAGAGATAAATCTAGGTCATTAACACTAATTGGCTCTTGTGCAGTAGGTACGAGTCGGAGGGATTTAATTCTTGTTTTAGACGTTTACAACCTGTCTGAGGTCATGAACATTTTTTCATTGTGTAAATAAACATGGTCCGACCCTCTGAAGCTGTAACTAGGGTCCGTATGACTGATGATGATGTCGTGGTTGGAGCGCTTCCTCTCTGATTGGTCTCAGAAGCGTGTGTTTTATCAGTGATTTTACTAACTCAGGTGATGTAAGATTCTTTCTCTCTCTCTCTCTCTCTCTCGTCTGAGTCCAAACCAGAGCTGGTTAACTTTCCTGGCTCAGACCAAACCGGACAATCCCGCCTTTCATAAAGGGTACAAAATTTTGTCCCCTCGGCCCCTTCCCAGAGTGCATTTCTCCCTCTCTCGCACCCTTTTTCACTCCCGCTCCTCACAAAGCGACCTTTCTCCCGTTTATATTTAGCCACCTGCTTCCCCGCTGGACGTTCCAGAGGTGCCAGGAGCTGGTCGAGTTAAATCCCGGAGCCTTTTCTGAATGGCAGCCTTGGTGAGGAGCGTCTCTGTGAAGCTGGATGAAGGGCCCGCCGCCTGCTCCTCGGCCCTTTCCCGTAAGGGAGCTGTGTACCTTATTCAAATGAGGGCCAGGTGGAGACCGAAAAAAAAGAGCAGCTACACAACCCCGCACCCCCCAGCCGACCACCCCGCCGACCACCCCGCACCCCCCCCCCCCCCGGTGAGTGACTGAGCAAACAGAAATCACACAAACACAAATATAAATACAGACTCAACAAAAATCGGCTATTTTTACCCATTAAGCGCGGAGGGGACACGCCGTCGTCACTAACCACCACCGAACAGCAGGAGCAGATTCATTTCTAATAATGGCCCCATTTTAAAAGGCTTATTTATACTTCTTACATTTTATACACCATTTAATACATCACCTCTAATCAGGTTACCATTACAGATTTATTTATTTATTTATGCACGTTTAATTTTAACTAATATAAAAAATGTAATTAAATTACAAGGTAAATAAAACATAATTTATTAATTCATTAATCTAACAAACATTTAGTTACATTAAAGTAAACAAAAGTGTGGAATAATATAAAATAAAATATTTTTATACCATTTAAGTAATTTCTAAATTCATAATAAACTAATTAATGCACAAAATAATTTTACATATTTAGACATGTTGTTAATAAATTGTTAAAAACCTAATAAATAATAAAGTCAATAATAGCCTAAATTAACAGAGTATTTCAGTATATCAATAAAAATATTTAACAACTTAAATACAAGATAATAAAAACTTTAAAAAACTAAAATATTAAATAATTATTCATAGACATAAGACAACACATTTCAAAAATATATAATCACAACACTTTAAAATCTTGGTATTAAAATACATAAACCAACCTAATAAATAAATCTAATCTAATCTAATCTAATAATCATCTTAAAAAATATTTAAATGCTTTCTAAACAAAAACAAAAAAAAAGAAAAACATGGTTAAATTAATGAACTAAATACATACCAATAAAAAATTCTCTATCTCTATTATAAAATCTATATTATTGAAATACTTCAAACTTAACAGAAAATGTTTCAAACTCTTAAAAATCAAAATATAACAAAATGTAACAAAACCCTAAATGAATAAAACAAATAACAACAAAACATAACACGTTAAAATCTTGATAATGAAGATCAAAATACCAAAAAATTAAGTAAATAAAATTATTTAGAAACTTTGTAGGGAGGCATGATGGTGCAATAGATATAAACAAAATATGTTATTCAATAAATTATTGATAAATCATAAAAAACGTAATCGACAAATTACAAAATAAAATATAAGAAAATGAATATGTATAATCTTAATAAAACATAGTACTTATATATCCTAATAAATATAAATAATTTGAAAACGTCATCATTTGAAATAAAGCATAAAAATTTTAAATAATTTTTCATATATGTTAATTCATAAACAAAATACTTTAAAATCTTGATAAAGAAAATACATAAAAAATTGAAATATCTACATAATTAAATACAAAAAAGTAAGTAAAATTTGAAATAATGAATAGCCCTAATAAGTAACAATTAATATGTAAATATATATAAATATTTAAAAAATCTTATGATTGAAATGTTTTCCACATACTGCATAATAAAAACAAAAAAATATAACAAAAGTCTACATGAACAAAATCAGTAACAACATAAACTTTTGTTATAAATAATCTTGAAGAACAATATTCCTAAAAACAAAATGAATTAAGTTAGGTCATTTCCCAGTAGGAGAATGTGTGTGTGTGTGTGTGTGTGTGTGTGTGTGTTTAATGTTGGTTCCCGCCTTGTGCTCTGTGCTGCCGGTTAGGCTCCAGCTCCCTGCGACTCTGACTTGGATCAAATGTACAGAAATGCAATGACATAAATAAAAACTGTATAAACAAAAGATATATACTAAAAAACAAACTAAAAACAAAAACCTTAATAATAATAAACAAAAAACAAAAGAGAAATAAGAAATAGAAATGAGTAATCAACCAATTAACAAAACCCTACTTCATGAAATAAAGCTTTTAATAATGTGATAAAGAAGCTGAGGCTAAAGCGGTGAGTAATGAATGTAGCTCCTCCCACAGGGGCGGGGCGGGCTTAAGGAGCGTGGCAGGATGAAAGGGGTGCAGCAGAGCCTCCATCAGCCGGGCGGAGTTCCCACCTTACGACTCTGAGTGTGTGTGTGTGAGTGTGTGTGTGAGTGTTAGCACACACAGGCCTGTTCTGTTCACACACACAGTGGCTTCTTTCCTCTCAGCGGCTGGAGACGGAATTAGTGATACGGCGAGAATTCAGGCTCTCCAGAATAAATAAACACACTCTCTCTCACACACACACACACACACACTCACACACACATACACACTGACACACACACACACACACACACACACATACTGACACACATATACACACTGACACACACACACATACACACTGACACACAGACACACACACACACACATACACACTGACACACACACACATACACACTGACACACACACACACACACACACACATACACACTGACACACACACACACACACACTGACACACACACACAGACACAGACACACACACACACACACTCTGAGAAAATAAAGTCATAACCACTGGAGGACATAAATAGGTGAACAAACAGAATCCAGAGGGAAGAAACATCCTGTAGTTCTGCAGTTTGAATCAGTGAACCATTTAATCAAGACCAAGATTCATGATCCATGTTTTGATTTAGTCTCTTCTCTTGAATGAATTAGTGAATCATGATAATGATTCATATTCCTCTCATTCAGAAGATCAGTGATTGAATCAGTGAATCATTTGTGAACAACCAAGATTTATGACAAAGGGTCCGAATCAATTATTGATTTAGATAATGACTGATTCCTGAAATTCATTACTCTCTCATTCAGTGAGTCAGTGTTTGAACCATTGAATCTTTGGTAGTGATAAAGATTCACATTCCTCTTATTCAGAAGATCAGGTCTGAATCAGTGAATCATTTGGTGGTGATGATAAATAGTGAATCATTTCGTGATTACAGAATCTCTGGTTTAATGAATCAGTGAATCATTTGGTGATTATAAGCCTCTGGTGTAATGAATTTCCTTCCCGTTTTCTGTAGATTGGCATCAGGGTGGCACAGATGTCGTCTCACAGCTCCAGAGATCCTCGGTTGGATTTCTGGCCTGGACTCCTGTGTGGATTTTGCATGTTCTCTGTGTGTCTCCAAAGTCATATGTTGTCGCTTTCTAATGTGTCCCAGTGTCAGTGTGTGTGTGTGTGTGGGGGAGGGGGTTATTAAGGTGGATGGATGGATGGATGGACGGTGGAGCTCTGCTACATCCTCACACCATTTCCTGCAAAACATCCGCTCTGTGAATTACAGATTTTATTCATGGCCTCTCTCTCTCTCTCTCTCTCTCTCTCTCTCTCTCTCTCTAACACTCGCCTCTTTGTACAGTGTGTGTACTGAAAGAGGAATTTAGTTTAGAAAGTCTGCATGATGGTCCACGACCATGACACGGCTACACCAGGACTTTTATAGCTCCATCTACTCTTTCTCTTCCCAATCACCATTCCTTACAGTGGGAATTCTGAGCCTGACTGGAAATATATGGATCAAATGTTAAGGACTTGTACTTAGGTACCTGGCGACCCCAACATCTGGTCCTAAAAAGTGCCAGAACCATGGGCATCACATGTGTGTCATGTGCCCACTAAGCTCTCTCGTACTTGGCACCTTTGTAGCATCAGTGTAGGGTTCCTGGCACCTTTACATTTACATTTACATTTACCTTTGCCTTCAGGGTGGCACCCCAGTCTGTGTTTCCATTCTGTGCCAGGCATAGGCTCCTGGGTCATCTCAGTTTGCTAGAATACCACCGTGGCGACCTGGGTTTGAGTTACTTCACACAAAGAAGTAACTGGGCATGTTTTAGGTAAAGGGTGCTTCATTCCAAGTCCTGGGAGATGGTTCAGTGTGACAGGGTCCGGACCCTGTGTGACCCTCACGGGATCTTTAGGGTTATATAAAACGTTTTGTTCACAGAGCTTCATGTTTGATCTACTATAATGATTGTTTTCATGTAAGTAAATACAATACAATTCATGGAACCCTGGTGGCATGGGAGTGTAATTCGTAGCCCAGTGCCACACTGACCTGGGTTCGAGTCGTGTTTCTGCCTGGATGTAGTTAATGGGTAACAGCAGGAAGGCCATGATGAAACGTTGACATTTCCCTCCGATTATTCACTCGTCTTTTGTTCCTGGAGTTGAACAGAGTGTTTGCTCTCGGCCGGGTGGAGCTCAGGGCAGGTGAAGAGAGGGAGAGGGAGATGGGTGGGGGCACCCGAGGTACCCGCCGGTGTTTACTCACTGTGGTGGGGTCTTAACGTCTCAGATAACTAATCAGCACTACATCAGTTTTAGGCAGCTTTACTCTATATGTGCAAATTATAGAGGGATCTGAGTGTGTTCTGATCATTATGGCTATCCATAATTCCATAATAATTCTGTTCCATGATGTGGAAACAAAAACAAACAACCATATATGGTCATAAAGACAGAACAGGAACCTTTATCCCAGTGGAACAGGGACAGAACTGGAACCTTTAATAACGTTGACTATAGGGCTGTGTTCCAAATGCCTCCCTTGTGGGAGCGTAGTGCACTAGATAGTGTGCATAGTGCATAGGATGAACCCAAATCCTATTAAATCCATCAGGATCATTTAGTGGGTGTTGTGTTAAAGTGGTTTAAATCTTTTAAATCTAAGCTTCTCTTATCAGCGGTGAGGGTGGGGCTTCATACACACACACACACACACACAGAGGGATTTACAGACACAGGTGGAGGTATTGTGGTTTTATTTGTTTGCAGGTTGGCAGATGGTTTTGTGGTTTAGCTCTTTCACATCACATCGTAAGTTTTGGTACAGTTTTTATATGATCATAATCATAAGAACGGTTTGTGGGATGCAGCGTGTGTTAAAACAAACCAAAACTTAGAATGACAAAATTGTGTGCCAAAAGTATCCGGACACCACCTGTGAATAGATTAAGCAAAAATGCACGTTCTGCTGTGTTAATAAACGCATCAATGAAACACATTTAATGCATCTCTCTGTAGTAACAAAGACTGTTTTTGTTATCTTTGTTTTAAATAATTAATATACTTAAAGAATCTTTTATTTCAAATTAATCAAGTTGGTTTTTGTCTAAAAAGAGTCATAACACATTTTGTACAGCAGGACTGAAGTGTTTACGCTCGCTGTTTCCATCCAGCTCTTGCAGGAGGGCGGCCAGATGAGCTTTATTATACCCGCTCTCCCTCAGGCAGACCCAATTGTGCCTGCGTAAATCCCGACCAGACCTGAACCAGCGTGTGCCAACCGAGTGCCCGCTTTAAGATGTCACTTTTACATTTTGTCCTCGTGTGTTAGTAGCAGGTTGTGTTTGAGCTGTAACAGATGGCGTATGTGTGATGCGATAAGCGAGTAATGGGAACAGTATGTGTGTGTGTGTGTGTGTGTGTGTGTGTGTGTGTGTGTGTGTGTGTGTGTGTGAGAGAGAGAGAGAGAGAGAGTGTGTGTGAGTGTGTGTTGTACTTTATGATTGGCTGGATTCTTTTTCAGGAGATTTCTCAGAGCTGATGGTGACACCTTTGTTCACGTTTTGCTTTGTGTGTGTGTGTGTGTGTGTGTGTGTGTGTGTGTGTGTGTGTGTGTGTGTGTGTGTGAGCAGCAGGAAGTGCTGGTTAATAAGTAGCTCTGTTACAGGTGTTGCCGGGCCAAGGACGAGAACCGATAAGAGAGCAGCGACACTGTAAAGCCTCCTGATGTGGTCGGGTCAAACCCACCACCGTCACGGCATTATTACGCTTTATTCATTTATTACAATTTTCATTTCAAATGTTTTTCTTCCTTTATAATAGAAAATCCTATTTCTAATATATATATATGGTGTCATGTGGGTTTGTTGCACCTTAAATTTTAATTTCAAACAGAAGTACTTTATTTAAATCAATAAATGAGTCACTGCTTCCACTGAATCATTTAAACGGTTCAGTTTCTGATGAAGAGCTTTCATCAGCACAATCAGTTCAGCCAATCGCTGTTAGGGGGCGGGACTGTGTTTATTAAAGGCACCTCCTGTGACTGGCGGAGAGCAAGAGAACTGGCTGAATCGTTCACTTAGTTTAGTTTAGCCTCGTTAATCAAATCAGTGAATCATTTGGATGTAAAAAATGAATTAGTGAATCAGTGAATCGATGTTTCAACCAGTGAATCATTAGTCAGTGTTTGAATCAGTTAGTCGGTGTTTGAACCAGGGAATCGTTTGGCGGCCATAACAAAGGTTCACTGCTCTCTGAGTCGGTGTCTGAATCACTGAATCGTTTGTTCAAAATCTATTGCTCAAAATGATTCAATCATGTTTTTCCTGATGGAGATTCACTCCAGTCTGAATCAGTGAGACATTGTTTGAATCAGCGACACATTTTTCCACAACTGATATTCGCTCCTCTTTCTCTGAATCAGTGAATCATTTCAGTTCAGTTCATGACAGAGATAAACTTGTCTCTTAATCTGCTGTGATTTGTAATTTAGTGAATTATTTGGTCATGACCAAATCTCATTTTGCTCTCATTTTTAGTTATTGTCTGAATCACTGAATTATTTGTCTGCAACTGAGATTTGCTTTTCTCTCACTCATAGAATCAATGTCTGAATCAGTGAATCATTTGGCTCATGGCTCAGATTCGCTCTTTTATAATTTGTCAAGTCAGTTGAATCATAGAATATTTTTTCATCTTGTTAGCCTTTAAATTGTAAGTCCCTCTGGATAAGGGCGTCTGCTAAATGCTGTAAATGTAAATGTAAATGTAAATTGTTGAATAATTTTTTCCTGAGAGAGATTAACTCCAGTCAGAATTAGAGCGAAATTGTCTGAATCAATGAATCACTTGGTTCAGGATGAAGATTCACTCCACTCTGAATCTGACATTCACTCCAAATCTCACTCTGCTTTCATTCATAGCCAGTATTTGAATCAGTGAATCATTACGCCATGACTCAGAAAGTGAATCAGAGAGTCACTGCATGAATCAATTAATCATTAGGTCTTTTATCAAACAGGTCAGATGTTTAATCTGTGATTTATTAAATCAGTGAGTTGCTAAGGGTTCACTGCTCTCTGAGTCAGTGAGTCAGTGGCTGAATCACTGAATTGTATGGCCAAAATCCTTTTTCACTCATCAGTGAATCGTTCAGTGAATCATTTGGTTGATGACAGAGATTCACTCCTTTGTCAATCTGTGATTCAGTGAATCAAAAATGACTCTGCTCTCATTTAAAGTCAGTGTTTGAATCAGTGAATCATTGAGCCATGACTCAGTGTTGCTTGTCTCTAAATCAAATCGGTGAAAATTTCTCTTCTTACATTGAATAGATCAGAGGTTTAATCGATGATTTATTAAACCCTGACTCAGCTTCTCCTGTCTGGAGATCAGAGAGTCTGTGTTTGGACTGGGACTAAGATCTGGGGGATTTGGAGGACAGGGCAACACCTTGAACTTTTGTATGTTCCTCAAAAGAACATCAGACTGTCAGTTATTCACTCCACCTGGAGTGGGTTTAATGTTATGAATGATCAGTGTGTGTGTGTGTGTGTGTGTGTGTGTGTGTGTGTGTGTGTGTGTGTGTGTGTTTTCTAAAGGGTTTGTTCACCCAGGTGCAGAGATAAAGGGGCAGATGGGGCAGTTTATTCATTAAACCAGCTGATCAATGACAGATGATATTCGGGAAGAGGAGGATAAAACATCGATCTGAACTTTAACACACTTACCATATGAACACTTGCTATGCTAAAGAATACATATTAATACCAAAATATGATTATTAAGGTATGAACTTAGACTACAGAAATCTCTAAGGATTCAGACATGAGAATTATTTACACCTGCCAGCCAATCAGATGCCAAGATAGACCTTGTTGCTAGGTAAAAATTATGAAAAATGATTTTAATGGCATTGTTTGGGTATAATATAATTCGGGTTTAATTAAATCTAGATTTTATGAAGGATGGAAGTCAGGATTATTGCAGGTTTTATCTCTCGCTCTCTCTCTCTCTCTCTCTCCCTCAATTCCACCTTCGGAAACTTATCAACAAAAATAAAAATGTCGATTTTTAACCCTTAAAACCACAAACAAGTCTCGTTTGGACAAGAGATTTACAGTGGGTTATTAATATCTAATTAAGTTTAATTAAGGTGAACTGTAAATAACGTGCTGCCATTAACACAGAGCGCTGTACCAAAAAGCAGCCTTGCTTAAATTAAACTAATTCCCCCAAAAACGCAGAGCTGAACTGTGCACTTCTGAAGTCAAAAAATCGTTAGTAGAAACTGAAAGTAGCTGCTGCTGTCTTATGCAAATGCTTGTCTTTGGCTCCTTACTATCTCTAAGATATGCAAATACCTGACCCAGGGCCTTGGAGGGTCCAGGATTTGGTTCCTTGATCCTTCCTGCTGTGACGTGTCTGCTCCTAAACTTTCCCAGCCTGATGCAAACGTCCTAACAGATGCAGAGTGGCATTTGCAACCTTTCTTGGGATAGATCTAAAGTTTCCTTGGGTTTGAAGCATGTGATAGAATCACAGGGTCATATTATACTGTTTTTGCTATTTTGTTTCTAGCCCCGCCCCTTGTTTGACTGATTGACATGTAATGAGACCAATCACAGAGACTCTTTTTATTTTAAATTTCTATGTCAGCTGAGGAACTTAGTCCTCACTTCAACCTCTCTATAGCGCCACTAGAGGTCAGGAGACACTCAGGATACCTTTAAGTAACACACAAACACACACAAACACACAGACACACACAGCAGGAACAGAATCTTAGGTTTGTTTGTTTGCTGCAGGGTCCGATAACCACACAGGTCATAATACACCAGAGAGGAGAGGGTATGCGTGAGGGTGTGTGTGTGGTGTGGGTGTGTGTTTTGTGTGTGATTGTGTGTGTGGTGGAGGGGGGGGGAGGGGGGGGGGGGCAGGAGTGGGGGAGGACCCGCTGGGGGGGGGGGGGAAGGGGGGAGGGGCGGGGGGGAGGGGGGGGGCGAGGGCGAGGGGAGGGAGGGGGGGGGGGGGGGGGAGGGGCGGGGGGGGAGGGGCGGGAGGCACGTGGGGGGTGGGGGGGGGGCGGAGGGGGGGGCGGGGACAGGAGGGATGGGATGGGCGGGGAGGGGGGGGGGGGCGGGGGAGCGAGGCGGCGGGGAGGGAGGGAGTGGGGTGGGGGGGGAGGGGGGGGGGGAAGGATTTTAAGGAGGAGAGTAGCGGGGGGTGGGGGAGGGGGGGATGGGGGGGGGGAGGGGGGCGGGGAGGGAGGGAGGGGAGGGGGGGGGGGGGTAGGTGGGGGGGAGGGGGGGGGGGACGGGGCGGGGGTGGGGGGGGGGGAGGGGGGGCGGGGGAGGGACGGACGAGGGAGGTGGGCGGCTGGGGTGGGGCTGGGGGTGGGGGGGGGGTGGGGGAGGGTGCTGCGGGGGGGGGGGCGGTAGGTGGGGTGGGGGATGTGCGGGCGGAGTCGCTTGGTGGGGTCGGGGGGGGGTGGGGTGGGTGGTGGGTGCGGTTGTGTGTGTGTGTGGGTGTGTATGTGTGTGTGGTGCATGAGTGAGTGAGGGTGTGTGTGGGTGTGTGTGTGTATGTGTATGTGTGTGTGTATGGAGTGAGTGCGGGTGTGTGTGGTGTATGGAGTGCGTGTGTGCAGGTGTGAGCCGTGCGCGTGTGTGTGTGAGTGTGAGGCGTGTGTGTGTGTGCTGCGTTGTGTGGTGGTGTGTGTGTTGTGTGCGTGTGTGTGTGGGGTGTGTGGTATGTGCGTGTGCGTGTGCTGTGGGCAGACTGTGTGGTGTGTATTGTGAGTGTGTGTGTGTGTGGCGTGCGGTTGGAAGACACTCTGTCGTCCAATAAAGGACAGTCTCTAAAAGCAGTTTTTGATTTTGCGAGAGTTTGCACAAGTTTTGCGAGACAGATGATTAAGAGAACGATAAACGCTTCTATATATGAAGTCACACACACACACTACTTCAACACACACACACACAACACACGATACACACCACACAACACACGAGTACACACACAGCACGCCCACACTTCATGGACCATTACAGTGGGGCAAAAAAGTTATTTAGCCAGCCATGATGTGCAGTTCTCCGAATATTAGGAATAGTGAGAGAGGTCTGTAATTTCATCATAGCTACACTTCAGCTATGAGAGACAAAATGAGAACAAATACGTGGAGGATTTGTTAAAGAATTAATTTGTAAAACATGGTGGAAAAAAGTATTGGCACCCAAAAAACAAGCAAGATTTCTGGCTCTCACAGACTGGTACTTTCTTCTTTAAGAAGAAGAGAGCTACTTCTGGAGTCCACTCGTACCTGTCTAATGGCACAGGTTTGGCATCGTTATCTGTATAAAAGGGACACCTTCACAGCCTCAAACAGTTCAGGACTCCAAATCAACCATGGCCACGGGACCAAAGAGCGTCGAAAAGGACACCAGGAAAGGAAAATTTGTTAGACCTTGCCCAACAGGCTGGGACCAAAGTAACAAAGGGCTACCATCCGTAACACCAATATGCCGAGAGGGGACTAGATCCTGCAGTGCCAGGCGTTGCCCCCTGCTAAGCCAGTAAATGCCCAGGCCCGTCTGAAGTTTGCCAGAGAAGGCATATGGATGATCCAGAAGGGGATTGGGAGAATATTCATGTGGTTTTCAGATGACAACCCAAAATAGAAACTTTTTGGGAAAAAACTCAAACTCGCCGTGTTTGGAGGGAAGAAGAATGCTGAGTTGCACCATACTACTGGGAAGCACGGGGGTGGAAACATCATGCTTTGGGGCCTGTTTTCTGCAGAGGGGGCACAGGACGACTGATCCGTGTAAGGGAAGAAAGAATGAACGGGGCCAGTATGGTGAGATTTTAAGCCAAAACCTCCTTCCATCAGTGAGAGCATTGAAGATGGAACGTGGCTGGGGCTTCCAGCATGACAATGATCCCAAACACACCGCTCGGGCAACGAAGGAGTGGCTCCATAAAAAGCATTTCAAGGTCCTATAGTGGCCTAGCCAGTCTCCAGACCTCAGCCCCATAGAACATTAGTGGAGGGAGTTGAAAGTCCATGTTGCCCCAAAACATCACTGCTCTAGAGGAGATCTGGATGGAGGAATGGGCCAAAGTACCAGCTACGGTGTGTGCCAACCTGGTGAAGACTTACAGGAAACGTTTGACCTCTGTCATTGCCAACAAAGGTTATGTTACAAAGTATTGAGTTGAACATCTGTTATGTTTTTTTTCTCATTGTGTCTCTCATAGTTGAAGTGTAGCTATGATGAAAATTACAGACCTCTCTCATCTTTCTAAGTAGGAGAACTTGCACTATTAATGGCTGACTAAATACTTTTTTGCCCCACTGTGTATATATATATATATATATATATATATATGATTATTTCTTTGTATTATTAATCCATTTGTTTTTGTTTGTATTGATTTCCTTGGTTTGATTTTTTGTTCATCTTTATGTTGTAACAAGGTCTTTGTCACACTCGGCTGGAAGCAGGAGACAATGCAAGGCCACTGGGCTGGGTGAGGTGGTTTTATTGACACAACATGAAAGGAAAGGTGAAGGCAGGGACGAAGCGGTGAGGCAGGGTAGGGACATCGTGAATCCGCGGGGAGAGTGAACTGAGTGAGGGTTAAATAGTGTGGGAATGATGTGGGAAATGAGGAACAGGTGCGCGTGATCAGCAGGTGCAGCGAGCCGGGAGGCCGGCGGGCGTGACAGTCTTAATGAGATCATTAGTGTGTTTCTGATTAAATGTGACCATCAGATCCAGTCTAGGAGAAGGTACGGTTCTTGTATCAGTCAGAACTGCTCCTGGTTCCTGGTTCCTGGTTGTGATAAGGATCTGTTGATGAGAAGGCTTAAAGGCGATGCTACACCTTAAGGAACCTGTTGATTTAATCAAATGGGATGAACCTGCTCAGGTAACAGCAGGATGTGAGTCATAAAGGAGACAGGACACACACTCACACACTCAGACACGCACACACATACACACATACTCACATACACACACTCACACACACTCACACACACACACACACACACACACTCAGACACGCACACACATACACACATACTCACATACACACACACACACACTCACACACACACACACACACACACACACACACACTCACACACACACACACATATACACACACACACAGATACACACACTCACACACACGTGTGTGTGTGTGTGTGAGTGTGTGTGTATGTGTGTCTATCTGTGTGTGTGTGAGTGTGTGTGTGTGTGTGTCTATCTGTGTGTGTGTGAGTGTGTGTGTGTGTGTGTGTGTGTGTGTGTGTGTGTGTGTGTGTGTGTTCGTGTGTCTCTAACTGTATCCTGGCCCTGTGGTGGATCTTGTTGATGATGATCGCTGAAGCCGCTTAGGCTCCTCCCACCATCCTTAGAACCATAACGACTCATTTCTAATAATAACTCCAGATCAGAAAAAAGTGAGACGGTGTGGAAAATACAAATAAAAATAAACGCAGTCATTTCCTGTGACTTTCATTTCATTCCAGACAGCATGAACCCTAGATACATTTTATTCTGGTTAATAAACATCCATTCCTGCATTTCAGGCCTGCAGCACATTCCAAAAATGTTGGGACGGGGGAAATTTAGAGCTAATAATAACATAAAAAACAAAATGATGTGATTTTAAACAGCTGATTATAATCATGATTTGGTCCAAAAGCAGCATCCAGGAAAGGCTGAGTCTCTGGGGAGGAAAGATGATCAGAGGATCTCCAGTTTATCAACAAATGTTAAAAAAACAGTGTTCCTCACAGAAAGGCTGGAAGGGATTCATATATTTTATTCTTGATTTTTTCTGACTTGTCTCATTACTAAATGCTGGACGGCCCTGATAAAGATGTCGTCTTAAAGGCAGCTTATGATGCCCTGAAACCTGAAACCTGAAACCTGAAACTTTCTGCATTAATGCTGCATCACAGAAGTGGAAATGACCTTTACCAAGGGCCCTGACCCGATCCAAAGATCTGTGATACTGATGGGTCTGAGCACAATCCCCGTCCCCACTGGGTGATGGAACCCAGAGAAGCCGACGCCCCTTCTGGACATGGTTATAACATAAGGCTTCTTTTTAGCACAGTAACGTTTTAAGTGGTATCTGTGAATGTAACTCTGTATTGTAGAGCTTGATAAAGGTTTGATAAAGGAATCCCTTGCCCGTGTGGTTCTATCAGCTATTGATGAATGGTGGTTCTGAGGGAGTGGAGATCACCCCTCTTCAGTTTAGGCTTTTTAGGAAATTCCTCCAGATTCTGAATGGTTTAATGATATTATGCTCTGTAGGGGGAGGAATATATAAATCCCTTCTAGTCTTTCTTTGAGGAACATTGTTTATAAATATTCATTTCTCACACATTTGTGGATGCTGCTTTTACAAAATTATACATGATTATAATCACCTGTTTGAAATCACATCATTATTCATTTTTTTATCTCATTATTAGCCCTAAATTGTCCCCGTCCCCATTTTCTGGAATGTGTTGCAGGCCTGAAATGCCGAATGGATGATTATTAACAAAAAACATGAAATAGTTTGGGTTCATACTGTCTGCAATAAAATAAAGTCACAGGAAATGTAAGAAACACTGTGTTGTTGTTTTTTATTTGCATTTTCCATACTGTCCCACGTTTGTCTGATTTTGGGCTGTACTAATAATAAAAAATAAACCTTTTAATACTACAAGATTAAAAACCAAACTCCCCAATTAATCCCTTCTGCTCTAATAAATAACCACTGGTTCTGGTTCTGGTTCTGGTTCTGGTTCTGGTTCTGCCTCTGATGTTAGTGCAGCAGATCTCAGTAGTGATGCTATAGATGATGGTAAGGTGTTGGTTCTGGTTCTGGATCCTGTGTGTTAGAGTTGATTGTTTTAGATTGAGCAGGTTCTTCTGTCTAAAGTCCCTGAGTTTCAGTATTTCCTGATCCAGTTTGGTGTTTTTTTAATCGTTAGTGGATCATAGTTTAGTGGATCTTCCAGAATTTAATCAGTAATTTACTGACGATTTCCAAATTGGGAAAACCATCAGAGACAGACAGACAGAGGGCCCGCTAAAGCGGCAGTACATCTACTGACACCTCCAGTCTGTGGCTACAGCAAGAGATCAAAATAACAAACGTAATAAAACGCTTATAACATAAAACAACCTGCAGCCTGAAAGGATATGAATAAACAAAAATGAGCAGAAATTCTAAAAAACAGCTCAACACCAAACTATAACCCTTCCAAATTACTATTAATCACTTAAACTGTTATTTAGTCTTTAACAGGTTACAATTCTTCCTACTGCTATTAGTACTACTACTGATAATAATTAATAATGAAATAAATCTGTAGGGTTGTGGTGGCTTAGAGCTTAAGATACTGGACAATGGACCAGAAGATCCAATATAATAATAATAATAATAATAATAATAATAATAATAATAATAATAATAATACCTTTAGCCCTACAGTAAAATAGTTACTTGGAATTTACTTCAGCAGGATGATGATGATCTGGAATAAATTAACCCGAACTGTGTTGTGTCGCCCTCTGCTGGACAAAGGATAAACATGCATTTTACCCAGTAGATCTAAAAATGTATTATTATTATTATTATTATTATTATTATTATTATTATTATTATTGTTAATAATAATAATAATAATAATAATAATATCATATAAACAGCATTAGGATTTAAAATAGAAATGTTTTTTAATCATTAATAATTTTTTTATCTAACAGTTAGTGTGCACTACTCACTCAATATATGAATTTATTTATTTATTTATATATTTATTTATTTATTTCATTAGTCATTGGACGTTTATAAATGAATTAACATTTTTTAATTATTATATATTAAAATGACATTTTTTTTGTATTCCACAGACAGAAGGAGGGGATGTGGGCAAAAAAAGTAATTATTATAGATTTATTATTTAAAATTCTAAAATTATTTAGGCCATGAAATAATGTTCTGAGCTCACGACATTAAATTGTGGCCTCAATATAATATTTTATAAATAATATATATTTTATAATATGTTATTTATTTTATAATAAAATTATAATATTTTATACAAAAATAAAAAACGAAAAATTATTGTACAGACAATTATTAGAAGCATTAGGTAAGTGATGTATGCCTTCCATGACTTTAGTTCGCTCTTAGATTTATCATCTACGCCGCCCAAGGAGGTTGGGTCCCTTTTTGAGTCTTGGTCCTCCCAAGGTTTCTTCCTAGAACTAGGGAGTTTTTCCTTGCCACTGTCGCCCTAGGCTTGCTCAATTTGAGATTGGACGTAGTTATTAGGAGATAATCTAAACCTGTAAAGTTGCTTTGAGACAATTTTGCTCCATTGTACAAAAGTCGATACTATAAAATAAATCTGACTTGACTGACTTGACTTCCATTATTTTTTGTATTATTTCAATAATTCTTTCTGGTACTTTTTATTTAAGTTTATATTTTTATTTAAATTTAATTTTAACTTGTTAATGTTTAGAATAATTATTCATTATTATTTCTATTTTTGTTAACTATTGCTTTAAAAAAAAAAAAGTTAATGATTGACTTAAATATAATATATCGTTTTTGTATATTTTAATGTTTTGTGTTTTATTTGTTCTATTTAACAGCCTGATCGAATAACTAACTTATGTTTTAGATTGATAAACCAATAAATGAATATAACGTTCGTTTTTGTACCTGTTACACTTTCTTTGAACGAGAGCAAAATAAAAGTTCGTGACGTCACTGGTGTTCCTGGTCTTTCATTGGTCGGCTCTTTAAAGTCGGATCACATGATGCAGAGAGTGCGTTTGGTGTTTCGGTGGAGGAACTCAGCTGAGAAAGCCAAAGCCAGAGCCAGAGCCAGAGCCAAAGCCAGAGCCAAAGCCAGAGCCAGACCGAGAGCGGCGCTGCTCCTGTGTCCTTTTCTTTCTGCTCGGTTCCTCTTGTTCGTTTGATGTGACCGGCTGCGGTGTTTGATGAAGCTTTGACCCTGCGCTCCAAGGTAACGGCAAAGTCTTTGATTTGAGCCGCTTAGGTCCCTCTGTAATCTTCCTGGAAGTTTATGGAGCAGACTAACTTTAATCTAATCCAATAATCATTTAGAATGGTTTCAAGCTTTAATCTCATGCAGATAATGAAGAGAGTTAAGATCAAAGAGAATGAGGAACTCTACAGCAGCTTATGTTAGTTAGATATGACTCCTGATTGTTTAGTGCTGTGTGAGAGTTACACTGCAGATGTGTATGCATTACAACCAGGCTGGACAAGAAAGTCAGAATAATAACAGTAGTAGTAGTAGTAATAATAATAATAATAATAATAATAATAATAATAATAAGCAGGACCCTTCAGGGACAGAGTGCTGATGTCATCATCATAAATAAGTGATGTGAAAGTCTCAGCTCAGCTGTTGCACAAAGTTTGTGGTGTGTGTGTGTGTGTGTGTGTTGTGTGTGTGGTGGTGTGTGTGTGTGTGAGTGTTGTGTGTGAGTGTGTGTGTGAGTGTGTGTGTGAGGTGTGTGTGTGTGTGTGTGTGTGTGTGTGTGTGTGTGTGTGTGTGTGTGTGTGTGTGTGTGTGTGAGTGAGTGTGTGAGTGTGTGTGAGTGAGTGAGTGTGTGTGTGTGTGTGTGTGTGTCAGAGAGAGAGAGAGAGATGCATCACGTGCTGGTGCTGCGGTTGCTTTTGTTTTTGGTTTTGTTTGTGTAACTGCAGAGGAAGTCAGACATGTCCCAAATTAGAACAAACATCACATGATCATTTAATAAAGATATTATTATTTATAGGATTATGTATGATCATTTTGATCATGAATCATTTTTTTAATATATATGTACATTTATTTCTAGTAGCTTCTAAATATTAGAAGCATTCATTATTTTTAGTACTTTTTATGTTTACTTCCTTATTTAAATGAGATTTTAACTTGTTAAGATTTAAAGTATTAATGAATTATTATTAATTATTATTTGTATGTTTTTAAACTATATCCTTTAATAAATAAATAAAATTAATTAATGAATTAATGAAATATCATATATTTTTTATATATATTTTAATGTTTTATGTTTTGTTTATTTAACAGCTCTGATCAAATAACAAACACGTATTTGTTAGATAAACAAATTAATTAATAGTTAAGAATGTGTTTTATAGCAGTAACTGTTGTTATAGGATAATAGTAATTATAACAATAATAATGACTACAATAATAATAAAAGAATAATAATAATAATAATAATAACAGTAGTAGTAATAATTATATAAGTAGTAATAATAATAATAATAATAATAACAGTAACAGCAATAATAATCGAAATAATATAAATTATAATAACATTACTAATAATGTGTAATACTACTACTAATAATAATGATAATAATAATGATTATAATATTTATAATAATAATCGTCAGACATGGCCCAACTCAGAGCAGAGACCGCATGGTCATTTAGTAAAGCCTGTTAAAGATACACTTTACGAACAACTAAGGCTGCAACTAACGATTATTTTAATAATCGATTAATCGGTCGATTATTTTTTTGATTAATCGACGAATCGGGTTAAACAAAAACTTTCCATGTCTTTATTCAGAAATATAACATTAAATAACAGAGCAAATAAGTGCTTACAATAAATGAATAATAATAAATTAAATGTATTAATAAATTAAAATAAATTAAATAATAAAGAAAAATAAGTGCATCTCTGATGCAAACGGACATACAAACTCATTCACTCCCTTTCTTTAGGAACTTTGCATTGCAATCCAAAAATGTTATCATGTCAACATGCTCCAGGCTAAAGCTGGCTCTCTTTTTTAGAGATTAAAAACGTAGCTTTTTCTATGCGTTTTAACCGTTCGTCCACACGAAAACGGCGTTTTAGGTCACTGAAAACGGACTTTTTGGAAAACTCCTTCCAGGGTGAAGATTTTCTCATAACGTCACTTTGTGCGCCGTTATCTCCTTTGTTTACATGAGGCGATTTTGTGCAATAGCGGACGTAGCCAAAATGGTGCCGGCTGTAACACTGCTGACCGAACTTGTTACAAATCTACAAATATATTTACAATTATTACTTTATCATTACACTGAAGAACAGAGGCGTCAGAATGCGCTACGGAGGTCACTACCATATCCATCACACCCACGAAGCAGTTCCCGCCCCCAGCATCCCCGGTTTGGGACCAGACCCGGTCGGACCTCTCGTTGGTGGGACAGCTTTGAAAACGAAGTGGTTGTTGAAGAAGAATGGTGAGAAAATGTTGGTATGCACAGGACGTGGCTGTTGTCGCTGAGTGAGCTGCTTCGCCGGCACATTGGACTGCGGGTGTGGCTCTGCTCCTGACAGCGACTGTGTGCGGTCTCGCATTTTCATGTGGACAAAGTTTTTTGTTTAAACAGTGCTTGTGTGGACGGGATGTTTTTTATAAACGAATTTGAAAACCCCCGTTTTAGAAAATACCCGTGTAGGTGTGGACATAGCCTTAATGCTAACTTGTTTTGAAGATTCCACACCGGCTCCGTTCAATCGCTGTGTTTTTTTTCCCCAGCGTTGACAAAGTGCCGCAAGTAACGTAAGCGGATATGATAAGGCGGGGGACACATAATTCATGCAACACAACGAATCGATAATGAAATTCGTTGTCGACGCTTTTAAAAATCAATTATTATCGATTTTATCGATTTGTTGTTGCAGCCCTACGAACGACGTTGTTATTATTATAGGAATTAAAATGTATTTTTAAAGTTTTTAACATGTAACATTAGACAATAAAATATAGTATAGAGAGAATATGTATGTAAATAATATATAAATAATTAACAATATGTCAAAACCCTAATATAATGTCTTTTTAATACAGTTCTTGATGGTCATGACTAAACCTATAAGGATTTTGGATCCATTTATGGTTATATGATCCATCTCAATATTTATTCTTACTATTATGGAGGACCAAACATGACAAAAATAAATAAATAAATCAGTAAATAAAACTACAAATAAATAAATTAACAAAATAATGCTCAACATTAAAAGATATATAAATTAAAACATGACTAATTTAATTAATTAATTAATTCTAGATTTATTTTTTGATTGATTTGTCACGTGTGGTCCTCCATATACTATAGACTATATGACCAATAAATAATTATACCCAACTAGCTTAATATTAAGGGACGTGGCAACTTGAGTTTTAGTCAGTCATGATGTGTTGTGGGAACACGGGACATTTTAAGCATGACTCAAAGAAGGGATGATCTGCTTACTATTGTGGTATCACTTCCACATGTGTGTGTGTGTGTGTGTGTGTGTGTCTGTGTGTGTGTGGAGACTGCATACTCTTCACAAACTGCCCTCTGGGCCTTTCTGCATTGTTAGCTTCTGAACCCTAACTATAGAAAGCTCCTATTTGCAATAGAACTGGGTGTCAATTGTCTGCGAGTGAGGGAGGACAGACTGGTCTGAGGATCATCCCCTGGTGCTAAAACACCCTGTGGTGTCTCAAACATCAGGATGAGAATCAGAATCTTAGAACTAATACAATATATGGACAAAAGTATTGAGACAAAGAATGTGTGTGTGTGTGTGTGTGTGTGTGAGAGAGAGAGAGAGAGAGAGAGAGAGAGAGTATGCGAGTGAGGTCTTTCTTTGTTTTGCAGGTCTGAAAATGTCTGCTAATAAAAGCGTTCTGTTTTTATTCTCCCCAGCTGTTTCTCCTGTCGGCGTTTGAGTTTAGGAGGAACGATGAAGCCCGACGTTGTTTATGAAAAGGTGCCTAATAAAATACATACAGGAAAACATACAAAAAAGTATACAAACTTTTTTATTATGGAAACACAAAGTGCTTCTCTGGATATTAGATCTGCATCAGGTTTATAATAATAATAATAATAGTGTGTGTGTGTGTGTGTGTGTGTGTGTGTGTGTGTGTGTGTGTGTGTGTGTGTAGATATCAGATGTGGAGTTGAGTAAAGCAGAGAGTCTGAATCATCACAAGGTAAACTCACACTTATGTGTACATATTCAAATATGGCCACTTTATTAGAGATACCATTTCTCAAGTGTGTGTGTGTGTGTGTGTGTGTGTAGTACTACAGGTGTGTATTGATGGTCTCCTGCCTCACCACAACGCTACTCATAATCGCTCTCCTCCAAACCCTCCTCGTTCCATCAGCGTCCCTCCTGAAGTCGGGCTCCTCCATCTCACACACCTGTAGTGACTCCTGCAGGTCAGAACACTCTCACACTCTCTCACACACACACTCTCTCACACACACACTCTCTCACACACACACTCACTCACTCACACACTCTCTCACACTCACTCTCACACACACACACACACACACCTATGAACAGAGTCATTACAAGGTGATTGTGGTTGCAGGCTGGTTGTGGTGGAGAGTATCCCAGTCGGGGTGGAGTTTAACTCGACCGTGGTGCACCCCTCCATCTATGGGGCCTGGCTGGACCTGATCTCTCGGGCCGGCACCAGTCTGGACGTGGCCTCCTTCTACTGGACCCTGACTAACGACGACACGCACACCCACGAACCCACCGCCGACCAGGTCTGTACCGGTGGTGCTAGCGTAGCTGTGGAATAGAACATCAGCTGCCCTTACCTGTGCAGGTTGCTCCCATGTACTGCAGTAATGCTGATCTAGGACTAAGGGAATACATTCTGTATGTGACGTAAATTCGAAACAGGAGTCGCTTCGGGTACAGTTCGTAAAACAATCCCGATATATAAAACACATCCCGGCACACTCTGAGCACGGGGAGTACTGTGCTGGATTTGTACAGGTTTGGGTCTGCATGGGGTTTAGCTCTGATATCAAAGACAGCTCCTGGAATGATGTGATCATTGTTTGGATGAGGTGCTGTTTCTGGAGTGTGCACTGCTAAAGTACAGCTGCTTTATAAACCCCTCGTGTGTGTGTGTGTGTGTGTGTGTAGGGTGAGAGGATTCTGAAGGAACTTGTAGATCTTTCTGGTAGAATATCAGTGAGAGTCGCTGTCAATTCTCAAGGAACAACATCAGAAGACATCAGACTGCTCAAGGAAGCTGGTTAGAACCTTGTGTGTGTGTGTGTGTGTCTCTCTCTCTCTCTCTCTCTCTCTCGATGTCTCTGCTTGTGTGTGTGTGTGTTGTGAAAATTCACCTGCTAAATTCAGAGACCATTCAAAACACCAAGAGTTGCCCAGGTACGCTAACCTTACCAGGATACCTTACCTCAGGACTGAATTCAGACACATCACCTTATAAACACCTTCATCTACATGCTTACATTATTATTCTTAACTGGATATCCTCTCACATTGTACAACTCGGTTGATGTGTTTAGAGCCTTGCTTTGTGTGTTTGTAAGTGTATGTCCCTTTCTGTGTTCCTAATGCTGTCTGTGGAAGCGTGGTGCTGCTCATGTTTTCAGCGGTATCTCTGACGCATGTTTGTTTCCTTAGGAAGCTGTTTTCTTGTATTCTTACATATTTACCTGACAGTAGTTACCGTGCATTACTATAAGTTTCAGGGAGCGTGGTACAATCGTTGCATGTTTGCGTGTTTTCGGTCAGGCGCTGATGTGAGGGGCGTGAACATGCGAGAACTGACGAGCGGCGTGCTGCACACCAAGTTCTGGGTGGTGGACAAGAAGCACGTCTACATTGGCAGTGCCAACATGGACTGGCGCTCCCTAACTCAGGTGAAGGAGCTGGGAGCGGTGGTGTACGACTGCGGCTGTCTCGCCGAGGATCTCGGCAAAATATTCGAAGCCTATTGGTTCCTGGGTCAGAGCCAGACGATCCCCGCCCCCTGGCCCAGCCAGTACAGTACAGCCTTCAATAAGGACACGCCCATGCAGCTGTCAATCAACGAGACCGCCTCCAGAGTTTACCTTTCAGTAAGAGAACAAGTCGATGTTTTTATATCCTGTTATTTATCTTTTTATTAATATTCTATAATGAATTCACACAGAAAATGCGTATATATAATTATAAACTCCTTATAGATGCTATATTTAATGCTGTGTGTACAGAGTTCTCCTCCGTCCCTGTGTGCTGAGGGAAGAACCGCAGATCTTCAGGCCATTCTGAGTGTCATTAGTGACGCACAGGAGTTTGTTTACATCGCCGTGATGAACTATCTCCCTACCATGGAGTACTCCTCCTCTAAACGGTCTGTAATTATATATTAATAATAATAATAATAATAATATCCCTCAATTAATACATAATCATATCTCTGTGCACATAGTGTTTTTCAACAGTAATAAAAATTAAAACTCAATATATAAACATTTAGTACTGTACAATACAGCAATTCTTATCTTTGGATCTTTAAATTTGAAACACTTAGTGGGGGCGGAAAAAAAAAAAGTGATAACCGTACCGTGCTGTTTTCTGCCTTGTAGGACTGCGATTCTCATTTCTCTCAACAGGTGTCACAAGGGTTTACTCGTACTAGTGTTCTGTTATTCAGACGTGAATTTTATCTATTAAATAAAATATTTTGTATATTATTTATCATTATTAGTGTTATTATTAGAGTTAATATTATCATGATTATTATTATTATTAATGGTTTTATTACTACAATTAATGTTATTATTTTTAATGTTAGTATTCATGTATTATTATTATTATTATAAATAGCACTATTTATACTATCACTAGCACTATTTATATCATCATTATTATTGTTACATTTATTAACATTGTTATGAACATTCTTTTTTGTTATTTTCACTATTATTATTATTAATGTTGTTATTAACATTATTATTATTATTATTATTATTAGTAGTAGTAGTAGTAGTAGTAGTAGTAGTATAAATAACTATCATTATTATTAATAACTATTATTATTATTAACATTATTAATGTTAGTTTTATTACTATTATTAATGTTATTGCTATTATTATTATTATTATTATTATTATTATTATTAATTACATTATTGTCATTATTATTGTTGTTGATATTATTATTATTATTAATATTATCATTATTATTAATGTTAGTATATTAATGTTATTTTTAATATTTTATTATTATTATTATTATTATTATTATGAATAAAGTTATTGTCATTATTATTATTTACTTTATTAACATTGTCAGATGTCAGATGTAGAATCACGTTCATGTGGGATACCCTTATTAAGATATGTGAAGGTGTCCCAATACTTTTGTCCATATAGTATAACGCAGGACAGGAAGACTGATGTTTTTGTTCCTGTAGGTACTGGGCTGATATCGATACGGAGCTGAGGCGTGTAGCGTACGAGAGGAAGATCAGAATTCGGTTGTTGATCAGCTGTTGGGACAATTCGTCTCCTCTCATGTTCTCGTTCCTGCGCTCTCTCGCCTCCATTCAGGACTCCCAGAAGGGGCTGGACATTCAGGTGGTGAGTGAATGGCGCCATCTGCTGGTTCAGTCATCCAGGCATCAGTGAGGTCTGAATGGGGTGAAACTAAATGGCTTTGTGTTTCTGTGCAGAAAATCTTCGTGGTTCCCGTCAGTAAGAGTCAGAAGAAGATCCCGTTTGCTCGAGTGAACCATAATAAGTACATGGTGACCGATAAAGTGGCGTACATCGGTAAGAACCGTCCTCCGGTCCTACCTAGTGCAGGTCTGAGTCTGATCCTTAATCCAGCTCCCGTTCTTCTCTCTGCTCTTTCCTGCAGGAACGTCGAACTGGTCAGGCGATTACTTTGTGAATACGGCGGGTTCTGCGCTGGTGGTTAATCAGACCTCGTCCTCGTCCTCAGAGCCCACAGCAAGAGAACAGCTGCAGAAGGTGTTCGAGAGGGACTGGGATTCGGATTACAGCACGGCGCTCGATCACGACACCAACGTGGATCAGATCTGTCAGATCTAACTCTAAATCCTCCAGTACTGAAGACCACACAACCTGGCCTCAGATTGGCTGCTCTAAATCCAGAGACGTACGGAAACGCAGCCAGAACTGATGTTCCTAAACTTGTTATACAGTCAAAACTTCTTTCATCAAACCCCCTATTCCACCTCTGACGCCCCTCCCAATCTACAGCCCCAAATCAAGTTGGGACGATATGGAAAACGCAAATTTGTAAATAAAACGCAGTGTTTCTTACATTTGCTTTGGCTTTTATTTCATTGCAGACAGAATGAACCTGAGATATTTCATGTTTTTTACCTCATTACTAGCCCTAAATTGAACCAGTCCCAACTTTTTTGAAAAGTGTTGCAGAAAAAAAAACATGAAATATCTTAGGTTCATGAAAAGTAAAATGAAATGTAAGGAACACTGCGTTCTTCTTTCTGAAAATGCAAATAAAAATAACTTCAATAATAATAATAATAAGAATAATAATAATAACAACAACAATAATGGTATTATTATTATTTATGTTATTGCTATTCTTATTGTTATTAACATTATTATTAATGTTGTTATTATTTTTATTTTTTAGAATTTCTTTAATGCAATTCTATGAAATTATTATTATTATTACTACTACTAATGTTAGTATTCATGTATTATTATAATATAATAATAATAATAGTAATTGTTTTTTGTGTTTTCCCATACTGTCCCACCTTTTTTTGTGATTTGGGGTTGTAGTTAATAAGGTGATGTTCTGATCAGGGTTGACACTCACCATCATCATTATTTCAGTTTTGGGTAATAAAATCTTTTCATTCTTGCACTACATGATCCAGAAACACAACAAGGAGATGATCAAACAGGAAGCTGAATTACTTCTTCATTATTCACTTAACAATAATCCACAACTCTGCTGCTGTTAATCGGCACATTTAAATGCTGAACTTTGAGCTTTTAAGAGTTTTTTTTAATTGTTTTACTAAGTAAGTGTTTTTTTTCAGGTAAAGTCAGAGGATTCCTGCTGCTGTTCCTGATCATTCCTGGACTGATAGTTAAATGCATTATTCTTTTATTTTTTACTCTATTATTATTTCTTTTTTTCAGTCTGGTTTTGTCCTATGGCGTCAAGATAGGGCCAAAAAACAGAATTCATAACCAATAAATGACATTTTGTAACTAAGAAAACTATTATTAATATCGAGAGTTATAGAATCAGGTTAGTACACGGGGGGAAAAGACTGGCGCGCTTTAGCTGGCATGGCGGGGTGTGACTCCAGCAGCCAATGCCTGACTGACTTTTGGCCCTATTTTGACGCCATAGAATAGCGGTATTTAATTCATAACAAAATGCGTTATGTCCACCCAGTGTTGCTTAGACGTGAGGTGCACTGGGCAGTTCCAGGTCAGGAAACGGGGGTAGTTCAAAGTAGGACGTCCTGTGTTTATGAATTTCCATCTGAGGATTTCAAAGCTGAGAGCAGACATACGCTAAGATTTATAAACCTGCATATCCTGTTTATTACACACCTTTATGAAAATGTCATTAATTACAGGGTTGTTATTAAATCCTTGACGGGTTTAGACATGATTTTTAACTGAAATACTAATTGTGTCCTTCAAACGTTTCATCAAAGAATCCTCCATTTGCAGGAATCAGGGCCTAGTGGTTGTGTGTCGTTCAAGATGTTCAGTTTCTTGCCAATGTCTGACACGGAATAGCCGTTATTTCTCTGAAAAACAAACAAACAAACAGAATGATGAGATTTAGAAGGTTTGAGTCTGTAATCGAGCCCAAGAAGGCTAGGTTTGTTGCTTCTGTAATCAGTACGGCAGGTTTCAGCAGCGCGAACATGAGCTATTGGGTTTTCTAATGATCAATTTAAAACAACAAACTTGGTGTCGCTTCTAATATTACAAACGCGGTATATAATGTTGTATATAAAGTAGTGATTAATTATTTTAAGTCTCATGTAGTGCTTAGTGAAGGAAGACGTGTTCGCGAAATATTTCGGTGTTTAGTTAAATCATAAAATGCGCCGTCTGTGCCCCCCGTTATTGAATATGGTACGCCCCTGGCCTGCTCAAGCGTGAGGCGCGCTGGTCAGTTCAACTTAAAAAAATAGGGGTATTTCAAAGCAGGACGTCGTGTGTTTATGTATTTACACCCAAGCTAAAGGCTAACGTGTGACAGTTGTAACCCTCAAAGCTTCATTTCAACAAGTATTGCCAGCCCAAGGTAAAGATGAGTAAAAAGAATTGTAAGAAATGAAGCTTTTGTTGAATTTGTTTAATCTCACCCTGAAGCAAATGAGAAAAGCTTGGTTTTGTGTGATTATTGCTGAATAGGTGAGTAATTAGCCTATTTTTTGCCCCTCTTTCCATCCTGCTCACTTTGTGTGGGGAAAAAATAAACTTTGGAACTCGTCATTATGATCTTTATGACTTGGTGTGAATTTAAGCTTTTAGTTGTATGTTGCTGTGAAGTTATTGTTATCTAAATCTAAAATTCTACCTCTGATTTTTCCATTTATAGCAGCAAACCTCCTGTGTGAGAGACCGAATGTTTTTCTTTGTTGTTTTTTTAAATCAGTGATTAGATCTCAAACTCGCACTCCTGATAATCCTGTAAGGATTCGGAACAAAAGCCGAGCGGAAAGGGAACTGCTGACTCCTGCTAACCAGCACGGTTTATTGTTCACGTCCAGCCAGCCTCGTACCTCCATCCTAAACCCCAAACCACACCCTGTTCACTATTTAGTGCACTAGTGTTAGAACCTGTAACCTGGTGCCCATAATCACAATGATGGAAGTGATTTGGGACGTGTCCCGTCACCCGTTCCCTATCTAGTAGCCTGACACACGGTTACCTGAGGATCACCTGCACACCTGTGTGTATGTGTACGTGCTAGTGTGTATTAGGTGTGTTCAGTGTGTGTGTGTATGCATGTATGCAGGTGAGTGTGTTTTACGTCTCCTACAACCATGTGTGAGTGTCTGCGCCAGATCCTTCGCTTCAGCTGGACGACATCTTCCAGCACAGGTGAGTCTCAGAAAATAAATAACATTTATTTAGGAGCATAAATATATAAATTCTATAAAATATTATGATATTATTTTTTATATCAAATACAATTTGAGGAGTCATTTGTTTTTCAATATTACGTTTGTTTTAAAAAATATATAAATACATATTTATAAATTGTTTATTAATCTTAAATTGTCTGAATCAAGTAAAACAAATATAATTAAGGAAAATATTTCATAATTAAATTATTAATGGTTCACAAGTTTATTTTAATACCTGTTTAGGCATTTTATTTATTTTTTTTATTTTCTCTTCAATGGTAGAATTTTCTTAAGATACAAATGCATTAAAAATAAAATCAGTTGATTACAATGACTAAAATAAACTTCATTTCTTTATTTATTGGAAATTAAGGAACTATAAATTTGGATTAATTACAAATAATTTCCATTTATTAAACAGTTTTGTAATATTCTAAATAATATTTAGAGTGATATTATATTATAATATTGTTTATATTCAGATCTTATAAATGCATATAGAGAGAGAGAGAGAGATCTTTTCGCTTCCTTTACATTTTTATTACTTCATTTGAGCACTGACATTAAAATGCTTAAAAATTGTTAAACCACCTAAATACAGTGGGGCAAAAAAGTATTTAGCCAGCCACTGATTGTACAAGTTCTCCTACTTAGAAAGATGAGAGAGGTCTGTAATTTTCTTCATAGCTACACAACTATGAGAGACAAAATGAGGAAAAAAGGAAATCAGATTGTAGGATTTTTAAAGAATTTTATTTTAATTTAATTCATTTTTTAATATGTATTTTATTGAATTAATCTAAAATTGGACAAATCAAAAAACATTAAAGATTTATTTAAAAACAAATTTTTTTTTGAGTAAAACTGAAATTTAAAGAACATTTATAATGTTATTTATTTATTGTAAGGAATTAAGTAAAAAATAAAATATTTTAATTCTAACAATTCTGATTCCTTGAGATTTGGAAAAAATTAAACATATACTAAATTTCATTTACTTGAGACTTTAAGAAGAAAAATCCAAATTGATGTTATTGGCTGATACTTGAAGAAATACGTCAATAATTAATATGATGAATGTGTTTTTTATTACAAATGTATTGTATTGAAATTGTAGTCTTAAATAATTATATGTAGTTTATTTTATTGTCTGTTTAGAACTTCAGATATATATATATGTAAATTTTATGTAATTTTACTAAAACGTAAGAAATTAAATTAAGTAATATGGGAGTTCAGGAAATAAATAAAAATGTTTTAAAATGTATTTACTCACAAAAACTTTTTTTGTTAATATGAGATTATAGTGTGTTTCTATACATTGTTTAGTCAAATATTTTATATAAATATTTTACTTAATAATTTATTTTGTAAATAAAGTAAAATATGCCTTACAAGTGTATAACAAAAGAAACGGTTTTTTAAAATCATTTTCACGATCTCAAAAAACGCATAATGAAAATTTTATCTTTTATAAAAACTAAAACAAAAACTCTTCTGTGATCGCTCACCATTTTTTAAATCTGTGCACTGCTGTATTTACGCGATACGTTACATACAAGTGGAAGAAACCGTGGCGGACTCAAAGTTCCAGCATGCAATGCTGGTAAGTGAGGGCGTTGTGTTGTTTAAATGCTCTGAGGTAAATGTAGTCCAGATGTCCTGAGGCGAACGTGGAGTCGAGGAAAAACGTAGTATCGGAACAAAATTACGAGGAAAACCTTCATGAAATAAACTTCGGACATCCTTTAAAGTGAGATAAATATTTTATGGCGGTTGATTACGGTCTTGTGCGAAAGTTTTAGCACCCCCTTTAAACGAAACGTTTGGGTAAACGTTTACGTTTTTAAACTTGGTGGACAAATGAGACGTAGGCTAAAGCTTGGCTTGTAAAAAAGTTTAAGCACCCTTTCAGATGATCCATTAGAGTTTTTTTGTGTACCCCTGGTATAAATACCAGGTGAAAGGTTGGGGAAGTGCGTATGAGGGTTCCTGACTTGTCCTTCCTCGCTGTAAATAAAGTTAAATATGGAGCCTGAACTCAAGGGTCTGCATTGTTCTGGTGGTAAATGCATTTATCTTTAGTGTGTGTGTATGTGCGCGTGCGTGGACAGACATTTATCTGCTGGGTGTAGCTACACTTCCTGAACATGTCCATGAAGGAGATTCCCAGATATGCTGCCTATTTTTATTACAGAACCTCTATTTTTGTGGCTGTAACTGATACCAGGGAGCAGAACAACAGCTAAAGAACAGATAAACACTGTGCCAAAAGTATCTGGATGCTGGAATATTGTATTTAAATCATCGTTTAACATTGATATCTGCTCTTCGTTCAGCTTCCTTTCTTTGTATCATGATGATGATGTTGCACTGATGTTGGTGATAAGCTCTCGTTCCAGTTAATTACCCTTGGATGAGGGTGAGGCAACAAATCGAAGTGGTTTGTTGAGGCTGTTCAGAAAACCATTAACATTTCCTTCACTGGAACTAAGAACAACAACTTAGACCATCAGAACCAGAACCATTAATCAGTTGTTCCTCCATCATCTTTAAACTAATGCTTATCATTAATCAGCACACTAGGTGTTTCAGTCCCTCCAGAGTCCAACGTTGATGCTTTACACTACTTCCTGGTCTGTTGTTGCTACTTGAAATGGCCACTTCATGATAAGTGCAGCTGATCTAACGGGACACAGATTTTTAGTACAGATGGCTCACTTAAAGTCAGTCAGATTGCTTTTTTGTTTGTCGTTTGTGTTTAAAAAAAGAAAAAAAACCCTAAATGATCAGATTATTAAGTAACTTTTTGTAGATTTTGCTTTCTTTAGGTTTTTACGTCTTGTTTATTTTAGTGTAGTAAAACATTTTACCTCATAAGATCACTGACATTAAAAGGCCTAAAAATCGAAAAATATTTTAAGTACTTTAAGTAGTTCAGTAAATATGTTAACACTTAAATTACAGATTACTTGAAACTTATAATAAATAATAAAATAGAAAATAATAAAATAGCTTATATGTTAATTTCATTTTAGTGACTGTGAGGTTAAGAAAATTTTTTCCAAGGTTTCTGACTGAGACAGCAATAAATAAATAAAGAATTATTTTCTTTATTTATTTGACTTCTATAAAGACAAAACATTAATGTTTATTTCATTGCTTCTTTAGGTATAAAAGGCCCAAAAATTAATTATAAATGAATCTCATATAAAAAAAATACAGAAATCTTGTATTTGTGGTACTACTTAGTACCTTTATCTAAAATCAGACAAACCAAAAACCTTTAAGATTTACAAAAAAATATATAGATTTACAAATATAAAATATCATTTTATTGACTAAGATGGAAATGAAAAATAAATATTTTAAGTGCTTTAAGTAATGAAGTAAAATATGTTAACATTTAAATTTCATATTACTTGAGACTTAAGAAAAGAATAAAACAGCCTATATTCATCATAATGACTTGGGCATTTTTTTTTTGTTCAGTTTTACACTTACTACAGACAGTGTGTTGTAACATATTTTGGAATATAGTTGAAAAACTGCTGCTTCCTCTCTTCTGTTTCGGGCTGGTCATGGCACCTCATCCGCATCACAAGCAATGGTTCCCTGGCCAAGCAGCGGGGGAAATATCGACTAGCATGGCGAATCCAGCCATGAACCGCATCAGCTGCTGTATCTCCACATGCGTCTGATTGCTAATTGTAAGCCTGTGTGACGGGTGTTTGCCCATGTGATGAGTCAGTGTGCACAGTAGGTTCAAGAGATTTCCTTCATGAACATTGTGCCAAATGCAGAAAATTGTGTGTAGTGTTTTTAAAAAAGTGTTTTTAGAACTGCAAGTTGAGAGTAAAGCAGTAATTGTGCTTGGAGTTTAGCAGAATTGGTTCAGGGGGTTGGTGCATGAGTTACATGTTGTGGTCACTGTGCCTCACGTGTGTAAACAAACTGTAATAAAACAAAAAAAGAATTATTTATAAATAAATAAATACATTTTTTATTGATACATATTTATATATATATATATATATATTTATATATATATATAAGTGAATATATTTTGATTAGGCTTGCAGTCACGTTGCTCTCGGTTTCGCTGATTCCTCTACTTTTCAATCTGGTAACAATGCCCGACTCTTTCAGTGAATCATGCGGCCGGACTCTGGTTCGAGTGTGTTATTCAGGATCGGATCACAAACGCTTGTTGTGCAGAGCGTCTAAAATAACTCTGGCTGTTCTCCATCTGGCATCAGGAGTGTGTTAGAGGGCCAGACCGAACACACCCTGAACCCTGTACAGCTTTAATGGCCAGCGCTGAAATGGGCTCGAGGTGAACTTAGAAATATTCGAGGGCTTTCACAATTCTGCTACCACAGGGACCCAGGGTCAGCGGGAAGGGCTGAGGGAGGGGAGGCTGGTTGGGGGATCAACCTCTGGTTGCTGCAATACATTAATATAAATAAAGAGCACCAAACTCCCTCCATCCACAGTTTTGACAGTTAACAGTCGGTAATCCTTAGTAGTGATACGAGGGGCACTAACGGCTCAGAGATATGTGCAGGACATCCTGGCAGCCTGTTTGTTTACGCTTGTAAACAGGACGAGGATTCTGATTTGCATGTACGCTGGGTATCCCATGATCTTGTCCCGGCCTGTCCCTACATGGTTTGGTGTTATTGCCTCTGCCCCCCCCCCCCGAGCCGGAGTTAGAGCGGTGTAAGTGACTCGAGCTCAGTCAGGGACAAGGGCTGGCTCACGGAGGGCAGAGACACACATTGAGAGAGTGTAAATCAGGATCAGAGATTTGTAGTGAAGAAGGAAACGTGATTAAGGTATGTAACAGGATTTATTTATTATTTTAAAGGTGTGATTTGAAAAAATTGGAGATGCAAACTGCTCACACACACCCAGAACTGAGAAATAATGAACTTTAAACTTAAATAGGCGAATCATTAGAACATCTGTTACTACAACTTCTTATGATATTTTTATTGTATGATATTAAAGAGAAACACACATAAGACCTGAGGAATATTTCGCGTTCATTTCACAGACGTCCCCTAATGGCAGCCCTATGTATAGCAGAAATCTATTTTAATAATTTAAACGATATAAAAAATGTATACTGCTTACATACATATGTAATACATATAATAAAAAAAAATATAACCAACTCAAATGTATATGAATATTTTGTTGCTGCTATCAGTTATGCTATTATTACTAATATATTATTAATTGTTGTTGTAAAATTTGTATTACTTTTTATTATTATTAGTAGGATCATTTATTATGTATTATTATTTGTAATATATTATTATTAATTGTTGTAGCAAAATAATAATAATAATAATAATTATTATTATTATTAGTAGTAGTAGTAGTAGTATTAATTGTTTTTCTAGTAATTGTCTATGAATATTAATAGTAGGAGGATGATTTTTATTGTTTGTTCATTTATTTATTTGTTTATGACATATAAATAATATACCATTATTAGTTGTTTTTGTAGTCATTATTATTATTATTGGTAGTAGCAGTAGTAGTAGGAGGAGGAGAAGGATTTTAAATGGTTTATTTATTTATTTATTCAGTATAAATATATAGTTATTAGCCGTTGTTGAAATATATTTTATGAATATGTATATATATTTATGAAACTTCAACTCAGATCAATATGAAGGATGCATTTAGGAAAATAAATATATCAGTAAAGATTAGTAAATAAAACAGTGTACAGTTTTTAATTTAAGATTCATTTTTAATTTATTCATTAAAACTACTGATTAATCATTTAAATGGTTACCTCGATCCTGTGGTTTATAGTTACATTAATATTTTTGTAAAAAGGTCTGCATCATCAGTTAATGTTTGCTATTCTATATTTTATATTGTAAATTAAATATACACTCACCGGCCACTTAATTAAGTACACCTTGCTTGTACCGAGTTGCAGCGATTCAACAAGATGCTGAAAACATTCCTCAAAGATTTAAGTCCATACTAACACGACAGCCTGCCCATTTTCCTCTGCCCCCATGACATCGACAGGGCATTTTCACCCACAGAACTGCCCTCAGTGGGTATTTTCTTTTTTTCGGATCGTTCTTTGTTAAACCTAGAGATGGCGCTGTGTGTTAAAATCCCAGTAGATCAGCAGTTTCTGAAATACTTCTGAACAACCATGTGTTGATGATACATGCCAGTGATTAAATATTTGTGGTGTTGGTGTTGTTGTGTAGCTGCTCTTGTTTACTAGCATGCTAAACGCGCTAACAATGCTAGTCTGTGAGAGCGACGCTGCTGTGTTTGTAATGTGATCCGTGCAGGAGCGGGGTGTGTTCATTCAGGTCCTGTAGGTGCAGATCGCTGTCACACGGTGTCGTAGTGTGTTTGAAGTTTGCTGTGTGTGTTTGTGTGTGATCTGTATATAAGTTTAGCAGAGAGCTAACAGCTGCAGTCTCTAGTCATAAGACCAACATGCCATAGCTCACATAGCAACGTGTGCTAAAATCCGAGCTGTTTTTTAATCTGTGTGTGTGTGTGTGTGTGTGTGTGTGTGTGTGTGTGTGTGTGTGTGTGTGTGTGTGAGTGTGAGTGAGTGAGTGAGTGAAATAAATAATAAATAATAAGATGCTGACTAATAATAAATAATAGTAATTCTTTAAGTTTTTGTAGTTTAGTTCTATCTCATGGGTATGGGCATGTTGGCATAGGGATTAGTGCTGCCCCCTAAATCAATGTGCATTAATCTGGAGTCAGTTGGTGTCTCTAAACTCACAGCACTGTGATGGACCGGCGTCCTGTCCAGGGTTGGGTTCCGCCTTGCCCCCTGTGCTGCCATGAATGAAGGGGTAGTTATTTCTCATGCCTAAAGCTTAGGTGGAAAATTACTAGTAGTATTTATTTCTAATTATATTTAGCTATTATTATTATTATTATTATTACTATTATATTGGATCTTCTGGTCCATTGTCCAGTATCTTAAGCTCTAAGCCACTACAACCCTATGGATTTATTTAATTATTATTAGTAGTAGTAGTAGTAATAGCAGTAGGATTTGTATTCTTTTTTTTGTTTGTTTAAGATTTTAGTAATAGTAACATTTACACAATTAATTATTGGTTGTATTTCCAGTAAAATATTATTATTATTATTATTATTTTATTTTATTTTATTATTATTATATTGGATCTTCTGGTACAGAGTCCAATATCTTAACTTCTAAGTCACCACAGTCCCACACATTTAATTAATTATTAATTATAATTAGTAGTAGTTGTTATATGATTTAGATTCTTATTGATTTTTGTTTAAAATACTAGCATTAGTAGCACTTTTACTATTTATTTATTAGTTAATATTTTTAACATGAGTTGTAATATTATTATTATTAGTATTAGTATTACTATTAGTAGTCTTTATTTTTATTATAATACAGTGGGGCAAAAAGTATTTAGTCAGTCACTGATTGTGCAAGTTCTCCTACTTCGAAAGATGAGAGAGGTCTGTAATTTTCATCATAGCTACACTTCAACTATGAGAGACAAAACTGAGAAACAAAATCCAGGAAATCACATTGCAGGATTTTTAAAGAATTAAATTGTAAATCATGGTGGAAAATAAGTATTTGGTCAATAACAAAAGTTCAACTCAATACTTTGTAACATAACCTTCGTCGGCAATGACAGAGGTCAAACGTTTCCTGTAAGTCTTCACCAGGTTGGCACACACTGTAGCTGGTATTTTGGCCCATTCCTCCATGCAGATCTCCTCTAGAGCCAGTGATGTTTTGGGGCAACACAGACTTTTAACTCCCTCCACTAAAATGTTCTATGGGGCTGAGTCTGGAGACTGGCTAGGGCACTCCAGGAACCTTGAAATGCTTTTTATGGAGCCACTCCCTTCGTTGCCCGAGCGGTGGGTTTGGGATCATTTTGTCATACTGTCAGTTGCCCCAGCCACGTTCCATCTTCAAATGCTCTCACTGATGGAAGGAGGTTTTGGCTTAAAATCTCACGATGCATGGCCCCGTTCATTCTTCCCTTAACCACGGATCAGTCGTCCTGTCCCCCCCTCTGCAGAAAAACAGCCCCAAAGCATGATGTTTTCCACCCCCCCCCCATGCTTCACAGTAGGTATGGTGGCAACTCAGTCATTCCTTCTTTCTCCCAGTTTGTTTTTTACGGAAAACTTCTATTTTGGTTTCATCTGACCACATGATATTCTCCCAATCCTCTTCTGGATCATCCATATGCTCTCTGGCAAACTTCCGACGGGCCTGGACATGTACTGGCTTAAGCAGGGGGGCAGCGCCTGGCAACTGCAGGATCTGAGTCCCCCTCTCGGCGTAGTTGTTACTGATGGTAGCCTCTTGTTACTTCTTTGGTCCCAGCCTGCCTGCAGGTCATTCATCAGGTTCCTCCGTTGTAGTTCTGGGATTTTTTTGCTCACCATTCTATGATCATTTTGACTCCCCACGGGATGAGATCTTTTGTGGAGCCCCAGATCGAGGAGATTATCAGTGGTCTTGTATGTCTTCCATTTTCTTACAGTTGCTACCACAGCTGATTTATTCACACCAAACCTGCTTGCCTATTGTAGATTCACTCTTCCCAGCCTGCCTGCAGGTCTACAATTTTCTTCCTGGTGTCCTTCGACAGCTTTTGGTCTTGGCCATGGTTGAGTTTGGAGTCTGATTGTTTGAGGCTGTGGACAGGTGTCTTTTATACAGATAACGAGGTCACACAGGTGCCATTAATACAGGTAACGAGTGGAGGACAGAAGAGCTTCTAAAAGAAAGAGTTACAGGTCTGTGAGAGCCAGAAATCTTGCTTGTTTGTGGGTGACCAAATACTTATTTTCCACCATGATTTACAATTTAATTCGTTACAAATCCTACAATGTGATTTCCAGGATTTTTTTTCTCATTTTGTGTCTCATAGTTGAAGTGTAGCTATGATGAAAATTACAGACCTCTCTCATCTTTCTAATTCGGAGAACTTGCACAATCAGTGACTGACTAAATACTTTTTTGCCCCATTGTATGTCAGGAACACTGGGGCTGTATTTGAAATGGCACTCTACATACTACTCGCATACTGCATCAGCCTAAAAGTAGTAGCCTATGTAGTACGCAGTATGCGACCAACATGACAGTCTGTAGTACCCTAAATATTCCCGGATGTTGTACTGTGCCCTCACTCAGCTCAGCTCAACCAAAAGAACATGGCGGCAGATAACGTTACGGAAAGGGATGAGGCTAATAAAGTTAAAAAAGATACCTTTGAGGTAAATTCACAGTATATAGTGACGTGATGGTGACCGTTTACGGTAATCATATCACATGCCTTTGCAAGCAAGCTGAACTTTTTGGTTTAACCAATCAGTGATCAGATTACCTTTTATGGACATAACAGAGGCTTTGTTAGATGTACATTAATGTCTCCCCTGCCGTTCTGTACTAATGATATATTACAACAAAACTTTAAACAACATCAGTAATTTTCTACCAATAACATTTTTTTACTTTTATCTACCGTCCCACATACATGTAGTCTAAAAGCTTTAAATATTACTTACATTATACTCTGAATATCTATTCTCAGGTTTGAGACCGAAAAACTTTAAAGTTGTAAAGTTTTTTTTTGTTTGTTTGTTTTTTTTTACAGAAATACAATTTCAACTTCATTATTTATAGGGTTTTAATCATTTCCAGTATTTAAAGCCTAATTTCACCGTGAATAAACAGAATAAAACTCACCAAGTTCTATAAAATAAAGACACTCACACTTTTCATATTTTGTATGAAATTTATTAAACACATAAATAATCCATATTCAAAAACACCTTACCCGTCTGAAACCGTGTGTTTTATTAGTCAATGAATCCTGGCAGGAATTCGGCGATGGACGACTGTCAGTTCGTACCGACAATGCATATCGTTCGAGTATGACTTTTTCTTCCAGTGGTTAACTGTTCGTTCGTACCGACAATGTATATTGTTGGGGTATGAAAACGACCATTTTTGCTTTATCCATCAGTAATGTCGAGAGAATCGATCAGTTGATCGATGTCGCAGAACGTTACGTACACCTGCCAAATTTGCTGGAACAATTCACGAACTGCTGCAAAATTTTCAGAGTAACTCCCAGTCATGTTAAAGTTACACATCATTTCAACCATCTTGCACATGCATGCAGTGATATTAACAATCAAGAGAATTAATATGAAAATTTTCCTGACCTCCATCATTCATGAATCGGTTAGAAAGTAGTCGCTTAAATCGGTCCGTAAATCACCTCACTCGAAACCTCGAGAAATGAAACACATCAGCTCTTGAAGGCTTTATAGCCCTTAGATTGCGTCAGCCAGCACGACCAATCAGATTAGTATGCCATCCTACGCGATTGGTGACGCCCAATCAGACAACAACACGCCAGCTTACCTGTCTGCTTGCTGTCTGAACATGAATTTAGTCTTTACTCGGAATGGCCGAACTTTAGAGGAGAAAGAAACACACACGATCCAGAAATGAGCAGCGTTATAAACAAGATAAGATGAGATATCTTTAGTGCCATTGTACAAGTACAAAGAGATGACATTTGAAGCAAGCCTATAGATGCCAATGTATAAAAGTAATGTAAGCATAAAGTAGAAAATACACACTATATACAAATAGTTACAAAAATATACATAGGTATATATATATACAGAATATTACAGGGGATAAAGTGACTAGATATCAGGAGCTCTGAGCAAGTTGAGGTATCTTGCCAGAACACTTGAGTGTGTAAAATAAATGAGTAATGAATATTATTGCACAATACGGTACAGTACAATGAATGGCACAGCGTATGTAGGTATGGTTACCTAACGCAGCCAGTGTCCGGTTGGTTTTAGTGGTGTACAACTAAAGGTGAGTGAGTGTTGAGAGTTTAGTAGTGAGACAGCCCTGGGGTAAAAACTGTTCTTCAGTCTGGTGGTACGTGGGTAGAGGGCTTTGTAGCATTTTCCCTATGCCAGAAGAGTGAAGATACTGCGACCAGGGTGAGATGGGTCTTTGCCGATGTTAGCGGCTTTGAGGCTGCATTGTGTTCTGTAAATATATTCCAACGTTGGAAGCTGTGATCCAGTGATCCAGTGATCCTCTGGGCTGTTTTGATGTTTCGTTGCTGGGTGTTCTTGTTCTCTGAGGTGCAGTCTGAGTATCATACTGTGATGGATTATGTTATGATGGACTGTATGGTGCTCTATAGGCCTATCACGGTGGTGTCATCTGCAAACTTGATAATGATCTTTGAGTCGTGGACGGATTCACAGTAATGTCTGAAGAGGGAATATAGAAGTGTTCAGGGTTATGGGGGAGAAGATGTGCTTCCCCATGAACACTCTTTGTGGTCTACATGTAAGAAAATCCAGTATCCAGTTACAAAGGTGAATGTTGAGACCAAGATTGTGTAGTTTTGTGGTCAGTTTGTTGGGGAGGATGGTGTTAAAAACAGAGCTATAATCAACGAAGAACATCCTGTCATAGCTGTCCTGCTTTTCCACATGTGACAGGGCAGTGTGAAGAGCTAATGAGATCGCATGCTCAGTCAACCTGTTTGCCCTGTACACAAACTGGTATATGTCAAGTGAAGAGGGAATGTTGGTTTTTATGTATGCTGAGACCAATTGCTCAAAGCACTTCATAATAATGGGGGTCAGGGCCACAGTGCGGTCGCCATTCAGGGTCCTGACTACTGGAATGATCGTAGCCGACTTGAGGCAGGTGGGGACAGTGGCCTGTTCTAGAGAGATATTTAGCAGGTCTGTGAACATGGCCATCAGTTGATTAGCACTGTTCTTCAGGACCCATACAAGAACTCCATTGGGACCAGCAGCTTTGTTGATATGGCTTAGGGCCTTTCTGACCTCATGGGAACTCAGCAGCAGTGCACATGATCAATCCTCCTGAAGGTTGAGTTTTGTGATGGGCTGGGTGTTGTCTCTGTTGAACCGTGAACCAAAAAGTGATTCAGGTTATCTGGGAGAGAGGAGTTTGATGGGGAGGTAGTACAGTCGTTGTTACTTTTATGTCTGTCATAGACTTAATTCCCTGCCACAGACGCTGAGAGTTTGAACTGTTAAACTGTTCTTCTATCCACTTGTTAAGGTGTGTGGGGAGGAACGGGAGCACACAAATGCAGGTTCCAATTTGAAAAATAAACTGTTTATTAATAAAAAAGTCCCCAGGAGGCAGGAAAATAACACAACAACGAAACACAGACAACCATACCGAACCCACAAATGAACACAACTGACAGAAACTCAGAATGGCAGCTAAACAGAACCGGGAATAAACACAGCAGAAAGACTCTCCGACAAATAACAGAACCTGGAGCATAATGAAACTAATGAACATGGGAATGAAACACAGAACTTAGAAATACACAGCTAACTGAAACACGGGAATATAACACAAAACCTAGGAATAACAGTCTATAATACCATAATAAAAAAATCTACTACTAAATCTTTGAAAGGTTCTGACAACGTATTTTCCATGAGATTAAACAACAAGTTATGTTAGTAGATCTAGTAAATCTTATTTTTCATAATTCATTCCACTGTTTCCATCAGAATCAACCCCTCGATCGATAATGGAGCGTGGTAAATATCACCTGCTGCCTCTGTATCAGCTTTAAAAGCATAATGTGCTCCAGAGTTTAAGTTAAAGTTACAGATCATTTCAAATATCCAGCAAATGGTCACAGTAACTTTAACAATCAAAAGAATAAGCAGATAGAAAGTAATCAAAAAGGTCTTCAAACGGTTACGGATCAGGACGACTAGAACAATAAAATCTCTGTTCAGATTCCTCCAAATTCCCCATGACTCATCATTATGCCACCTTATGTAAGCTGGAAGCTACAAACCTGTCTGATCATGTGTTCAGTCTTTAGCTTTAGAGGAGAAACGAAAACACATGTTCCAGAAATAAACGTGTAAAGTGTTTGAACCTAAATGGAACATATACTCACTGACAAAAAAATTACTCACCAAGAAGGAATCGTTGGAATCGAATAACCTTTCTCAATACTCAAATCGACCGCCGTCTGATCCAAGCCAGAATCTGTGGTTATAGAGTATGCTCCTGTGGGGAGGTTTATGACTAAGGGACATGTATCTGTGGGGGTATTTACTTTATGGTTACAGGGTTTGTATCTATATATATTTTGGAAGGTCTAACCTATAACCCCAGCCTTGGTTGGTTGGGGTTTTCCTTTATTTCCAATTTCTGAGGTAATGCCACTTTTGGATCAAATCTCACTCTGGGTGATCAAGTGTAAGTGTGAGTGTGTGAGTGTGTGAGTGTGTGTGTGTGTGTGTAGTTATTAATGCTGGATATTTATATGTAAATGTGGATGTAAGTAATATGGAAATAGGAATAGATGGATCTAGGAATTCTGGATATTGCATGCGGCTCAGTTCCACAATTTTGTTTCTTTCTTGCTTCCTATGGGAAAAAGTTTGATGTTTGATGAGGCGCTGTACAAAAATGGTATATCCGATCAGTCCAAAAATCAGAAGCCTTTCTTTTGGGTATTGCTTCTAATCTGGCTCCAAATTTGATGACTGGAGCTTAAACACTGTGGTTGGAGTTAAGAATAAGAAAAGAGATCAAACAGTACGGCCCTGTATGAATTACACAGCAACTTAGGAAATAAGAAAGAAAGAAAGAAAGAAAGAAAGAAAGGCTAAAGCGAATACTGGAAAAGAAAAAAACAAGGAAAGAAACAAAGAAAGGTTGGAAGGAAAGAAAGGGAAGAAAAGAAAAGAAAGAAATGAATGTAGGAAGAAAGCAAGAAACAGAATTAAAAATGGAGGCAGCATGACAGCACAGCGATCAACACTTTTGCCTCACACCTTTAGAGACTTGGGTCCGAGTCCCGGCCTGGTCTCTGCCTTTGTGGATTTAGCATGTTCTCCCCGTATCTGTATGGTTCACTTCAGGTACTGCTACATTACAAACACATGCATTCGATCAACTGGTGTCTCTAAAGTGAGCCAGTGTGAGTCCTGTGATGGTTTGACACCCTGTCTAAGTTTGGTTCCTGTCTTGTGCTCTGTGCTGCCGGTCAGTCTGTTAGTGAAATTCTTATTAAGAAAGAATTAATAATATAAATAATAAAGATGATAATGAATACAGGTTCAGTCTGAGATCTGGAGATTCTGAGAGCTGAAGGGTTCCAGAGTATTTAAAGATCAGATCAGCATTCCTGCATATGGCCTTCCACCGAGTGCAACATCAGCTGCTTCTATCACTCACTCTCACAAACACACACACACACACACACACACACACACACACACACACACTGGATGTATGCAGTCATAGCGCTGGATGAATGTAAACACATTAGGAGGTCTGATTTCGAGAAGGAGGTCAGGCATTGTTCATGCCACTATTAGTCTCAAGTCTCAGCATGAGTTAAAGTCAAGTCAGATTTATTTATTTAATGGAGCATTGTCTCAAATCTGCTTTATAATTTTAGATTATCTACTAATATCTAGGATCAATCCCAAATTGAGCAAACCTAGGGCAACAGTGGCAAGGAATAACTCCTTAAGCATTATGAGGAAGAAACCTTGAGAGGACCAAGACTCAAAAAGGGACCCATCCTCCTTGGGTAGTGTAGATGTTATATGCAAGAATTAAACTAAATGATCTAGTTAGTAAGTTTATATTAGCAGTTTAAATAAATAGAACCTAAATAAATATTAACAGAAAATATATAATAATTAAAATATTATATAATAATATATAGAGTAATATTTTAGAGTAGATGGAAATTTTGACATATTATGAAGAGATTAATAAAAATAGAGAATGCAAAAATATAGCCAATGATGAAAATCAGGGGCTGGAACTGGTACCGGAAAACACAGCTCTGGAGAGAAAAACGAAAAGGTTAATAGTTATTGAGTAAGAGACAGACGAGGTCTATTAACAATCAACTGATGCCAAGTGAGCATGAGACCCCGGCAGCATTAGCATAGCAGCATAGCTAGAAAGCGAGACAACTGGTAGGAAACACAGCCCAAGAGGGATCACATTTGAGACATTGAGAAACCGAAGAGAGGCCAGAAGACCAGCAACCCAACGTCCTGATCACATAAGCCTCTTGACTATGAACCCCCCGCTCTGCCCTTATTCTAAGGCAAGGATGCATGAGTCAAGATTTCAGGAGGACCGAAGCCCAGTCAAGCCAGAACGCCCACTCGACACTCCCGGTAGCGGACACAGGCAGGAAGGCCAGGACATGACTTCCCAGGACTCCGGCCTAAGCAAACCCAAACCATGACCTGGCTAAATCTAGTCAAAGCCTGTGTTTAAATATATAGTCTTAGCCTAGACTCTAAAAAAAAAACTTTGGAGGGTGTCTGAGTCTCGACTAAAGTGGGAAGTTATTTCCAGAGTTGGGGGCCATGTTATGAGAAAGCCTTTCCCCTGCTGGACTTTTTTAATATAGGAACTAAAAGAAGTCTGCACCCTGCGAACGAAGTAGACGAGTTGGATTGTAAAAACTCTAAGAGGTCACTCAGATAAGTGGGCAGGCCATGTAGAGCTTTATAATTATAAGAAGTAATTTTGTAATAATGCGGAATTTGACTGGTAACCAGGCAGTGATGTAGAACAGGAGTGATAGGATCAAATTTTCTAGTTCGAGTGAGCACGGGCAGTGCATTCTGAACTAACTGAAGTTTATTTATAGATTACTAGAGCATCCAGAGTAAGTAGCGTTACAGTAATCCAACCTTGAGGTTATAAACGCATGAATAAGTTTTTCTGCATCATTAACAGCGAGGATATTTCTAAGTTTAGCGATATTACGTAATTGAAAGAAAGCAACTAGAGTGATGTAAAGGAGTGATATGAATCACATATGACACCTACGTTTTTACAGATGAACTATGTATTAGCGGACAGCCATCTAGATTGAGGATAGATGTAGCCAACCTGTCTCTCACTGCCTTGAGTCCTACTAATAGAACCTCAGTTTTATCTGAGTTAAGTAAGAGAAAATTAACATGACATTAAAAAATTACATCTACATCTTTTGCTGACTGTAAGACCTTTTAATCCTGTTCTGCACTTTCCAATACGTATACATAAGCTCTTTCAAATGCCTTGTGTTTCATCCTCATCTCCATGTAGTAGCTTGACATATTCGGGCTTGAAAACTTATCAAATGTCTTTGAAAAATGTCTTTGAGTCACCTGCAGTGTGAACGTAGCCTTTAGTTAGTTCTTGAATGACACTGGATATAGGCAGGCAGTCGATGCTTTATTAAACATTTATTTATCTGAATTATACAGAACATGCTAAACGTCTTCACACTGAGTTATGAAATCGCCTGATCTGGTCTCTAGCAGGATGTTCTGAGTTCATCTTTTTACCCGTTTGAGCTCTGACCCTCATTAATACAGCACTGATACCTGATCCTGCTTCTGCATGAGGAATGTGCAGTACAGAGATTCTCTGGAACACTGTCAGGTCACCCCAAATATCTGAGAGGAACAGGAGCAGGGTGTGGTGCCACATACCTCACCAAACCCAAATACCAGAGATGGAGACGTGCCACAGATCAGAAACAGCATGGGGAGAATGTGGAAAGCCTAAAGAGACTCGTCTGTTGTTTTATACGTCCTGATGTTGGTGCTGCACAGCTCCTGGGTTACATTTACATGTACAGCATTTAGCAGACGCTCTTATCCAGAGCGACTTACAGAAGTGCTTTGTATTCTTTCTAGAAGACAAACCTCTTCTTTGTACAAACAAGCAATAACCCAAGAACACAATCCAACCAGATCCTGCTAGGATCTGATGTAGGTAAATCAACAAAACACACCATCAAAGGGTTTTTTTTTGTTTTTGTTTTTTTAATAATTCTCTATGGGGAAAATTTGCTGATTGCTACATGGTTGCTAGGCTGTTGCTAAGTGGTTGCTATGCAGTACGTATATGGGTGTTAGGCTGTTAAGTGGTTGCTTGGCTGTTGCTTTGTTGTTGCAATGTGGTTGCTAGGCAGTTGCTAAGTGGTTGCTACATGGTTGCTAGGCTGTTGCTATGTGGTTGTTAAGTGGTTGCTATGTGGTTGCTACATAGTTGCTAGGCTGTTGCTATATGGTTGTTAGTGGTTGCTATGTGGTTGCTACAAGTGCTAGGGCGTTGCTATATGGTGCTATATGATGGCCTATTGTTGCTAGGCTATTGTTAGGGTTTAGGGGGTTGCTAGGCTGTTGCTATATGGTTGCTATAGTTTGATAGACTGTTGCTAACATGATTGTTATGTGGTTGCTACGTTGTTTTTAGGCTGTTGATTTGTTGTTGCTATGTGGTTGTTAAGTGGTTGCAATATGGTTTCTAGGCTGATAAATACTGTGATGGGGTGCCAGTGCTTTTGACTAGAGCTCATTAAGATGTCTCAATCGTTTTGGCTAATGGGTCGTTAATGCCCTGATATTTATGGCTTATGAAACCTTAGGGTTTTATATGCATAACCTCTGTGCGTTATGTCCCAAAACATCTCTAGGGGTTGGTCCCTCTAAAATTGGTCCTGGATGAAATTGGCATGCTATCTTCAGGGTACCAAAAAAAATCTCTATATAAATATATACTCTGATTTCTTAAAGACCTGTTTTACCTGAACAGTGGTTACCTGGACCAAACTCCTGCACAGGTGTACCGGTGTTCTGGTGGTTCTACCAAAGTTTAAACCAGATTGCGTGGCAAAAACGAAGTACATTTACTGAAATACTGTACTTAAGTACCATTAGATCCACAGCTCTAACTGAACAAGCCTAGGGTAACAGTGGCAAGGGAAATCCCTAAATATTAAAAGAAGAAACCTTATTAGGACCAAGCCTCAAAAACAAACCCGACTGAATTAATAAAATATGTATATATGTTAAATTAAGTTACCTAATGAATAAGATTATAGTAATAGGTAAAATAAATAGAAAATTGCATGAAAAAAAGAAACATTAAAAGATAAAACATATTTAAATAAAATATTATATATACAAAATATAGAGAGTATAATAAATTAAATATATACAGTATTATGAAAAATATAATTTAAAACAGAGAATGTAAAACTATAGAACATAAAACAGTAACATATATAATGAATAAAATAATAAATATAATAATTTTTTAGTTACTGTAGGTTCTTGGTGGCAAGGCAGTGTTGCTTTATTTGTTTCAATTTTGTTAAGAAAGAAAGAAAACATAATTAAGAAAGAAAGAAAGGAAGAAAGAAATAAACCAAGAATTAGAAAAAAGAAAAAGAAAAAAAAGAAATAAAGAAAGAATGAATGAATGAAAGAATTAAGAAAAACAAAAGACAGAAAGGAAGAAACAAAGGACTAAGAAAGAAAAAAACAGAATTAAGAAAGAAAACATAATTATTTAGTCAGTGTAGGTTCTTGATGGCATGGCATTTAGGTTATGTGTTTCAATTTTGTTATTGCATTTCTGGATTCTGTTTCATTATTCTCTATTATTTTTGAATATTTTAGTTTGTGTTTTGGTTGCAGTAACAGCAGAATATCGGGCTGTATGGTTGTGTTTCTGATCTTTCTTTAGACTGCACATTACTGCACTTTATGTAAAATAAATGACTTTTTTTCCCTTATTTCGGTTCGTTTAAGTAGCAGCGATTCTTGCTTACATTTATAACATATAATTTGAGTTTGTTCATTCAGCTTGTTTTTAGTACTCCAAATATAATCCCGGAGGAAAGGATAGCTGAGTATTTGCAAAGCTACAGATGTGACGTCTGTCATTAAGATCATAAAAATGTACATTACTTAATTCAGAGCATTGTTTAAAGAAATCAATACTTATGGACGTGTGATATACGTGTTTGGTTTGAGCGGCCATGTTCAGAAGTATGTCCTAATGAAGTTAATTTCGGAGCATTTTTACTCATACGATCTGACTGTCTGTTTTCAGACTCAGACGGACAGCTGGAGGACAGTCCAGTCGATCCACCACCCAAAGGTCCAGCGGTGAGTGTGTAAAGTTTCATTTTGAATTCATTGATTTTCTACATGCTACATCCATCCTGAATTGGACCAACGGTTCAGGCGACTGCTAGTGGTACAATGGTGCGATTTTCTTGGAACACTTTGGGCCCAACTGAGGATTGTTTAAACCCCACAGCCTACCTGAGTATTGTTGCTGACATGTGCACCCCTTTATGCCCACAGTGTACCATCTTCTGATGGATAATTCCATAGGATTAATGCTCCCATGTTAACATGTGAAACTAGATATACTAACTGTTCGGGTCAGTAATTGAACCTAAATACTGACTAACTGGAAACATTTTACTTTGTAAAGATGGGAAATTGTTCATTCTCCTCTTGATCCTTGCTTTGAGCAGGCTAATGACAGAGACGTTTCACCTCCCTCTGACAGGCCTCCTCCTGCCCCTTCAACTCAGCCAGCACCACTACATCACCAGAGCGAGACCCGGACAGTCCCGAACGAGCTGTGAGCACCAGATAAGGCTCTCAAAATCTCAAATGGTTAGAATAAAACATGGTAAACAAAGGCCATATGCAGAGCGGTTCGTAAGCAGAGAATCTTGATTACGTCACAATTATGTTCGATAAAAGATTAAAAAAAAAGACAAAGTTAAACACTAGAAAAACATAAGGTTTTCCATAAGCTAGTTAATGTAAACGCTTCTAAATAGTAGAGCTTTAGTCAGCTGGCAATTAGAATAAATTAGTAAAAAGATAAAGTTTTAAATTGTAAACACAATTCTCCACTGTCGCTCCCCATATCTTTAAATAACTTTTTTTTATATCGGAAAGAATAAGAGTTCAAACTAATGTTTACTTCACTTGTATAAACAAATAAGAATAATGAATCTTTAGTCTCCTGCCATTTAAAAGAAATTAAGTATGCATGGGTATGTTTCAGGCGACAAACTGGTGTTCAAAAAGGGCAATTAACATCAAACAAAATAAAACAGAACCAAAGATGTTTTGAGAGATCCAGCTCTTTATTATAGTGTAAAAGTTGTGTCCGGTGAATTACCTTTAAGTTTCCATATTTCCTTTTCAAGGTACAGAAGGAAAAACTTCATCGAAGAAATTAAACAAGTTTTAAGCAGAAGAGAAAGCAGCAGACGAAGAACTCCGACTCAACAGGGATAGGATCCTCAGAGGGAGCAATCAATCTGTGATAAGCCCAGAAAATCACAGTGATCATAATTATACAGGGCTTGATAACACTTCATACTTCTAATTATAATTAATTCTCTTTCCACACATTTCTGTGATTACTACAGAACGAACGTTTAACGTACAGATTCAGGGGGTATTCAGAAAGCAGTTTAGTGCAAAACTCAGAGTAAGTTGACTCAGAGTAGTTTACGGGAATCCTCGATGGTTTCGGTTTCACAAAGTTAAGTTCAGCGTAACTTTAGAAGAGTCAGTAATCCGGCGGCGCAACATGGTTACGTGAAAGCTAAGGCTGCGCGCTAGCAGGTTTACTTAACTAACCCGGAGAATCTCAACCGAAGCACAAAACACGGAGAAAAATCTCCATCGGAGAGGCTGCACAGACCCCGCTGTAATTGTTCCTAGTTCCCTGATGATTATTGGTGAAGCCTAGGTTTCTCAGCACAGGCACCATCATTTTCTCTTAACAATCTTCTCCGCTCTCAATCGCTCATATGCCCTCGTGGAACACGCCATGAGTTCGAGCGATTCTTTGCGTTTTTGCCAAGGGGGTTTTCATACAAAATCAGTGATGCTGAGCTTATTCTAAAGCAGCCCGTCTGTCGGGCTGTCTGACTCTGCATTTTCACAAAACGGTTACTATAAAACCTTTGTGGTGAGCCTAAGCCGATCAAAGAAATAAAGAATTCCACAGGAATTTAAGATAGCAGTCTAACAACAAGAAATTATTTAGTATGAAAGCATTGAGACTTGATCAGTTTAATATGAGTTTAATATTAATATGATTATTAAGGTTCCAAGTGTCATGGCTGCATAACTTTTCCCAAACATTAACGTTACAGGTAGGCCTACTAATTAATAGAAATTTTGCATTACAAATTAAAATACAAATCACAATACAATCACTGCAGTTAATGGACTGTTCTGCAGTTGTGAAGACATATGTGATACAGCCCACATACTCAAGCAACATGGAAAGCAAAAGTGGACTGGGTCTGTTGCAGACCTTGTAACGTTGTCATGAGGTACAGTGAGGGGTGTGCAGAAGGTTCCCCTGCCAGCCATATTTGCTGGACCCCTTGCGTGATCCGAGAATAAACTGCGCAATGTTATTAACTTGGTACTGCAGGACATGAGCCAGGGTTAGAGAGACGAGCATTGGGGATCTCACAATGGACTGGTGATCAGACAAGTCCCCCTCATCCAGTGACCAATCCTGATATAAATCCTGACCACCTCACTGATGCAGGAGATGGAAGAGCAGTGAGAGACACAATCTGCTACCATCATTACTGATTTGCCTATCACTTCCCCAGAAGCAGTGTCAAATAAAAACCCATAGCCGGTCTTTTATGAAGTCTTCTTTAGTTCATGCAAGTACAAATGCAGTAAAGAGGGAATATCTTGATTCTTCAAACAGTAAAAGTAAAATCATCCCCCTGTGGGCAACCTCATCAACTGTAAATGATTGTTCCAGCAGTTGTATTTCATTATTGTATTTTATATCTGCCAGGCCTTATTTGTCATGTGATCCATTTTAAACTAGATTTCAGTGTTTCTAAGAATACACCTTTTATTGGGAGATACAGGAACAAAACAAAAGAAATTGAATATCACAGTGTAGGGCTAATCATGCGGCCAATTCTGAATCCAACATAACTGAGGTAAAATTGTGATTGGAGGGGATGGACCTTATTCTATATGTAATTCCAGCAGCCACTCTGTTATGATCAACTGCTAGATGTTATTTCAGGTGTAAAACCTCAGTAGCCTATCTGTATCTTTTCACTCTCTGTGGCAGCTGGCAAATTTCCTCCTTTACCTCTGCAATTAAAATGACAATTTTCTGTGGATTATTGAAAGTATTGACATTTGCATGGAAGCTCTGTTAGGGCTCCACCAGATTACACCAACAAGTAACTGGTAGATAAATGGAGAAGACTAGACAGTTAAAATGATACTTTAAATAATTTTATAATTGTGAAACACGACAATGTACTAACTGGACTTTGGTTTAAACAGTGTGCATCACAGTTTCCAGATTTGTAACTTTGAGCCACCATGAAATATGAAGGAATTGGAAAGGTTAACAGCAGTTCAATTACAAAGAATTGACTGCTTCAAGAAAATCTGTGTGCCAAGTTGTGTCTAGTAATGGATGAGGTGGGATCACTGATCCCTACAGTGGCAAAGTGATGAAGTACATAATGTTTATATCCTTAATTTGAATGGACTACCCTCGTATGTAGGCCACGGGTTGGTCCTGGGAGTGGATGGTTCAGATGAGCTTCACTAAAGGGAGCATTCAGCAATAGGTCAACCCATCGCTTCAGCCTCGTGAAGACGGTGTGTTGGACCCCCAGCTGTTTTGGCCCTCACCTTTCTACTGGATAAATAGAGGTCAATTTGAACACATCCAACATTGAGGCAAATTGGGAGGAGAATTTGTATGAAGGGCATGTTGAATGTGCTTAAATAAATAATATGAAATACTGTCAGTGTTGAAAATGGATGAACAATTTGCTTTTTTCTTCTCTTAGAAATTGTCACTAGCGACATTACATTATATGACATCACCACTGAGTATATTTAATTATGTAGGGTAAGCGAAATCATCACGATGCATGTAAGTTATTATACCTTAACCCTGTTTGAACTATATTTGGTGTTTCATCTTCAGTACGGATAGTAGACTACAGTTGGGGCTTGTTGGGTTGCCCTGATAAAGATTAAGATGCGCAACACACGTAAATGAAATAAGTGGAACACTCGGAATATATAAAAACTCTTTTTTCAGTTATTACTCACGGCATCGGGGGGACTAGGGACCCACCAGCGTTTTCTTTTTTTTTTTTTTTTGCCACGCAGCTCACCGGTATTTGCTACTGTATTATTATTTTTCCTAAAATATGCTCAATTATGCTACGCACCTATTCGAACTCACTGGGTTGATAGTGTGAGGATTGAGCAAGTTTTTTTCCTCCGTTTTGCCGTGCTGATCCGTGTACCTGCGCCTCCGTTGATGAGGGCTTTGTATCTCCTCGTGCACGCGCTTTACTAAGGGTTAAAAGTAACTCGAGTGTTGACGGAATAAAACGTTTCCATCGCTTCTGAAACCGGAAAACCTGAGGGACAGTTCAGGATGGGTCAACCCAGAGTTCAGATTTTAAACCCAGGGATTGTTAAACCTGCTTTCTGAAATACCCCCCGGTTCAAACACAGTTACATAGATAATCACGCTGTGTGCCGTGCTGTGTGTTTTGGAGTCGATCCCATTTATCGTTTTTAACATATTTAAGTTTAAAAATTACAAATATCCAGTAGTAATGCACTGAGGCGATGTTTAGGTTCAAATTCTAACTGTCAAAATTCAAACTGTAACTGACAGACTGCCTCAGAGCAGCTGCACACGTTAACCCCGCCCCCCTCTGTGTCTCCGTATACATCATACACACACACCAAACACAACCAACATGTGGCCAAAAGTATTGGGACAGGCACTGCAGATCTAGTTAATCATGTTTGTTTGCCTAATAGACCTTCAAGGCTCTGGATAAACATGAGCCTGGTTTAAGACATCTGGACAAGATAGAAAAATAACTTTTAACAGTATTTACAGATGCAGGAGGAAAGCCTTGCATCAGAGATGGTGGAGGTGGAAGTGGAGACGGAACCTGAGGTAGGAGCGAGCGGGTACAGCGTGGTGGGTGGAGGGATGAAGGGAATCTTTATCCAAGACGTCCTGAAAGACTCGCCTGCTGCGAAACATCTCAGCCTTCAAAAAGGTGAGAGCGTCTACAAAATGGGATTGAGTTTTAAAACCGAAAAACATGCATCACTTGTTGTTGGTACTTGTGTAGGAGATCAGCTGCTCAGTGCCAGAGTGTATTTTGATAACGTGAAATACGAAGACGCCCTGAAGATCCTTCAGTGTGCAGAACCGTACAAGGTTTCGTTCTTCTTGAGGAGGACAGTACCTCAGGTTGAAGTCGGTGCTCGTTCGGGTGCTCCAAACATTGAGCTACGAGGACCTAAGGCAAAGATGCAAAGAATGGTATAACCTGTTTCCCACGTCGATCATCCGTCATGAAACCTGCAGTACCCTCACTGACGATGCCTGTTTGATTTCTTTCAGAGCGTGAAAAGTGCAAAACCGTTCAAAGCCGAGAAGAAACGAGGAGGAAGATTTGGACTGAAAAGGTTGAAAGAGAAAAAGAAAGCGAGAGCTGCAGCAGAACTGGATGGCAAAGGATCGCCGGGTAGATTGGACATTACCCCTGCTGAGGTGAAGTTTTCATTCCCAAAGTTTAAGCCAAAGAAACACGGCAAAGCCTCTGCAGAAGAATCGGGAAATCTAGGAGGGATTCGTGGTGGTGAGAAGGGCAAAAAGATCATGTTTCCGAGATCAAAAATAAAGTCACCTGAAGGAGATTTGGACGTGGGCAGCATTGGTATTTCTACATCAGGAGGCGCCAAAGTTAAAGGCCCAAAGTTTGAACTTTCCGAAAGCAACAAAAAAACAGAACTGGAGTCTTCATTAGACAACATAGTGATGAAAGGGTCTGGTATAAAAGTTAGTCCTCCTTCTGTGGCTTCTGATATTTGTTTACCCCAGGGCAAGCTCACAGGAACGGCTGAATTCAATCTATCAGGATCTGGAGATGTTGTTGATGGAGCCATGAAAGGGCCAAAAATAATGCATCCTGAAGCTGAAATTACAATGAAAGTACCTGAGGTCAAAGGTGGAGAACTTCACGGACCATCAGTTGAATTGTCACTTCCAAAACGAGGGCAGAAAGGAGATCTTTTTCTTCCTAAAGTGAAACTGCCAGAAGTTGAAGGACCAGAGGTAGAAGGAGTTAAATTCAGCACACCATCTGTTGATGTATCTTTACCGAAAGTGAAGCCTGAAGGACAAACTGATAATGGAAACATTTCTGGAAAAGGAAGAAAATTTGAAATACCCACAATTGATATCTCATTGCCTAAGGTGAAGTCTTCAGAAGTTGAACTTTCCCTACCAGAAATGAAGTTACCAGAGAGTAAGGTTAAAACTGAAGGTCCGGAGATCAATCTTGCCATGCCCTCCATTGAAGGAGACATTTATGGTAACGGTGGAAAGATTGAAACGCCTAAAAATGATATTTCCCTTCCAACAATAAAACCACCCAGGTTTGATGTAAATGTTGAAGGTCCTGAGATCAAGACTGGAAAAATTCACATGCCAGATATTGATATCTCACTGCCTAAAGGAAAAATAAAGGGAGGTGTTGATCTTGAAGGTAAAGCTGGTAAAGGGGGTAAGTTCCATCTTCCTGAGGTGGACTTTTCTCTACCTAAAATGAAATTACCTGAAGGGAGGATCAATGTTGAAGGACCTGATGTCAAACCTGGAAAAGTAAACTTACCATCAGTTGACGTATCATTACCAATGGGGAAGGCTGAAGGAGAAATTTATGGAAAAGGAATAAAGTTTGAACTGCCCACATTTGATACCTCTTTGCCAAAGGTGAAGACTCCAGAAGTCAATCTTGCCCTACCAGAAATGAAATTACCAGAAGGTAAGGTTAATATTGAAGGTCCTGAGGTGAAAGGCGACAAGTTTCACATCCCAGATATTGATATCTCACTGCCGAAAGGAAAGGTAAAGGGAGGTGTTGATCTTGAAGGTGGGGTTGGTGAAGAGCGTAAGTTTCATCTGCCTCATGTGGACTTTTCTCTACCTAAAGTGAAATTACCTGAAGGGAAGATCAATGTAGAAGGACCTGATATAAAACCTGGAAAAGTAAACTTACCATCAGTTGATGTATCATTACCAATGGGAAAGGCTGAAGGAGAAATTTCTGGAAAAGGAGGAAACATGGAACTGCCAAAAGTTGGCGTTTCCCTACCAACAATAAAACCACACAATGTTGATGTAAATGTTGAAGGTTCAGAAATTAAAGCTGGAAAAATTCACATGCCAGATATTGACATCTCGCTGCCTAAAGTAAAGGGAGATGCAGATCTTGAAGGTAAAGCTGGTAAAGGGGGTAAGTTCCATCTGCCCCAAGTTGATCTTTCACTGCCCAGAATGAAATCTCCAAAGGCTGATATAAATATTGAGGGTCCTAAAGGTGGAGACGTCAGTTTGCCTTCTATAGATATTTCTCTACCACAAGGAAAAGTGGAGGGAGGTCTTGATGTTGAAGGACCTTCTGGGAAAGGAGGAAAGTTTGAACTGCCTATATTTGATATCTCATTTCCCAAGGTGAAGACTCCAGAAGTCGATCTTTCCCTACCAGAAATGAAATTACCAGAGGGTAAAGTTAGTGTTGAAGGGCCTGAAATCAAAGTTGACGGCAAAGGGGGTAAATTCAATCTGCCCCATGTGGACATTTCTCTGCCTAAATTTAAATTACCTGAAGGGAAGATCAACGTTGAAGGATCTGACGTCAAACCTGGCAAAATCAACTTACCATCAGTTGACATATCATTGCCAATGGGGAAGACTGAAGGGGAAATATCTGGAAAAGGAGGAAAGTTTGAACTGCCCACATTCGATATCTCTTTACCAAAGGTGAAGACTCCAGAAGTTGATATTTCTCTAACAGAAATGAAATTACCAGAGGGTAAGGTTAATGTTGAAGGTTTTGATCTTAAACCTGGAAAACTTCACATGCCAGATATTGACATCTCGCTGCCTAAAGGAAAAGTAAAGGGAGGTGTTGATCTTGACGGTAAAGCTGGTAAAGTGGGTAAGTTCCATCTGCCCCAAGTTGATCTTTCGCTGCCCAGAATGAAATCTCCTAAGGCTGATATAAATATTGAGGGTCCTAAAGGTGGAGAAGTCAGTTTGCCTTCTATAGATATTTCTCTACCACAGGGAAAAGTGGAGGGAGGTCTTGATGTTGAAGGACCTTCTGGAAAAGGAGGAACGTTTGAACTGCCCACATTTGATATCTCGTTGCCTAAGGTGAAGACTCCAGAAGTCGATCTTTCCCTAGCAGAAATGAAATTACCAGAAGGTAAGGTTAAAGTTGAAGGGCCTGAAATCAGAGTTGATGGTAAAGGGGGTAAGTTCCATCTGCCCAAAGTTGACCTTTCTCTTCCTAAAATGAAATTACCTAAAGAAAAGATCAATGTTGAAGGACCTGACGTCAAACCTGGAAAAGTAAACTTACCATCAGTTGATGTATCATTACCAACGGGGAAGGCTGAAGGAGACATTTCTGGAAAAGGAGGAAATTTTGAACTTCCCCCATTCGATATCTCATTTCCCAAGGTGAAGACTCCAGAAGTCGATCTTTCCCTACCAGAAATGAAATTCCCAGAGGGTAAGGTTAATGTTGAAGGTCCTGAAATGAAAGTTGATGGTAAAGGGGGTAAGTTCCATCTGCCCCATGTGGACATTTCTCTACCCAAATTTAAATTACCTGAAGGGAAGATCAATGTAGAAGGACTTGACGTCAAACCTGGAAAAGTAAACTTACCATCAGTTGAGGTATCATTACCAACGGAGAAGGCTGAAGGAGAAATTTCTGGAAAAGGAAGAAAGTTTGAACTGCCCACATTTGATATCTCATTGCCTAAAGTGAAGACTACAGAAGTTGATCTTTCCCTACCAGAAATGAAATTACCAGAAGGTAAGGTTAATGTTGAGGGTCCAGAAATTAAAGCTGGAAAAATTCACATGCCAGATATTGACATCTCGCTGCCTAAAGGAAAAGTAAAGGGAGGTGTTGATCTTGAAGGTAAAGCTGGTAAAGGGGGTAAGTTCCATCTGCCCCAGGTTGATCTTTCGCTGCCCAGAATGAAATCTCCAAAGGCTGATGCTAATATTGAGGGTCCTAAAGGTAGAGAAGTCAGTTTGCCATCTATAGATATTTCTCTACCACAGGGAAAAGTGGAGGGACTTCTTGATGTTGAAGGACCTTCTGGGAAAGGAGGAAAGTTTGAACTGCCTACATTTGATATCGCATTACCCAAGATGAAGACTCCAGAAGTCGATCTTTCCCTACCAGAAATGAAATTACCAGAGGGTAAGGTTAAGGTTGAAGGTCCTGAAATTAAAGTTGATGGTAAAGGGGGTAAGTTCCATCTGCCCAAAGTTGACCTTTCTCTTCCTAAAATGAAATTACCTGAAGGGAAGATCAATGTTGAAGGACCTGATGTTAAATAAACCTGGCAAAGTAACTACCATCATTTTAATGACTCATTACTAAGGTTACGACTCCATAATGTGTCTTTCCCACCAGAAAGGAAATTACCAGAGGGTATGACCAAAGTTAGTTGACCGTTTCTTCTTCCTAAACTGAAATTCATGAATGGAAATCAATTTTTGAACGACCCTTGATGGTAAAAAAACCTGGAAAAGTGAAACTTACCATCATTGATGTATCATTACCTAAGGTGAAGACTCCAGATGTTGATCTTTCCCTACCAGAAATGAAATTACCAGAGGGTAAGGTTAATGTTGAAGGTCCTGAAATGAAAGTTGATGGTAAAGGGGGTAAGTTCCATCTGCCCCATGTGGACATTTCTCTGCCCAAATTTAAATTACCTGAAGGGAAGATCAATGTAGAAGGACCTGATGTCAAACCTGGAAAAGTAAACCTACCATCAGTTGACATATCATTACCAATGAGGAATGCTGAAGGAGAAATTTCTGGAAAAGGAGGAAAGTTTGAACTGCCCACATTTGATATCTCTCTACCCAAGGTGAAGACTCCAGAAGTCGATCTTTCCCTACCAGAAATGAAATTACCAGAGGGTAAGGTTAATGTTGAGGGTCCTGAAATTAAATCTAGAAAACTTCACATGCCAGATATTGACATCTCGCTGCCTAAAGTAAAGGGAGGTGCAGATCTCGAAGGTAAAGCTGGTAAAGGGGGTAAGTTCCATCTGCCCCAAGTTGATCTTTCGCTGCCCAGAATGAAATCTCCAAAGGCTGATATAAATATTGATGTGCCTAAAGGTGGAGAAGTCAGTTTGCCATCTATAGATATTTCTCTACCACAAGGAAAAGTGGAGGGAGGTCTTGATGTTGAAGAACCTTCTAGGAAAGGAGGAAAGTTTGAACTGCCCACATTTGATATCTCGTTGCCTAAGGTGAAGACTCCAGAAGTCGATCTTTCCTTACCAGAAATGAAATTACCAGAGGGTAAGGTTAATGTTGAAGGTCCTGAAATGAAAAGTTGACGGTAATTAAAAAGGGGTAATGTCCATCTGCCCCATGTGGACATTTCTGTACCCACATTTAAAAATTACCTGAAGGGAAGATCAATGTAGAAGGACCCTGACGTTCAAACCTGGAAAAGTAACCACTTACCATCAGTTAGAGGTCATCATTACCAACAGGGAAGGCTGAAGGAGACATTTTCTGGAAAGCAGGAAAGTTTGAACTGCTACATTTGATATCTCTCCTACTCTCTACCCAAGGTGAAAGACTCCAGAAGTCCGATCTTTGCCCCCCCCCTACCACCAGAAAATGAAATTACCAAGGGTAAGGTTAAGTTGAAGGTCCTGAAATGAAAGTTGAATGGTAAAGGGGGTGGTAGTTCCATCTGCCCCATGTGGACATTTCTCTACCCAATTTAAATTACCTGAAAGGAAGATCATGTAGAAGGACCTGACGTCAAACCTGGAAAAGTAAACGTACCATCAGTTGACGTATCATTACCAACCAGGGGAAGGCTAAGGAGAAATTTTTCTGGAAAAGCAGGGAAATTTTGAACTGCCCACATTTGATATCTCTCTACCTAAGGTGAAGACTTCCAGAAGTTGATCTAATCCCTACCAGAAATGAAATTATCGGAGGGTAAGGTCAACGTTGAAGGTCCTGAAATGAAAGTTGACGGTTAAACAAGGGTAAGTTCCATCTGCCCCACGTGGACATTTATCTACTAAATTTAAATTACCTGAGGGGAAGATCAATGTGAAGGAACCTGATGTCCAAAACCTGGAAAAGTAAACTTTACCATCAGGATGTATCATACTAAAGATGAAAGACTCCAGATGTTGATCTTTCCCTACCAGAAATGAAAAATTACCAGAGGGAAGGGTAAAGCTGAAGGTCCTGAATGAAAGTTGATGGTAAAGGGGGTAAGTTCCATCGTGCCCCATGTGGACATTTCTGTACCCAACATTTAAATTACTGAAGGGAAGATCAATGTTAGAAGGGAACCTGACGTCAAAACTGGAAAAAGTAAAACTTACCATCAGGTGAGGTATCATTACCAACAGGGAAAGGTGAAGGAGACATTTCTGGAAAAGCAGGAAGTTTGAATGCCACATTCGATATCTCTCTACCCAAGATGAAGGACTCAGAAGTCGATCTTTCCCTACCAGAAATGAACATTCCAGAGGGTAAGGTTAATGTTGAGGGTCCTGACATGAAAGTTGATGGGTTGGTAAAGGGGTTAAGGTCATCTTGCCCCATGTGGAAGTTCTCTGCCCAAATTTAAATTACATGTAGGAAGATCAATGTAGAAGGACATGAGTCAAACTGGAAAAGTTAAACTTACCATCAGTTGACATATCATTACCAACAGGACAAGCTGTGAAGGAGAAAAGAAATTTCTGGAAAAGAAAAGCAGGGGAAATTGAACTGCACACATTGATATCTCTTACCTAAGGGAAGACGCCTAGAAGTTGATCTTTCCCTACCAGAATGAATTATCGCAGTGGTAGGTTAACGGTGAAGGTCCTGAAATGAAAGTTGACGGTAAAATAAAAGGGGTAGTTCAATATTGCCCCACGTGGGGGACCATTTCTTAACCTAAATTTTTAAAATTACTGAAGGGAAGATCAATGTTGAAGGACCCTGACGTCAAACTGCGAAACGTTAAACCTTACCATCAGTGATGGATCATTACCTTAAGATTGAGTCTCCAGATGTTGATCTTTCCCTACCAGAAATGAAATTACCAGAGGTTAAGGTGAATGTTGAGGGTTCCTGAAATTAAAGCTAGAAAAAACTTCACATTGCCCAGATATTGACATCTCGCTGCCTAAAGTAAAGGGAGGGAGATCTAGAAGGTTAAAAGCTGGTAAAGGGGTGAGGTAAGTTCCATCTGCCCCAAAGGTTGATCTTTCGCTGCCCAGAAGAAATCTCCTAAAGGCTGATATAAATATTGATGTGCCTAAAGGTGGAGAGTCAGTTTGCCATCTATAGATATTTCTCTACTTAGAGGAAAAGTGGAGGGAGGTGTGATGTGAAGGACCTTCTGAGGAACAGGAGGAGGAAGTTGAAACTTGCCCCCCACATTTGATAATCTCGTTGCTAAGGTGGAAGACTCCAGAAGTCGATCTTTCCTTACAGAAATGAAAATTACCAGAGGGTAAGGTTAATGTGAAGGTCCTGAAATGAAAGTTGAGGTAAAGGGGGTAGTAAGTTCCATCTGCCCCATGTGGACATTTCTCTGCCCAAATTTAAATTACCTGAAGGGAAGATCAATGTTGAAGGACCTGATGTCAAACCTGGAAAAGTTAACTTACCATCAGTTGAGGTATCATTACCAACAGGGAAGGCTGAAGGAGAAATTTCTGGAAAAGGCGGAAAGTTTGAACTGCCCACATTTGATATGTCATTGCCTAAGTTGAACACTCCAGAAGTCAATCTTTCCCTACCAGAAATGAAATTACCAGAGGGTAAGGTTAATGTTGAGGGTCCTGAAATTAAAGCTGGAAAACTTCACATGCCAGATATTGACATCTCACTGCCTAAAGGAAAAGTAAAGGGAGGTGCAGATCTTGAAGGTAAAGCTGGTAAAGGGGGTAAGTTCCATCTGCCCCAGGTTGATCTTTCGCTGCCCAGAATGAAATCTCCAAAGGCTGATATAAATATTGAGGGGCCTCAAGGTGGAGAAGTCAGTTTGCCATCTATAGATATTTCTCTACCACAGGGAAACGTGGAGAGAGGTCTTGATGTTGAAGGACCTTCTAGGACAGGAGGAAAGGTTAAATTACCTGAAGGGAATATCAATGCAGAAGGACCTGATGTCAAACTTGGCAAAGTAAACTTACCAAAAGTTGACGTATCATTACCAACGGGAAAGGCTAAAGGAGAAATTTCTGGAAAAGGAGGAATGTTTGAACTGCCCCCATTTGATATCTCGTTGCCTAAGGTGAAGACTCCAGAAGTTGATCTTTCCCTACTAAAATTGAAATTATCAGAGGGTAAGGTTAATGTTGAAGATTCTGAAATCAAAGGTGGCAAATTTCATATGCCAGATATTGATATCTCACTGCCTAAAGGAAAAGTAAAGGGAGGTGTTGATCTTGAAGGAAAAGCTGGTAAAGAGGGTACGTTCCATCTGCCTGAGGTGGACTTTTCTTTACCTAAAATGAAATTGCCTGAAGGGAAGATCGATATTGAAGGACCTGATGTCAAACCTGGAAAAGTAAGCATACCATCAGTTGAGATTTCTTTACCAAAAGGGAAGGATGAAGCAGAGATTGGCATTGACGCACATTCTGAGAAAGGAATAAAGCTGCCAGTTGTCAGACTGCCCGCTGTTGATATCCAGGCTCCGAAAGTTGAATTTGTTTTACCTAAAGGAAAAGGGACTGAGAAAGATGAGATTGTGCTTCTTAACACGGATGGCAGCAGACCATCGTCCGGCACTAGTTTTGAAGTCCCTGATGTGACCCAAAAAAAGCCCAAAATCTCTTTTCCAAAATTCAGAGTAAAAATGAAAATGGAAGGTAAATCCATAGAGGGACGTCGATTATCTGCAGATTTGGACAGTGAGGAAGGAGCAGCAGACGGTGAGATAAAAATGAAAAGCAAAGGGAAGAAGCCAAAAACGAAATTGACCAAAGTGCACTTATCAGAAGCGGGTACAGGCGCTTCGCTCGACACTGCTTTAGATGCAAAACCAAAGGTCAAAATGCCAACAGTGGAAATTTCCCTACCAGCACCAAACATACCCGAGCGTGAAGTGTTACTGCCCAAACCTGAGAAGGACAAAGCCAAGGGGCCAAAATTAAAGGGTGCAAAGTTTAACATTGGAATGCCCAAGTTTAAGTTGGATAAAGCCAAGTCTGGAAAAGCAGAGGCAGGAATCAACCTAGAAATGGCTGGTCCTACCCCAAAGAGCAAAGGTCGTGAAGAACCCATCACTTCAGATGCAAGCTCCAGCAACGGCCTCTCGCCAAGCCCGCCAAAGGTTCCAGAGTTAGACTTCGATATTGGGGTTGATCCAGACGACACCCCAGATGATAAAGCAGTGAGTGCCACGGTTAAAATACCAAAGTTTGGGATTCCTCTGCCTGCTCTTGTCTCACCTGAAGGTAAACTCAACCTCAGATCGTCCAGCAGAGAGCCTGAAGTAGAGTACGAGGGTCCAGCCATACCAAAAGTCAAGAAGGCCATGTTTCTATTGGTTAGTTCTGAAGAGTCTGATTCCAAAGGTAAAGGAGGAGATTTAAACAGTAAAGAGGACACCTCACCCAAAGCAGAAGCTGGAAATGTGGAGATGAAGACGGATGCCAAAGAGGCGAAATCAGGAAAAATATCTTTCCCAGGTTTCAAGAAGAAAGTGGCAAACCAGGAGGGCATGGTTGGCCCAGTGGTGTCGTCCAAAGCCAGGACGGAAATGCTCGAAGAACGCCAGGGATCTGAATCTCCGCCATCAAGGGTACTGGAAGGACTCGCAGCAGCCGAAAAAGAGGAAACGAGTCGGTTCAAGCTTCCAAAAGTCACCCTAGGACCCCATTCCACCGGAATCCTGCACATCACACCCGAAGGATCTCCGAAAGGGAGCAGGTCGTCGCTAAAGTGCGAAGAGCTCTCTCACGGTTTCTACAGGAGCGTCCCAGAAATGGAATTCTCCACCGAGGAAATGTCTTCGGAGACGAAGGTCACCGCAATGACGGAAGGGACGGTCACCGTGACAACCAAGACGTCCAAATATACGTACGAATCCAAAAGTAGCAGCTCGACCACACACTGGAGTCAGTAAAATCAAAAAAGTACTGTGTTTTTGTATTCGCTACTGTAACACGCTTTAGGAACGTGTTGGTGGTAGAAGTCTGTATTTGTAATAAAGATAACATTTATTAGTTGCTGTCGATAATGAAAATATATATAGATGGGTGTGTGGGATTTCAGGATTTGTTTTTTTTGTTTTTTATTTTGTTTCTTCAATCTGAACATGGTGTGATCGTAAAGGCATTTTTTTTTTTCAAAGTGAATATGAACTTTTCAGGTTTTCCATATATTATAGGGAATTAAAAGAGTGGCTATTTTTCATTATTACGTTTCATCATTATTTTTCATAACCACTTTAAGCTTTTTCCCGGTCTCTACATGCTGTGCCCAACCTTGCTTTGAGGCGCTGTAGATCACAAAAAACAGAGTGCTTCTTTTGATATTTAACACGTTAAATGTATATATTTAATTTGTAGTGGGTTAAGTATAATCCTAATATAAGTGAAGGAGTTAAAATGGTTTTATCATTTCTATTTATTGAGCGACTGAAGTGTGGTTTGCTGTACAAAGATTATTCTTTTAATTTTGTGAGTGGAAATATGAGTGATTTTTGTTTGTTTTAGTTTGTTGGTTTATATTTTTTTCATTAATCCATGTGCTGAATATGACATCATCTTAAAATAAAAAATACTGTATTTATTTAATACTTATGAGCATGTTTTTGGAGAGCTATTTATCAGCTGGATGAAAAGATTCAATAAAAGTATTAACTTGTGATAACTTTTCGTTTCTGGATTCCTTTTTCCTTTTCTAACCTCTACCTGTTTTACCTCTTTAAAAGTCCTGAATCCATGCAAAAATGCAAAAACGTGTACTATTTCTTTAAAAACTAACTACAATTCTGACTTGTATTTAGTTACTGTGGGTAAGTTTATAGACAAATATGTATTTCTATCAGGTGATGAACCTCAACAGTGCACCAAATATTCAGTTATGATGCCTGGAATTTTAAAGGGCAAATAAATAAATAAATAAATAAATAAAAATTAAATACAGCAGATACAATATACAGTATTTCTTCATGTTCAAACTTCATTTTACTACAGTGGTGCTTGAAAGTTTGTAAACCCTTTAGAATTTTCTATATTTCTGCATAAATATGACCTAAAACATCATCAGATTTTCACAAAAGTCCTAAAAGTAGATAAAGAGAACCCAGTTACACAAATGAGACAAAAATATTATACTTGGTCATTTATTTATTGAGGAAAATGATCCAATATTACATATTAGTGAGTGGCAAAAGTAGGTGAGCCTTTGCTTTCAGTATCTGCTGTGACCCCCCTGTGCAGCAATAACTGCAGCTAAACATTTCTGTAACTGTTGATCAGTCCTGCACACCGGCTTGGAGGAATTTTAGCCCATTCCTGAACAGCTTCAGCTCTGGGATGTTGGTGGGTTTCCTCACATTAGCTGCTCGCTTCAGGTCCTTCCACAACATTTCCATTGGATTAAGGTCAGGACTTTGGCTTGGCCATTCCAAAACATGAACTTTATCCTTCTGTAACCATTCTTTGGTAGAACGGCTTGTGTGCTTAGGGGTGGATAAGGTTCTTATGCTGGAATGCAGTGTTTTCCTTTCTCCAAACGCCTTTCTATTAAACCAAAAAGTTCTATTTTGGTCTCATCCGTCCACACAACATTCTTCCAATAGCCTTCTGGCTCGTCCACGTGATCTTTAGCAAACTGCAGACGAGCAGCAATGTTCTGTTTGGAGAGCAGTGACTTTCTCCTTGCAGCCCTGCCATGCACACCATTGTTGTTCAGTGTTCTTCTGATGGTGGACTCATGTACATTAACATTAGCCAATGTGAGAGAGGCCTTCAGTTGCTTAGAAGTTACCCTGGGGTCCTTTGTGACCTCACCAACTATTACACACCTTGCTCTTGAGTGATCTTTGTTGGTCGGCCCACTCCTGGGGAGGGTAAACAATGGTCTGAATTTACTCCATTGTACACAATCTGTCTGACTGTGGATTGGTGGAGTTCAAACTCTTTTAGAGATGGTTTTGTAACCTTTTCCAAGTCAAGTCAAGTCAGTCAGATTTATTTATATAGCGCTTTTTACAATGGAGCATTGTCTCAAAGCAACTTTACAAGTTTAGATTATCTCCTAATAACTACGTCCAATCCCAAATTGAGCGAGCCTAGGGCGACAGTGGCAAGGAAACTCCCTAGTTCTAGGAAGAAACCTTGGGAGGACCAAGACTCAAAAAGGGACCCAACCTCCTTGGGCGGCGTAGATGATAAATCTAAGGGCAAACTAAAGTCATGGAGTCAAAGTTCGAATAGAATGTGAAGTATGCACATCGACATTAAGTGGCCGGGGTATGATGATAAATCTAAGATTTATCCAGCCTGATGAGCATCAACAGCTCTTTTTCTGAGCTCCTCAGAAATCTCCTTTGTTCGTACCGTGGTACACTTCCACAGACATGTGCTGTGAAGAGCAGACTTTGATAGGTCCCTGTTCTTTAAATAAAACAGGGTGCCCACTCACACCTGATTGGCATCCCACTGATTGAAACACCTGACTCTAATTTCATTCTCAAATTAACTGCTAATCCTAGAGGGTCACATACTTTTGCCACCTACTAATATGTAATATGGGATCATTTTCCTCAATAAATAAATGACCAAGTATAATATTTTTGTCTCATTTGTGTAAGTGGGTTCTCTTTATCTACTTTTAGGACTTGTGTGAAAATCTGATGATGTATTAGGTCATATTTATGCAGAAATATAGAAAATTCTAAAGGGTTCACAAACTTTCAAGCACCACTGTACTTCATTAATTCTGTAATACTTTTGCACCCATGTGGGTTTGTGTCGCAATACTTTAGGCCTCATTTGGGGTTTGTGTCCCAACACTTTTGACCATGTGGGTTTGTGTCCCAATACTTTTAGTCCGAAGTTGGTTTGTGTCTATTCTTACTCCAGTAATAATTCGAATGAATACTTTTATCTTTAATTAATATATCTTTAAATGTGATATTTTGCCTTTTTACAGAGTACCACTTTTTGCTCCTCTGTCTTTAAACGTCACGGTTTGAGTTGGTTTACATTGTATGCCTGGCTTTCACACCTCGTGTCCCCAAGGTGTAACGTGTGACGTGTACAGTGAGTGACGTCACAGCCGTGCTTCCTCACCTTGCCCCCGAGCTTCCAAATGACGAAAGCATTTAATCAGTAGATCAGTCCATATATAGACACGGATCAGGTGGAGGGAGTGTGTTTGTGTGAGTGTGTTTTGTGTGTGGGGGGGGGGGCTTTAATGTGGGACGCGACTACGTGGTGCATGCATGCGTGCGCGTGCGCGAAATGTGTATTGCAGTAGCAGTGTGTGTGTGTGAGAGAGAGAGAGAGAGAGAGAGAGAGAGAGAGGCGATGCGGCGCTATAGAGCTGCACTGTGAGAGCTCATGGCGGCGTTACAGCATCCCCGCTTCCACATCCCATAATAACCAGCTCCTTTAATCCTATACGCTACCATGATCTTTGTAATATCCGATCGATAATCGATCGAAGGAGTGTACGAGACTCAGATGCTGGTCGGATCGGACGGTCCGTCGTCGTGCCGCGGCCGGGAATCGTGACTTTGGATGAACCAGGTGAGAAACGAATTCGGAAATCATGAGCTTTTTCTAAATATGATTGATTAGATCGATCAGAGCGGACTGTGTGAATAGGTCTGATCGATTCTGATTCTGGTATGATTCGGGTCTGATCTTCTATTGTGTCCTGATGCAACACCACGACCATCATCATCATCTTCATCATCATCACGGTGTGGAGCTGCATCACACACTCCACTCTATAGCTACTCGATATTACTCTGAAAATCACTTAGAGCTCAGACTTAGACTTAATGTGCTTTATTAGAGCTGGAAGTGACAAAAAATTCATAGAACAACATTTCTACCGTTCTAGAACGTTAACTTTATTCTTCTCTAACCGTTCCTTTCAGATTCAGTTTATTTCCTTTAGGATTTGCTGCTGTAATTCAGAATCCGTTGTTCCATCCTCCCACCATGTTTCACGCAGACAGTGCTTGGAAAGTCCTGAATATGATCATCTCTCATACTTCTTCCTCCACACATTTCTGTGGTGAATCCAGGCTGAACCGTTTGACGTGCAGACCCGGTGCAGACCCGGTACAGACCCGTTACGTACAGGATCACGCGGTGTGCTGTTCTGTGTGTTATGGAGTCCAGAGAGATCGTTGTTAACAGATTTAAGTTTTAAACATTAAAAATCCCCCATAGGAATGCACTGAGGCGATGTTTAGATTCAAATCCTAACGGTCAAAATTCAAACTGTAACTGAAATCCATGATGTCACCACAGAGCTCTTATCTTTTTCCACACACACACACACACACACACACACACTCCTCAAACATGACACACACTGCATACAACTCACACACGATACACAAACTACACATGATATACACACTCCACACACTTTATACACACAACACCTACACACTCCTCAAACATGACAACACAACACACACCACACACAACAACAAAAACAAATACACACCCAACACACATGAAACCCACATGAGACACTCCACACACTTTACACACAAAACACATACACACAACACACACCACACACGATACTCGACACTCAAACAACACACAGAACATAAACACTCCAGACTTTACACACACACACACACACTCCTCAGTCATGACACAAACTCACACACACACACACACACTCAACACATGACGTACACTCCACACACACAAGCACATGACAAACACAACGCACACACACGACACACGACACCCGCATAACTGCACAAACATGACACACATATCACACATTACATGCAGACAATACACAAAAACAACACACACACCACAAAAACATGAAAAACATGACACAAACAATAAACACAACATACACACTCTACACTTTACACACACACATATACACCACACACACAACACATACAAACTCTACATACATTACACACAAAACACATACACAATATTTACACACTCCGCAAACATGACACAGACATACCACCCACCACAAACACACGATACACACACAGCACGCACACTCCACGGACATACAGTGGGGCAAAAAAGTGTTTAGTCAGCCACTGACTGTGTAAGTTCTCCTGCTTAGAAAGATGAGAGAGGTCTGTAATTTTTATCATAGGTACACTTCAGCTATGAGAGACACAATGAGAAAAAAATCCCAGAACTACACGGAGGGACCTGATGAATGACCTGCAGAGAGCTGGGACCAAAGTAACAAAGGCTACCATCAGTAACACACTACGCCGAGAGGGACTCAGATCCTGCAGTGCCAGGCGTGCCCCCCTGCTTAAGCCAGTACATGCCCAGGCCAGTCTGAAGTTTGCCAGAGAGCATATGGATGATCCAGAAGAGGATTGGGAGAATATCATGTGGTCAGATGAAACCAAAATAGAACTTTTTCGTAAAACCTCAACTCGTCTTATTTGGAGGAAGAAGAATGCTGAGTTGCATCCCAAGAACACCATACCTGCTGTGAAGCATGGGGGTGGAAACATCATGCTTTGGGGCTGTTTTTCTGCAGAGGGGACAGGACGACTGATCCGTGTTAAGGGAAGAATGAACGGGGCCATGTATGGTGAGATTTTAAGCCAAAACCTCCTTAAAAACAAATAAATGACCTGGGAACTAAATTCAGCTCTGGACTTTTTTCTAGAACAGCCCACTACAGTCACAGCAACTCCAAAGTGAAAAAAGTATGAAAAGTACAAAAATGGTAGTTGTTAGTATTCAGAGGCTTGTGGATTTTCTGATTTAAAAGTCGTACACAAGAAGTGCAGGAAGAAAATTTACTTATGATATTTTATACACATTTTATGTAGACATATACATTAAAACACAAAGTTCAGATTATTTGTATTTACAATAGACGCTCTTTCAAAGCAGCTTTATAAATGATAAATTTAGTCCTTGGCTGAGCAGTCAGGGGCGACAGCGGCAAGAAAAACACAAAACCAATAAGGAAGAAGGTTTTGAATTACTAATCGAACGATTGTGAAAGAAGGCTCTTAAAACTCTTCTGGGGTGGGGCTCTCAAAACGTTCTTCACAGTTCATGATTCAATTTTCTCACGATTATTGATTTTACATTTTAACAAAAGACATTCCATTATATTTCTGTAGTGTAAACAACGAGGAATAAGGTTCACCATATCTTAAATATAAATAAACGGGTGAAAACATTCCTTTTCATTTCTGAAGAATAACGATTCAAAATAGTGTGCTTTTCTTGTTTAAAGGTGTAAACAAAAATAAACTTTAGTTCCTGCGATTAAAAGAAATGAGTCTGAGTTTGAGCAATTCCAGTTTTGAACACTAGATGGCGGCATAAACAAGAACATACAATACAATAAGACGATGCATCTGTCTAATGCCACTGTCCCATTTTTGCATGGCTACACTCCTTGTTATCAGTTTTTTGTAATAGCTATTTTCCAAATGACAATTTTGTGGTATAATAATGAGAATATGTCATTAAACCGGTGGTTCAGTTTTTGACTGGCGGTGCTTTTCCAGCAAAAAGTTCTTAAAAACTCGTTCGGAACTTTGGAGACTAAGAAGACTTTTGGAAAACATTTGTAAAATTTGCATTCTTAAAGCTACGTCGCTGTTAATTGTTAAGCTGCTTTGGATAACAAACAATTATTGATTTATTTTTCTTCTCTAGACCTGTAGATACTCAAACATTTCAGTCTGTTCCATCAATTTACAAACCGTATGGAAACAGCACCGATTTAATAAAGCATATCCTTTCTTCTAGCTCATCACTTCTGCTTTTATTCCCACAGCTTGTAATCGGATCTCCGTCAGAATGCTCCAGCACAACAATAACAATAACTACCCGTGCCTGGACGTGGCCCACAGAGAGCTCCTCCATGGCTGCAGGCGAGGAGGTGCCACGTTCAGCAATGCCCTCGGGTTCAGCGCCATCCCACTGATTAAGGGTCTGAGGGCGTGGGCGGTGAGCGGCGCCTACTCGAGGAGCAGGAGGAAAGCCGCGTCCTCGTGCCAGGCCTCAGATCCGGCTCCCGAGAGCAGAACGGGGTGCGACCCTAGGAAGCCCCGCAACGTCATTGGTTCCTCTCGGGTCTGGCAGGGTGGGTCTGGGGCTTTGGTGACTGTGGCCACATTGAAGGACTCCGAAGGGGGCAGGCAAACCCAAACCAGATGCCTGTTTCTCAGAGCTGACAGATGTAACTACGTGGGCACCGTGGGGTCATCCGGACGGGGGCTTGGAAGGGCGAGTCAGGACGGCGTGCCGGGGGTCGACATCAAGCCTCAAGCCAGGAAGTGGAGAAAATCTGGAAGACCGAAATCCGCCGAGGAGAGGCAGAACCACGATGATGGAGCTCATGAGGATTGTTCTGGACCTACCAATTCCAGAGACGACCTGATCTCCAGCCCTAAACGCCGGGACGGCTCCACCAGCGACGTCGCTCCAGATGTAGATCCAAGCCAAATCAAGATTGTTAAAAGTGAAAGTGATGTTCTAGAGGACAAAATTGGGACACCGAAAGGTAAAACTCTTGCTTTAGTATCTTTGGAAGCTTTGGATGACGCCAAGAGGCACGTAACTCCGTTAGCCATAAGTCGTAGCCACTCCGAGACGTCGGACGGCGTTAAACCTCTAGAAGAGCCGTCTGATGGAGATGTGGATGGATCCGTTCTGAAGTTGGATTCTAAGCACACCAAAAACCGAACTGGAAGCTTTTCTGAGGATGCTTTCCATCACCAGGACCTGAAGGTCAGGACAGACGAAGATGATCCATGTTCTTTCCAACACGAGGAAGAAATAAATCAAGGATTTAAGAGATCTGAGGACACCAGAACCGAAGCATTTGCTGATTCTCCATCACGAGGTTCTGGTTCTTCTGCTGCAGAAACTAATCCGACGAACACTAATCGGGAGGAGGAGGAGGGGCTAGAGCTTAGGGGATTAGCCCTAACACCAGACTCAGAGCTGCTGGAAAAGGGCGGCAAGGTGGCATACGGAGGGACTGAAGTGTTGGAGGAGGATAAGGACGAGGACGAGTATGGGGTCTTCATGAAGGCCGGAGAGGAGCAGGTCTGGAACGAAGGGTTCATCCAGCTCCAAAAAGTGCCTTGTGAGAAGCAGCATGGAATCGGTGAGTGCATTTAAAATGAAGTTAGTAGGATCTCAGGAAGCAGGAGGAGCTCGGCATTAAAGAGTTGTATGTAAGAAACGGAAGTTAAGAGAAAGCATTCAAGCTATAGGCTGGTCAGGTCTGCAAAGCAAAACCTCGTACAGTCTATAAGGGACTACAATATTAAAGCAAAAGGATACGTGTTTTGGGGATAGGAGGCTCTAGCATAGACATAGCATACCTAGACCATGCTGGATCATGCGTCAAAGTGGTCGCCATATTGGTCCAGGCAACTTCTCACGATTCTCCAGATTATACCGGAAATGCATGCCTGATTCCACTAATCCATATCAATATAATAAAACAATAATAGTAACAGATTATCAATAGTACGTAGTGTATGTAGTATAAATAGTCATATAATGCAGACTACATCTTATTGTATTTATATTCTAATAATATGCTGTACTCTATCATGCTTCCACTGCGATAAAAAGCAGAAAGCATGGAAGAAATAACAAAAGCAGAAAGCAGACTGGTGGAGAAATAAAAATCGGTTGAGAACTAATGAGCTTATTGTGCATTTTAACCTAAAAAAAAATAAAAAAAGCTCCTTTGCTTACTTGTATTTGTTTACAGTCCAGTCTTGCCTGGACCAATATGGCGGCCGCGCTGACGCATCGCATACAGACTAGGAGTAAATGTCTATGGGCGTGAGATCATGAACCCCATTTATGGTGTTTTCGTTCTGTATTTCGTACCCAGTTTGGTATGAGTTTTGATCTTCTCTGATCTCCTGCTCTAAGCTGTGCAGCCCAGTTTGGTGGCTGATCTGCTCGTGACCCGATTTCAGAACGGCCTGTTTTTATTTAACGCAGGATTAAACCCAAATCAGCATTTAAAGGAACCGTTCAGTTTAATAAATCATTCCTGGATTTACTGTAAAAGTAGCAGATATTACAGCCTCTGAGCTAGGGATAGAGCGGGCCGATTAATGCCGTTTTGTAATGATTGGCATCGGCTGATATCTGAGCTCACGAGGAATGTATTCAGAAATAGTGCAGAAAATGCAGAGAAACTTTCCAACTTCATATCTTGCTGCTCTTAACTGGAACTGGGATTTAAAACAATAAGATTCTGCCATCATGTGTACACCCAGAAAGAAGGAGATGCAGTTGTTTGTTGATTTATGTTGTTGTGAAGAACAATAAAACTTTTATTAAAACAAAAGAGTGCAAATAGTTTAATAAAATAACATAAATAATATGGATATCGGCATTATTTCGTCCGACACACAGAGTCACTTGAGGCTCTTAAGTGCTTGGTGGGAAAGTTCAGCACAGTTTAACAGAGAGTTTAAAAGAAGAACTGGCGTGAAAAGTGGAACTGAAATGCAGTCGATGATAACTATAGTTTGGGTTAATTGTATTACTGAATATTACCATGTCTAGCTATAAGATATTTATATTAAAAAACATTTATTCATAAATAAACCCATAGTGTTTTGTATATTTTGGCTCTAAAAAATTGGAAGTGATTTTTTGCAGATGATTCATGTCCTTACTATTTACCATTATGTGCCCTCAGCGTCATGGAGCTGTACCTACCAACGATAAGAACAATGATAAGAATAGTAGTAATAATGATAATAACTGTAACATATATAATCTTTACATGCTTCATACTTCATACGTCACATTTACAGGAAGTGAAGTTATGGTTCTTGGAAAGGAAAAGATGGTTTTGAGAGGAAACAAAACATTATTGATGCAAGAAACGCTCAGAGGCTGTAATATCTGCTACTTTTACAGTAAATCCAGGAATGATTTATTAACTGAACGGTTCCTTTAAATGCTGATTTGGGTTTAATCCTGCGTTTAAATAAAAACAGGCCGTTCTGAAATCGGGTCACGAGCAGATCAGCCACCAAACTGGGCTGCACAGCTTAGAGCAGGAGATCAGAGAAGATCAAAACTCATACCAAACTGGGTACGAAATACAGAACGAAACACCATAAATGGGTTTCATGATCTCACGCCCATAGACATTTACTCCCAGTCTGTATGCGATGCGTCAGCGCGGCCGCCATATTGGTCCAGGCAAGACTGGACTGTAATCAAATACAAGTAAACAAAGGAGCTGCGTTTTTTCAGGTTAAAATGCACAATAAGCTCATTATTTCTCAACCGATTTTTATTTCTTCACCAGTCTGCTTTCTGCTTTTTATAGCAGTGAAATGATAAAGTTAAAGATAATATACAGTACAGCATATTAGAATTTAAATACAATAAGATGTAGTCTGATAAATAATAATTAATAATAGTAGATGGTATATGCATTATTTATACTACATACACTACGTACTATTGATAATCTGTTACTATGGATGTTTTATTATATTATCATTTATTAGTAGAAACAGGAATATTTTTTCCAGAACAATCCGTTGGAGAATTATGAGACGTTGCCTGAACCAATATGGCGACCATGTTGACGCACGATCCAGCTGGGTTTAGGTTTATTATGTCTATGCTTACACCTGCATGTTTGTCTCAGCAGACTCAAACCGGTCCTCATCCTGGACGTCTGATTGGCCCGGAGATCTGTCTGTCAACCAATCAGACGACATCTGGACCGCCTTCAAGCAGGAGGTGGACAGAGGGACGGAGAAAGAGGCGTGGTTTAACAACGCGGTGCAGAACCAACAGCTCGGTAACCTGGTGCGGATTCATCTGCTGACCTTCTTACACATTATAACACAACGTAACAAAAATGTAACACAACATACAACACAGCGTACAACATACAATGTAACAAAATGTAACACAACATGACAGACACATCGTAATGTAACGTACAACATAACACGCAATGTAATGTAACCACAACATACAACGTGACATAACATAACGTAACACAATACAACATAATGTAACAACATATCACAATATAACACAAAATAACACAACATAACAACATACATAACATAACGCAATACAAAACAACATAACACCACATAACACAATGTAACACAACATAATGCACAACTTCTGTCCCAAACTGATAGAAGGAGAAACTTAAAAGATAGAAAATGCTTAGAAATGGAGGGAAAAACATTTTTTCAAAGCTCCAAACAGTTGGTGTTTAGGTGATACTGGATGGCGCCACCTAGTGATAAAGTGTGTGTGTGTGTGTGTGTGTGTGTAGCCTGGTGTGTTTGTAGATGCCTTCCCCTGTATGAACCCCTCATTCGGAGATTCGGACCATGTACCATCGCTGCACGAGCTGCTGAGAGGGTCAGAGCCCAATACTAAAAGCAGGTACAGCCAATTCCATTAAAATACAAACAAATATACTTTTCTAGTAACACTGACCTTAATTATAATACTCTAGAAATAAAAACACTCTGGCACAACCTGTAGCGTTTACTTATGAAGCTTCATTAATTTATCTGTTATTTATTTGTTAATATAATATGCAGTATACACCATAAGTAGATTAATTTTGTACCGCCCTCTTGTGGCCAATAGTATGAATTGCTTGTTAAATACATCGCACCCTATACAGTATAAGGGATTCATTGCTCAATGCGCCATCTTGTGGCAATAATCACGAACTACAACAACAACAACAACAGAAAAAAAAATATATATATATTCATGTATATATTAATTTGGTTCTTTATTTATTAATTCATTACTAATATTAATATTTTTTATTGTTGCTTATTATTGTTAACATTGTTTTTGTATTATTATTATAATAATAATAATTATTATTATTATTGATGTTGTAGCTTATTATTTTATTAATTATTATTATTATATTATTATTATTATTATTATTGATTATTATTATTGTTATCACTATTATTTTTATTATAATTATTATTGTTGTTATTGTTGCTATTATTGCTATTATTATTGTTATTGCTATTATTATTATTGTTGTTATTGTTATTATTATTATTTTTTATATAGTTGTTAATAAATATTACTGTTATTATATAACATTAATATTTATATATTATATAAATAATACTGTTATTGTTATTATTGCTATTATTTTTGGTATTATTATTATAATTTTTTTTTTATTATTGTTGTTGTTGTTGTTGTTATTATTATTATTCTTATTGTTATTATTATTATTATTGTTGTTGTTGTTGTTGTTGTTGTTTTTTATTTTGTAATTATTTTTGTTTTTTATGTCCAATCTAATGTAATATTTATCATTTTAGGACCCAGAGCTTATTGGATGGGCTTCAGGATCTGGATCGTATGATTGGTGTGAAATATAAGGGGGCGGAGTCTCTGTCTCATAAGCTCCTTGTACAGTCTCTAAACCTGAGCGTTGTGAAGTCGGTAAGCTTGTTTTTGTTTATCACATTTACAGCATTTAGCAGACGCCCTTATCCAGAGCGACTTACAGTTGGTACAGTCTTATAATTCAATTGTGGGTTAAGGGCCTTGCTCAAGGACCCAGCAGTGGCAGCTTGGCAGAGGTGGGACTTGAACCCTGGACCTTCTGGTCCATAATCCAGTACCTTACCCGCTCATTAGATCAAATATAATAAATTAAATAAACATAATTATGCGTTTATTATAACACATAATAATTTTTTAAAATACATGATAAAGATTTGTCCATTTTTTTCAATATCTTTTCTTCCTGATGTAGATTTTCTGTGTACGTACAGTGGGGCAAAAAAGTATTTAGTCAGCCACTGATTGTGTAAGTTCTCCTACTTAGAAAGATGAGAGAGGTCTGTAATTTTCATCATAGCTACACTTCAGCTATGAGAGACAAAATGAGAAAAAAAAATCCAGGAAATCACATTGTAGGATTTTTAAAGAATTTAATTGTAGATCATGGTGGAACATAAGTATTTGGTCACCCACAAACAAGCAAGATTGCTGGCTCTCACAGACCTGTAACTTCTTCTTTAAGAAGCTCTTCTGACCTCCACTCATTACCTGTACTAATGGCACCTGTTTGACCTCGTTATCTGTATAAAAGACACCTGTCCACAGCCTCAAACAGTCAGACTCCAAACCCAACCATGGGCAAGACAAAAGAGCTGTTGAAGGACACCAGGAAGAAAATTGTAGACCTGCACCAGGCTGGGAAGAGTGAATCTACAATAGGCAAGCAGGTTGGTGTGAATAAATCAACTGTGGGAGCAACTGTAAGACGTACAGGACCACTGATAATCTCCCTCCATCTGGGGCTCCACACAAGATCTCATCCTCTGGGGTCACAATGATCATGAGAATGGTGAGCAAAAATCCCAGAACTACACGGAGGGACCTGATGAATGACCTGCAGAGAGCTGGGACCAAAGTAACAAAGGCTACCATCAGTAACACACTACGCCGAGAGGGACTCAGATCCTGCAGTGCCAGGCGTGCCCCCCTGCTGTTAAGCCAGTACATGCCCAGGCCCGTCTGAAGTTTGCCAGAGAGCATATGGATGATCCAGAAGAGGATTGGGAGAATATCATGTGGTCAGATGAAACCAAAATAGAACTTTTTGGTAAAAAACTCAACTAGAGGAAGAAGAATGCTGAGCTGCATCCCAAGAACACACCATACCTACTGTGAAGCATGGGGGTGGAAACATCATGCTTTGGGCTGTTTTTCTGCAGAGGGGGACAGGACGACTGATCCGTGGTAAGGGAAGAATGATCGGGGCCATGTATGGTGAGATTTTAAGCCAAAACCCCCCTTCCATCAGTGAGAGCATTGAAGATGGAACGTGGCTGGGTCTTCCAGCATGACAATGATCCCAAACACACACCGCTCGGGCAACGAAGGAGCATTTCAAGGTCCTGGAGTGGCCTAGCCAGTCTACAGACCTCAGCCCCATAGAACATTTTGTGGAGGGAGTTATGGTTATGGTTAATGGGCCAAAATACCAGCTACAGTGTGTGCCAACCTGGTGAAGACTTACAGGAAAACGTTGACCTCTGTCCTTGAGTATTGAGTTGAACTTTTGTTATTGACCAAATACTTATTTTCCCCCATAATTTACAATTAAATTCTTTAAAAATCCTACAATGTGATTTCCTGGATTTTTTTTCTCATTGTGTCTCTCATAGTTGAAGTGTAGCTATGATGAAAATTACAGACCTCTCTCATCTTTCTAAGTAGGAGAACTTGCACAATCAGTGGCTGACTAAATACTTTTTTGCCCCACTGTACATTCTAATTTTAGTTCAGTCAACATTAGTGTGATTTTATATTTTGTGTTTCATTTGAAGTCATATTTAGAGTTTAGTTTTAGTTTTTTTAATTACTGTAGGTTTTGGTAATTAAACATAATTAATTAAAATAAAATAAACAGTTTTAGTTTAAATAAAGTCATATGATAACACAATGAGAACACTGCTAAACACCATAATGATCAATCAATCAATTTTAATATTTAAAAATAAGAACAGAATAAAGCAGATTTTTGCCTGATAATAATTTTTATTGCTTGTACAGGAGGGGTTTCTGGGTAATGTTTGGTTTGTAGGTTTTCTGTTTATTATTTTATAAGCAGGACCAAAATATGTAATCATACTTTTTTACTAAAATGTATTTCTTTAGTTCTAATTTGAGTTCTAATTTAGTTTTAATTTAGTTTCAGGTCATTATAATAACATTGCTTCTGCCACACACTAGTGACTTACTGAAATGCAGTATGAGACCACTAAAATTAATTTATTTTGATGTAGGGCTTTCTAGATTATTTTAGTTCTAGTTTTATTCCATTCTTTTTAGTGTTCGCAAGAGTTTTATTTTATTTTTAAAATCTTAAAATCTTACCAGACATAATATAGCTCATAAAAACAATTACTAAATGAAAAACTGTTGCTGAAGGAAATATTTATTTAGTATTTAAAAATCTAAAAACTAAATAATATTTTGACTGGAAACTGGAAATAAAATAAAATCACAGAAATCTTTCTCTGAGCCTATAAATATTTTTTACACTAATAAAATGTTTATTAATTATTCTTCTCATTTTAGTTTTAAGTTTAGTTCAAATAAATTTTAGAATAAAATGTTAGAATAAATAATCTTATTACGCCTCTTGTTTGCATTAGAGTTAAAAAAGAGTTTTTAATTACACTTGTTCCATGTCGTTTTATATTTAATATTAATTCACATTCATTTTAAACACTTAAAAGTAAATAATAATAAAACCAAATACTAAAACAAGTAATGAAATGAAATTAAAACTCAAACTGACATCAGATTTTATTTTAGTTTAATTTCAGAGGCAGTTTTTATAGATGCTGTATAATTCTTTTATCTTTTACAGAAACAAAGTAGTTTTAATTAAAAAAAACAAAACAAATAGAACTAGAAGTAATTACGTCACCTCTATTTTCGTTTCTTTTAATTATATTATATATATTATAAAATACATTTTATAAAAGGTGATTTGTTTTGTGCTCATATTATTCAGAACCTTTTTTTACATTTTTGTTTTTAAAATATAGCACTTAGAATTAAAATTATTATTATATAAAATAATTATTATAGTTTATCATCCACTCTACTTTTTGTTTTTAAAATAAATCACTTAAAAATAAAAGTAGAATCAAAATTTAGATGTTTGCCTCCCATTCAGATTTTTGTCTTTAAAATATATAATGTAGAATTAAAATTAGAATTAAAATCAGACGTTTACCATCCATTATAATGTTTGTCTTAAAAATATATCATCTACAATTAAAAAATTAGATGTTTACCCTAAAAAAAAAAAATCACTCTAAGAATTAAGATTAATTTTATAATTTGTATTTTTTTCTCCTCAGGATCGGGTGGCAGTTTGTGGGCGGAAACTAAACTCGGCCAGATTTTCACCCAACCTTCCTCCATCTAACCAGCAGCTAGCGGCTAACGCTAAGAGAAGACTTTCGTACGACGTGAACAGGAGCGTCATGGCGAACGTTTAATACGAACTCATAACGGAACGCTTAGGATAAAACTGTTTCTTTCTCTCCATATTTCTGTGCTCCGTTTCTCTGCCTGGATGCTAATCAGTTGCTTTTGTTAGCGTCGATCCGTCGTCTCAGATTTAATCATGTGATCATCACAGTCGCTTAGCTAACGGTAGCTAGCTGGTTTTAATTAAATCGAGTAGCCATGTTAGCCTGCTTCTGGGTTTCTCGACTGGTCACGAAGATTTAATTTGAACACCAGAGACAAACAGCGCCACCATCTGGTAATGTCTGAGAACTACAACATTTCACCTGAAATCAGTTTTAGAAAAAAATAGAAACCCTTTTTTAGTATTTAGAGTTTTAGGATCAGCAGTAGTTTTATTTAAGTTTTTGTATCTTTAGTGCATGAAGGACGATGTGGTAGAACCTTAATAAGAACTCAAATACTTTTAAGTTTTAAGTTTTGAAACCTCAGAAAAAAACGATCCACTGCAAAGCTGCCAGAACCTTTGCACATTGTAAATTTTACTTTTAATTATTTGAAATGTCTTTTAAAGTTCGTTCAACATCCCGTTAAAAAAAAATATTTACTTTTAATGTGTTAGTGTTTGAGAAATCTAAAAACCATTTAAAATGAGCTGTGACACAAATGTAAATAAAATAAAATCATAAATCATTTTTTGTTGTTGTTTCTTTAGTGCATGAAGGATGAATAAGTGGCTGCAGAACATCTTATTTACAAAAAATATCGTTTTTAAATGTTTATGTAGTAGTTAAAATCTAAAAACTACATTAAAACTAATAAATTGTGACTATTTTAAATTTGGTTGTAGAATGTCTCAAAAAAACCTTTTGATTTTTATTTAGCATTTTAAAAATCTAAAAAGTAAATTAAAACTAATCTTTGAACTGCGCCACAAATGGAATGAGATGGAATCACAAAGTTTGTTTGTTTGTTTCTTTAGTGCGTGAAGGACGATGCTGTAGAATCTGAACGAAAAATGTACGTTATATGACGTTTTTGCATTTTTGTTTGGCTCTAGAAGGTCTCACTAGACTTTTCACCTTAATACTAAAATTAAATAAAACTAAAACGGAAAGCAATTCACATTTGGTCGATTAGTTCACGTCTTATTTGAATTAAAATTTAAAGAAGGATTTCATTAAATAAATGTTTTTTGCTACATTTTCGTTGTTGCACTTTTATTATTATTATTATTATTATTATTATTATCTTCTACATTATAGCTTATAGATTTAAGAAGCAGCATTTTTTATAGGAAGTGTTATTTCTAGTTTTTTAGAGAGTTCAGTTCATTAAAATAAGAAATAAAATATAAGATTCCAAATTAAAGTATTAAATGATAAAGCTCAAATAAAGCAAGAAAACTCCGACAGCTGAGTCAAATGCTAATAAAAACTTACCTTAAAAATAAAAATAATACATTTAAAGTGATATAAGCACACTTAAAAGAGAGGATAACTACACTGCTGTCAAAAAGAAAATGGAAATGAATTTATTTGTTCAAAATTAATAGTAAAATTCACTAAATCTAAAACTGAAAGTAATTCAGCTTTTGAGTTTTATTGATTGTATTTCTGCAGCTTTATTTTTAGTTTTAGGTCACTTTTCATTTCAATTAATATTTAAAGAAACATTTTATGGCCATTTTTAAATGATGGAATAAGTCTGCTTTTTGTTGTACTTTACATTTTTGTTGGTACTATTATTATGTTTATTATTATCTTCTAATGTATAGCTTATAATTTTAAGAGGCATGATTTATTTATAGGTAAGATTTGTAGTTTTTAATTCAGTAGATAGTTTGTTCTTATCTTTTACTAAAATGTCTTTCTGTAGATTTTCTTTTCTTAAGTAAAGGCAAAAAACAGTTCATTAAAATAAGGAACAAAGCAGATCCCTGACTAAAATAGGAATCTGATAAAGCTCAAATAAAGCAAGAACTCTCAAAGAGTCAAATGCTAGTAAAAACTTACCTTAAAATAAAACAAATACATGTAAAGCAATATATGACTGCTTAAAACTGAACTGAAACTGAATCGAGAACGTAAAACGTAACCTTTTTTATCTCTTATTAATACAACTAAAGACTGTTTAATCTATAGGTTGCATTTTTATTTTATTTAGTTTTTGCTAACAATAATAATAGCGTCGCTTAACTATATAATTTATCAAGTATTTATCATCCAGCTAATTAACGTGTTAATTAATGAAAGACTGTGATGATGTGACATGATGGGAGTTTGTGATTGGCTGATCGATTTAATAAAATTAATACTACTAATAAAACTAGTTCTGGAATTCGGCCTCACTGCATTCCTTTGTTTTCCCCTGTTCTCGTCTTTTTGTTAGTTTCCTCAGCCCCGTGTTAAAGCTCACCGACTTGTGCCAGAGTTTTACCCCCCTGATCAATAACTCCAAAAATAGACGTAAAGTTATTGGAAAAAATAAGGCGTTAAAGTTTGTTGCTGCAGAGGTTGTGTAACTTTTTTAATTTTAGGAAATCAACAAAATTAGCCAAAAGGTGCCAAAACCTCTGCACGAGCCTGCACCAATTAAAAAAAAGCACAACAGCAACTCGTCTCTGAGTTTTTACTATTTATTTATACTTCTACTTTTATTATTTCTATTATGGCTATTATTTCTAATTGTAAAGCTGTTAGTGCCATTGTTACCAAATGTGGACGATAATCGATAAACGATGTATTTTTCCAGTTTGAAGATCATCTTCTGCTTTCAATAATAATAATAATAATAATAATAATAATAATAATAATAAAGGAATTCAGAAATTCGAGTCTCCGTTTTCTAAATTGTTTTTTTTTTCATTATGAGAACCTAAAAATATTTTCATTATTTTAACTTTACTAACCTTACTGTATATTAATTTATTTAACATTTATTTATAATTAATAATCTTTAATAATGTGAGAGTTTTGATTTGCAGACCAGACCAGTATAAAAGGTTCCTTCCTGCTGCTCTGCGATTTTGACGTTCAGGTGGGTTTCCCATTTGACCCCGATCCGCTGGGAGATTTTCCTTGCCACTGTTGCCACATGTCCGGCCCAAATCCCCGAATGGGTCCTGAAGTTTGAGGGACCTCTGGGGAGGAGATAAATTCCATAATACATCTGCACAAACTTTTTGGCACTGGGACCTTCCCTTCACAGTCCCAGTCCCAGTCCCAGAGTCTTCTGGGCAGGCAGGGCAGTCTGGGGCTGGAAGGACCGAAAGGGCCCAGTGCCCAAAGGTCTAATGCCTATAAAACGTATGGTTGTATATTCTTCATTTGTGTTTTCCGAATCTCTTCCTCACTGGAGGCAAGCTGCAGGGCCTGTAACCGCAGTTAAGGATGGCTGGATGGGGGGTCCAGTTTGTTTATGTTGCGAAATTGCAAAGGATTTGTTTGATTTGCGTTTCAAGTTGGCAAAGAGTCTCGCTGTTTCCGAGGACTGGCACAGGGAATGCCCAAGGTGCCCGATGGTCCGAGTGTCCCTGGTCCCCGGCCACATCATGTGTATTTGTTCATTTGGCATTTACACGTTCACAAATCTTCTTTTCATTTTCTAAACATATAGGTGGAAAGAAGTTATCTGAAGAAAATGAAAATAAACCTGACCCATTCTGGAAAGCCACAAGGGTCAAAACGGAAAGAATGAAAGGTGAAATTGGGAGTCCGTGAAAGCTTTCCAGAGCCGCCGCCGGCAGTTTTGGACAATGCTAGCTCTGTGTGTTTAAGAATGAGTGAATTGATCTTTATTTTGAAACGCTCTGGGACAGAACAGTCCTGTGATCCTCTACCTTTATTTATTATTTATTATTAATGACCTGTTGGGTAACACATGGGTCTTCCGGAGTGAGATCTCAGCGAGAGGAGCTGTAGATATGACTTATAACAACTATAAATTATAGCTTCATTGTTGGATTTATACACAGAAACATAAATCCCACAAAAACAGGAAAAACTACCATGACGTTTTTTAGCAAGAAGATACGATTATTTATGGTCTATTATCTATATTCACACTTCATTCTAGGCTGCATATTTATGCACTGATATTATTAAAATGTTTTTTGGGAGCAGACAGATAAAATCAGACCCTCCTTCCTGTCAACAACACAGGAAAAGTTCATTTCGGTACACACAGGGTTGCCAGGTTAGGAACAAACCATCCTTATATCTGCTATTTACTAATATAAAGACCTCAGAGCATAGAAATGAGTGTAACTCAGTATCGTATTAGAGTGACATGATTTAATAAATCTATATTTTTGACACAAAGCGTCATTAGTTTTGACATATCTGATATTTAAATTTCAGAGTTTGCGTAAAATCGAAGTAAAAAAGGCACAGGTTGGATAAATATTCTGTATTTACTGTTTTATATTTACTGTAATGTTTCCCACTTTTTATGGGATACACTTTAAAAAAAGTAAAGTATGTATTTTTGCAGTGTATTATTATTTTTTTTTTTTACCGCAACACAAACATTGACTGAATTAGGGATTTTTTGGTGAGTTCAATGAACTGGTGCAAGATAACGTTAATAATTTCACATATTTTCGTTTCCTTCATATTAGAAATTATTATAAAATACTTGTTTTTGTTTATATTCATAAGGGTTTTATTTCCTATTGTTTCTGTGCACCCTTAATGATCTTCTAGTAATGATGTGGCATTAAGAGTCACTTTACTGATTCGAACCTGTTTCGATGAATCGAATCATCCTAATTTGATTCGCTTCTTCCCATGTAAAAAACAGACATTACATTTATGAGATTATATATTTATATATTTATACCCGTTGGTGTTTAAACAGACGTAGTGACATATTAAGTTACACAAAGTCTTAAAACACAACACCTTGTGAGTCTGCTCGATTCACTTTGTAAATGAACGATGCATCACTTACGGTAAAAACATAGGACTGCTTTCTAAATTTCTCTATTGTCTGAGCAGTATATCCGTGTATGTGCGATTTATTCATCAAAATTTTTTACTGACTTTCAAAAACAATTAAATGTGTACGAGTCGTTCGTGTTCGCGTTTGGGATTCGAATGTCTTGAATCGTTTTCAAAACGAACGATTCACCTCTGAGTACAAACGGAACCTGGCATCTCTGTGTTTACATTTGCGCGATATATAAGATTATATAAAAATACTCATTCTTTACTAAAAGATCTGTATTCTAAAGACAATAAAAGTGTCTTATTCCTGCTTCGAGTCACTTTTTGGGTTCACGCGTGAGAGTCGAATGAGGTGTATCGCTTTTAAAACGAACGATTCACCTCTGAGGAAACCTAGCTGGCACATTGTTGTTTATCATTTGCGGTGTGTACAATAATCACAATATTACAAAACCTCAATGTTTACGAATTTGCCTTCTAAAGGCAACAATGGGTGTATAATTTTCGCGTCGATTCACTTTTTGGTTCGCGCTTGAGAGTCGAATGACATGATTCATGAGCAATTCACCTCTGAGTATAAAGGAAACCTCCCATCGTTGTGCTTATAATGTACGTAATATATAATATTTATTACAAATAAACCTTGCTAACAGAAATATATGTTTTCTAAGAGCAGCAAAAAAGGCATGATTTTCGCTTCGAGTCACTTTTTGGTTCGCGCTTGAGAATCGAATGACTTGATTCACGGTTAAAACGAAAGATTCGCTTCTGAGGAAGCCTAGCTGGCACATTTGTGTTTGTAATTTGCGGTATATACAATATAACAAAACCTCAGTGTTAAGAACTTGTGTTCTAAAGGCAACAAAAGTGTATAATTCCTGCTATTTGGTTCGCGCTTGAAAGTTGAATGACTTGTTTTCCAATTCAGACGGACTCATCTCTCTGTGGCAATCTGGCAACCCGCGGCAGTTTCAGAGTAGGACGTGAGTTTGTGAGAGTATAAAGCTAAAGAACAAAGCGGACCCTGGATGCTGGCTGGGTGTGTGTGTGTTCGTTCGTTTGTTTCTTTTGTAGTCATGGCTGCTGGCTGCAGGTCCTATGTGCTGTTGCCGGGCTTGGTGTGTGTGTATGTGGGTTACCTGGTGTTCGGAGCGGCGGTTTTCTCGGCGCTGGAGAAGCCGCTGGAGGAGAAGGTTCAGGCCGAGCTGAAGCTCCTCAAGCAGGAGATCATGAATAACCTGACCTGCATGAACATCAGCACTCTGGAGCGGTTTCTCCACACGCTCATCACGGCCAACAGGTACGGAGTGTCTCTCCTCAAGAACTCCTCAGATACCTCCAACTGGGACCTGGCATCTGCTCTGTTCTTCTCCAACACCCTGCTCACCACCATCGGTGAGTCCCAGCTCTGTCCTCCATCATCCACCGGGTCCAAACCTCTAAACTACTTCTTCTAAACCTTCATCAGTCCAAACAGGACCACAGGTTAGACATACAGAGCTGTGGCAAAGTATTTGGAGCCTCCTGAGTCAAACACCTGAGGGTTATGGGTTCAATCAGGGCGCTTTATACAGGCTCTTTAATGTTTAGGGATTTTCCTTGCCACTGTCGCCCTAGGTTTGCTCTGTTTGGGATTGGCCCTAGATATTAGAAGATAATCTAACTTGTAATTCTGCTTTGGGACAATGCTCCATTCTGTGAAATGCTCTATAGAAATAATCTGACTTTGACTCTGGGTTCGAATCGGCCATGTGTACTTTCTCACGGTAGGCTGCTTAATAAAGTTAGGGTATTTAATAAAGACTTGAAGAATGTGTGCTTATTTAAAATATTTAAAACCGTAGTGTCATTTGTGGTTTATAAAATAAACAATTATAGATTAGGAACTACGGATTACGGATAAGAAAGTACTTAGAAAATAATAAAATTAGAAGATGATAAAAATGATGATATAATAATAAATATAAATAATAGAAAATAAAATAGCATTTAAGGGGTTAAGATTAAAAATAATCTTTTTACTTTATTTTAGTCACTAAAACACTTGTCTGACCTTTTTTGGAGGAGTTTCTAAATATCTGGCAGATGTTAGTTAGGAATCTTGAACAAAAACAAAGGCAAAAGGGAAACAAATTAGATTTGTAAAAAAAAAAAAGAGACAGAAATAAAACATTGAATCTGCATAATTGTAGAGGTGATGTTGTGTTGCCAAAAAAAGTGTACAAAAGCAGAAGGTTTAGAATTTAAAGGACGTGTTTAATGGTTTAACAGACGACTGTTGAAGGTCTGGGTGAGGTTTGTTCTGCTGTGTTTCCTCGTGTGTGTGTGTGTGTGTGTGTGTGTGTGTGTGTATTTATTAGGTGTATTAGGTTTATTAGGTATTTATTCCTTAGGTGTGGAGTTAAGATTAAAGACGATCTTTTTACTTTATTTTAGTGACTACACCTTTTTACATCAACACTTGCTGTCTGTTTGTTGTTTTCGGAAGATTTTTTTCAATATCTGACAGGAAGTTGGTTAGGGATCCTGGACAAAACGAAACACAAGAAGGGAACGAATATTAGATTTGCTTGTTTTATTTTAAGTGACAAATATCAGATTTAAGCAAGATTTAAGTTGTAGAGACGGTCTGTGGCGAAGCAATGGGTTTGTGATTTGGGTGAAGGTTAGATGGCGGTTGTTGGAAGGTCTGGACGGTGGTTTCTAATCACGCGGCTGGGTCCTGTTTGATCTGTTGTGTTTACCTTCTCCGTTTGTGTGTTTAAGTGATTAAGTTTGATATTTAAGTCCTGAGGGTTTTTTTTAGTTCTGACTGAACACACAGACGTCGCTCCCTTTATCAACAGCCCCGGTTTTGTCTTGTAGTCGATCTTTAACACGTAACTTCCTGAGAGGTGTCGCTCTTCACCCCTCGCCCATGCCTGCATCTTTTAGCAGCGTCTCTAAGCGAGTCTCATGCTCAGCTCTGACCTGCTCTGTCTCAGCTAGAGAGAAAGAGGATGATAAAGTGTGTAACGACTCACAGGATCCCTGCCCCAGGCTCGAACCCGGGTCTTTCCCCCTCAGCTAAAAGTGGAATTACTGATGGGATACGACCCCACACTGTCTAAATAGAATGATTTAAAGAGACGAGCCACAAAGGAGGACAGAGAAGGAGGCGGGGCGGGACGGGACGGGACGGTAGAAGCTTTAATAAATGATACCAGTAAGTGAATCTGTGGTTGTTAAGATGCGTTGGGTTGCCATGTCAGCGTTTAACCCTCTTGTGTCCCCTCTCAGGGTACGGTCACACCACTCCCCTGTCGGACGCCGGTAAGGCCTTCTCGATCGTGTACGCCTTCGTGGGCGTGCCCTTCACCATGCTGGTGCTGACGGCGTGCGTGCAGCGCCTCATGGTGCCGCTGAATCTCCGCGTGGTGACGTGGTGGCGCCGCAGGTTCGGGTGGCCCCCTCGCACGGCCAGCACGGTGCACTTCGCGCTGCTGCTGCCGCTGGTGGTGCTGGTGTTCTTCCTGCTCCCCGCTCTCATCTTCAGCTGCATAGAGGAGTCGTGGACCTTCCTGGAGGCTTTCTACTTCTGCTTCATCTCCCTCTGCACCATCGGCCTGGGAGACTTCGTCCCCGGAGAGAAGCCTGGCCAGAGGCTGCGGCCGCTCTACAAGATCTCCGTCATGGGTAGGTCCGAGCCTGGCGATTACTTTAGTGATCAAAGTACTTGATCGATTTATTACAGAGACCAGATCTGCATTTCCTGAAGGAACTGCAACAGGGCTTGGAATGTAGAAAGCAGAAAGAATGTGGGGTTGTGTCCCAATACTTTTGGCCACATATGCGTTTGTGTGTAATGTCATTGTTAGCGTGTGAGTGAGTGCTCTGTGATGACATCATCGGTTTCAGTTAAAATTTTTAACCTCGATGCATCTCTATAGGAGGTTTCACGTTTTTAAAACTTAAATCTGTTGGTCCAAACAGATTCCAAACCAAAGAGCAGAGGGCGCGGTTCTCTACGGAACGGGGCTTGAACCGGGTCTGTACGTTAAACGGTTCGGCCTGGATTCATCACAGACGAGTGTGGAAGTTACAGTTACAGGGACTGTGGTAGCCCAGCGGTTAAGGTTCTGGACTCTAGACCAGAAGGTCCAGGTTCAAATCCCACCTCTGCCAGGCTGCCACTGTTGGGTCCTTGAGCCTTAACCCACAGTTGCTTGGATTGTAGGACTGTATCCATTGTAAGTCGCTCTGGATAAGGGCGTCTGCTAAATGCTGTAGATGTAAATGTAAAACATAAAAATGGAAGGAGAAGAAAAGGCAGAAAAATATACAGAGCTCTTACAGCCACCAGCATGTTCCTTTTTAAAAGCCTCGATGTTCTTGGTGCTTACTGCGTACGGCATGGATTTAAAGAAAAACTTTTATTTGAAATGGAATACGTTACTTTAAAAGGACATGCAAGCACCCTGAAATTAAGGCATGGATTAATAATAATAATAATAATAATAATAATACAGTAGCCTCAGCTTTAAATTGTGTAACTAATTAGGCCCCAGTTTGAGTTCAGCTCAGGTATAGCGTTACACCTGTGCTGTTTTGTTGGGAGGGACATTTGTAGGAGGTAAACAAAAGAGAACTGGGATGCGATTGTATCTCATAGAGTGCGTGTCTGTGTGTGTGTGCGCGTCTGTGTGTGTGCGCGTCTGTGTGTGTGCGCGTCTGTGTGTGTGCGCGTCTGTGTGTGTGCGCGTCTGTGTGTGTGCGCGTCTGTGTGTGCGCGTCTGTGTGTGCGCATGTGTGTGTGCGTCTGTGTGCGTGTCTGTGTGCGCGCATGTGTGTGTCCATATTGATCTCACTTCCTCTTTTTCATTCGTTTTTATTATCTGCACTGTTAGGTTCCTCTAAACCTAAAGCAGTAAGATCAGTGACGAGAAACAAAACCCCTCATCCACTAATAAGTGTTTAGAACAAAACCAAAGCGTTCTATGATTCTGATTCTGGCCTCTGAAGTGCTTACATGAAGCCTAACCGAAGTGTTTCTCCCTTTGGGGGGTTTGAAGTTGATCTGAGTATCTGCTGAAGTTCCACAGCTTCCTGTTTGGCTCGGGTGTGTACAGCATATCAATAAATGTGAAGTGGTGCACGGGTGAAATTCCCTTAGGCATTCTTCAACATGGGAAAGTACAAGCAATTCAAATAAGGGAAAAGTCCGGGTTCTATTAGTGAATCACTTTAGAGGAGTCAAATCAATGATTCAGCTGTGAGTTATTTAAATTACGTTTACAGCATTTAGCAGACGCTCTTATCCAGAGCGACTTACAACTTCTAAAGTCTTACAGTCCATGCAATTGTGGGTTACGGGTTAAGGACCCAACAGAGGCAGCTTGGCAGAGGTGGTATTTGAACCTTGGACCTTCTGGTCCATAGTCCAGTACCTTAATCAGTAGGCCACCACAGTCCATGTGACCACAGATTCTGTTATGAGGAGTCAAATCAATGATTCAGCAGTGAGTTACATTACTGAATCATTTTAGATGACTCATGGTGAATCATTGGTTCGTTTAGTGCTGTATTTTCTGACCGGGGTGTTAAAGTTTGGGGAAGTTAATGACATCATGTGACATCATGGAGCCTCAGGGCCTCTGTGACCTTTCATAAACTTGCACTGTCCTGATAATTATGAGGAACTGATACACAGTGTGAGTGTGAGTGTGTACGTGCGCTTAATTTTGAAACTGACTCCTGTAAACTGAATCATTTAGTCTGACTTGTCAAAGCTCCATACATAAACTGACTCCTTTAAAACTGAATTGTTAAATGTGACTCATGGAAACAATAATTAATCGGATTTCTCAAACTTTTGAATCATTCATCTGAATCTTTGAACTGGTTCATTAGACTGAATCATTAAGCTGATAAACAGTTTGACCAATCGGACTGCTTAAACCCAGCGAATCATCGAGCCGACACCTCCAAGGGGAAAAGGTCAAATTAAAAATGAATCATTAATCTGTCAAAGCTCAATCCATAAACCGACTCCTTAAGACGTTACACTTGACTCAAGTAAATAGAATCATAACTCTGCTTTCTGAAACCTTTGAATAATTCTTCTGAATCTTTGAACTGATTCAGTAAAAACAGAATCACCAAACTGATAAGGCAAACTGTTTGAATCATTAATCTCTGTTTGTCGATCTGACTCTTCTAAGCTCCGCCTTCCTTGAAGCTTAGTCTTGAAACTGGCTCCTCTAAACTGAATCATTCTCTGAACTGAATCGCTGTCAGACCTCAGTCCTCAAACCGACTCTCTCAAACTGAATCATTAGCTGGTTCCTCAGTCCTGTGGTTCTTTGCTCTGACCCTCTGTTTACTGTGGTTCCGTAGGGTACCTGTTCCTGGGGCTGATGGCCATGTGCTTCCTGCTGCGCTCCTTCCATAAGCTGGCGGACGCCCAGGGGTGGACGGCGTACCTCCACCTGCCCAGCTGTGACGAGGAGGAGCGGGACGAGGGGGGGCAGGGGGAGGGGAAGGGGGAGGAGGGGGAGGGGGCGGTGAGCGAGGCCGATACCAGGCCTCTGGACCCGAGCGCCGGCGTCTCTTACAGCTCCATCAGCAGATAGGAACAGCGCCATCCTCTGGTCTGCTCTGAACCTTTGATGTGCTTGAGATTCGGATTAAACCAAAGCTTCTCATTCTTTTTGTTTCTTCTTTATTCTATCAGTTTGGGTTTGTTACGTTAACAGGACTGTAGTGTTTTCAGATATCAAAGCGCCGCCGGACTTTGATCTCAGTGCAATATAAAGCCTTTGATGTCTGAAACCTTCAGCAGCGACCACAGATAAAACCGCTTCTTTTTGTTTTTTTGAGTCTCTTTTTGTTCTGTGACTCCTTATATGGACTAAAATATTTTAAGCATTTAAAAGAACAATAAAATGAATTTTAGTATCACTATTTGTACCGTGTTTGTTTACTTTTTCTGTTATTTCCTCACTTATTTATTTATTTTTTTTCTTGCTACTGATTATTTTTCTTTCTTTATTATTGTTTTGATCATTCCTGTTGCTTGACGCTGTCATTAAAAACTCTTCGACTTTCAGCATCACTGTACCACTTTTAGGAAATAAAAAATGTCACTTCTTGCTGATAGTTTACTTTTTTTTCTTTTCTTGTTTTCTTTCCTTTCTCCCATTCAGGCCTCATTGCACAGGTGCATTATGGGTAATTAAAAACAGATATCATTAGCTGTAATGTTGGACCAGTGGAGTCAATCAATCACTAAAGTGTTTTTTTTTGTTTGTTTGTTTGGTTTTTTAGCATTTCTGTAACAAAGCTGTTGTTGTGTTTTTTTTTTGTTTTGTTTTCTTTTTTTTCTTTTTCTTTTTTTGATTGTTTCGATTTTTGTCATTAATTTGTGTTTTCTGGTTTTTTTTTTTTTTGTTTTTTTTTAATAAACTATGAAATGCTTTAAAATCACTTCAGCTTCACAATTTTTTTTGTTTTTATTTTTGGTTAGTGTTTTGACACTTTAAAAAATAAACTATGAAATACTTTTTTGGTTTCATTTTGCTTTTTTGTTTTGTATGTTTTGTCAGTAATTTTGCTTGTTTTAAAAAAAATAAACTACAAAATTTCTTGTTTTGTTTGTTTTTATTTTTGCTAGTTTGCTGACAGTATTTTCTTTTTTTGTTTGATAAACCATGAAATACTTTAAAATAACTTGCTGCTGTTTGTAGTTTTTTGTTTTTGAAGAGAAGTTTGCTTCTTGGCACAAGTGTTCCTTTTTTTAAACCTCTTTCATTGGACAAATCAGAGGTGAATTATAGGTAAAAAAAAAGTGCAATATCGGTCACTAAATTTTTTTATAATTTTTTTAAATTAGTTTTATGCTGTGTGGTTCAATAAACCTTTCACTGTTTTCTTTTGATTTTTTTTTCTGACCTCTCTAACCTTTTCTGTATAACATTTCTCTTTAAAAAAAAAAAAGAACTAAGTTCAACATCTATTTATTGTTTTGTATGTAATCTGTAACGAGAATAATTAAATGTTTTATATAAACACCTTCACTTTTTGTTTGTATCCTTTGTTTTTGTAACTTTGGGTGTGTGTTTTTTTTTTTTTCTTTTTTTTTTAGGCCACTTTGTATTTATTCTTGGGGCTGTTAGTGATTAGTGATTTAGAGTAGACTATTTTTGTTCTGTTTGTTCTGCTTTCTAGAACATAAAGTTAGTTGTTTTTTATTTGTAACCATCAATTTTGTTTTTTTAAATACAATAAAATAAAGTTATAGCAGCACTACGTCTTGTTTTTTTTGTGTGTGTGTAATTTTTAATTTTCTTTAAAATTTAGGTTACAAATACGTTTTTGTTTTTGTCTTGTTTGTTTGTTTTTTGTTCCACATCTGACCAGCCATTCAGAGTGAAGTTTTTCTATTCATTTTTTTGTTCTTGTTTTTAGTATCTAGACCATGAAGAATTAAGCAGTACCGTTATATAAACCTTTTACTTTTCTTTTTTATCTTTACCAGCGATTTAATTTTTGGTTATTTTTGACCTCTCATAACTTTAATCGGTTCGACCAAACCTTGCATAAACTATAAATATATAAAGTTAAAATGTATTTGGGCAGTTTGTGTTTTGTTTTTTTTATTTATAATTTATTCTCTTTCAATAACAATACATTATCGTTATTTTTGTTTAGTTTTTTTTTGTGCCTTTTTCTGTTCAGACATCGCTGTGCAGGTGCGTTTTAAGAAGTAATATTTCTAATATTTTTGAGTGGAACATAAACATTTCTTTCTTTTTTTTGGCATGAATTATCTAAGCTATAAAACGTTACAGATTTAAACAAAAATAATTAGTTATTGTTAGTCTGTAGATTTTTTTTGTTAATCTTATTTTATTATTTTCGCATCTTTTTTTTTTTTTTTACTGGGTGCGATAAACATTTCAAATGTGTTCCAACGCTGTCAATACAATGTTTGATGCTACTGCAATAGCATGTTCTGACCACGGGAGGGCGCAAACACGCAGCACATCTTCATTCTCGGTGAGTTTGTTGGTTTCCTGTGGTTTCGGATCTGAGACGCAGCCCGGTTATGTAGCTCTGGTGAAACTGTAACAGCGCGCTCTACCGAGCAGCCCTAGTTAAAACTAATTCTAATTTATTTTAATTGCAACGGACTAAAGAATTTTGTTTATACAAGACTTGGACAAGAAGATGAGCATTTTTTTTTGGACTGTAAACTTCAGAAATAAAAAAAGGGATGCCTTTTATCGAATATAATATTAACTGTTGTGAGGAGATATAATATTACTAATATTTAATTTGTAAGTATTTAATTAGTCCAATTTTTATTTATAATATTTTAATTAATTCTTAATACTAACTAATGTTCTGATTTCTATATAATGACTATAAAGTAACTTTATTTTAGATCTCTCAGTACCTGTACAAATATCTTAAATTCTGACAATTTATTTAAATTCTTAATATAACTAATTCTTAAACTTTTACTTATTTTAGTATTATGTAATTTTATAGAATTATATGATTTATATAATTTGTATTTTAATATTGTAATTATTCTTAGCATTTTAATTTTGAATTAATTGTTCATGTGAAAATTAAATTAGTAATAAAACATTCTTAATGTTTATTCTATATCATGATATAATTTATGTAAGAATATAATTATATAAATTGCCTAATTTTATTAATATTTTAATTGATTAATAATAACTAATATTCTGACTTTAACATGTATTTATTTTACATCTCACAGTATCTGTATAATTATATTTAAATAAATTGTGTGCAGTTATTGTACAAATTTAATTCTTTAGATAACATTCTTAATATTTTAATTCTTATTACATAATTTTAAATAATGTTTATAATGATATATATATATATATATATATATATATATATATATATATATATATATATATTTAATATTGTAATCATTCTGAATAGTTTAATATTTAATCCATTCTAAATATTAACTAATACTCAAATAAATATTTGGATATCATTACATGAATCTGAACTGACGTTAGATCTGACAGCACCTGTATACATTTATTTACATAAGTTAGTTTGTTCAGTAACTGTAAGAATTTAATTCTTAATATTTTAATTCTCCTTTAATTTTATATAACCTTTTATATATTTTACATACTTTTTATTTTTAATATTTTAACTATTCTTAGTACTCTAATATTTAATTAACTTAATGAATTCTTTATATGAACTAAATTCTGATTCTAATTACTTTAATCTGAATTTTAGATCTCACAGCATCTATATAAATAATTTAAATTTGTTAGTGTTAGCAGTGATTTTAAGAATTTCCTTCTTAATTTAACTAATAGTCATAATATTTTAATGATTTTATCATTATTTAATGTATTTAATTTTTCTATACATTTTTCCTATTCTTAACTTTTATATTTAATTCTTAATAGAACTAATATTCTTAATATTTCAATTATTTTATTATACATTTTTACATTTACATAATTTTTATATTTAATATCTGAATAATTTTTATACTTAATATTTAATTAATTCTTAATATTAGCTGATATTCTGACTTTTAAATACACACAATAATTATTTAATATTGAAACTGCGTTCTTGTCCGTGCCCATGCTGAGGGGCCCCGTCCGCCCGTCCGCCCGGGGGTTCGAAGCCGGGTCATTAATGACCACGATTCAGTTCAGCTTTAAGAAAACAATTTAGAAAGTTTATTAGGAACAGGCTCTGCTCGGACATCCCATAATGAGAGCAGCCCGACGATGGAGACAGAGAACGTATGAAATAACGAATATTAATAAAAAGTATAAAGTAAACAAAGAGCGAGTGGCTTTAATTATCACGGCTTTATCCTTTCTTATGGATCGAATCGTTTTTAAGATCCTTTATCTAAGCTTTGAGGATCTGTCCTGATTCATCCTGAGCAGGGACCCTAAGCAGGGAGCCTAAGCAGGGAGCCTGAGCAGGGACCCTAAGCAGGGAGACTAAGCAGGGAGCCTGAGCAGGGAGCCTAAGCAGGGAGCCAGAGCACCTGAGCCGACCCAGTAACACGTTTAAAATAAGAAATAAATAAGTCCTAGTGCTTAGAGTAACGGAGAGTAACGAGTCCCAGAGGGAAGGTCTCGAGCGTCATAACACCACGCCTGTCCCGGTGCAGTCCTGCAGGGGTCCTAAGCCGAGTCCAGTTCCCGCAGGATGGCCTGAATGGTTCCGGATAAGGAGAAGTCCTCCGTGAACTGGTCCTCCACGTCCTCGAACCCGGCCGGGTCTCTCCGGGACGGTGTCACGAGGCGGGGCTCCGCTCTCTTGGCGGGGCTCCTGTTCCCGTTCTCGAGGTGGGCCTCCATGTGGGTTTTGGCATGCCGGAGCGTGTTGGTGATGAGAACGGAGCGGCGTAAGCTCGGCTCCGCCCCAGTCCGGTCACGCTGGAACTTATCCAGGGAAATGTCCAGCACCGACTGCAGCTGGGTGTCCAGAGACGCCTCCACCCGCACATCCTGATGGAGCTTTCGCTTCAGGGCCCGCACCACCATCCTACAGCTCAAACACACACACACACATATATAATACACACACACACACACATACACATACACACATATAATACACATATAATATAATTTTCCTCTCTTGGGTTCCCTTTATACTTTTTCCGCCTTTTTCATTTTGGCTCCTTTTTCTCTTTTCAAGACAGAGAAACATTGAGCCTAAAATCAGTCATAACTCTATTAAACATTTGAAGTCATTTCATACACGGATGTTTTTTCTGCCGAGTGTGTTGCTTTAATTGTTTATCACGTACAAACTGTATTTCGGAGCAGACAGCGCCTCGCTCAGCCCCTGTGATCTTTGGCGCCCCCCTGAGGGAGCCTCACACCCCGGCTAAGGAATCGAACCCGGAGCTGCCGTGTGTGTATTACACTGTGGGTTAGTGTGTGTGTCAAACTGTGTCAGTGTTTATTGTGTGTATCTGTTAGAGTATGTTGTGTGTCTGTTTGTGTGTGTGAGTTAGCATGTTGTGTGTATGTTAGTGTGTTAGTTTACTGTATTTGTGTGTGTTTATTAGAGTATGTTTTAAGTGTGTTTGTGTGTTAGACTGTGCATCAATGTGTTAGTGTTGTGTGTATGTTAGTGTTTGTTAATGTGCATTGGTGTTAGACTGTGTGTGCGCGTGTGTGTTAGTTAGTTCTTATATCATATGAATCCCAGCAATCGCAGTGTAACACACACTTGTGTTTTGGTTCGGCTATTAATACACACACGATACGAGCTCATTGATTAGGTTTGGGGTTGCCAGAAAAAGACATTTTAAACTCAAAACGTCTACGGTTTTACCCAGAAAATCACAGTACGTGTCGTTTCAGCAGGGTTGCCAAATCTTTTTAGCATAAATCCACACACAGGATGAAGAATAGAACCAGGTACACATTCTAACGTCATTAATTTACACCAGGATCTGAAATAACTCCCTTCATAAGATGTTCATATGGATTCGCTCCCCACTACATTGTTAAAGTTAGACTACTTTAGACCTAAAACTACCCTAAAACAAGTAATAATCACTCAAACCTACCTCAGATTTTTAAACGAGCTTCACAAGTTGTACTAAATCGCCTCGATCGTTAAATAATTCAACATTTATCTCTGTCAGAGCCAGCGATCGTATAACTGTACAGTACAGTGGTATTATTATTTCTACTACCTGTACTCGTAAGTCCCGCCTTCCTACATGACGATTGGTTCGTAGTACCGTTTGCTACCGTGCGATTGGTCAGAAGTTTCAGTTCAGTGCGCTAACCATTCACAATACAGAAGGTGGGGTTGACTGAATACGAGTGGGTTTTGAAAGGGAACGAGGGAAAGACCCAAGGAGCTGTGGAATTTTTGTTCTTCCCGCGTCGCAGCTGTGAAGGATCATGGGTAATATAGTTTATTTGTCACATTAGCGCCAAACGTCAGATAAATACACAAATAACATGCATAAAAAGGGTTTTCATTCAACAATTGACGTTTATTAGCGTTCAAGAATGTCGTACATAAAGCAATCAGGCACGTTAGAACAAAACCTGAACTGTTTAATCAGTTTAAATCAACTTCATTTTGATCTACTAGCATTTTAATTAACCTAACACAACACTACATAAAAGTTGTTTTTAAAGTCATAGTGATTTAAATAAATGATAAGATTTAGCTGTACTCTCCACACACTCCCACCGCCTTCCCATCCCACTCGGAGGTGGATAAACATGTAACGAAGAAGTGACCCAGGTCATATTTGGAGATGACCCGTCCTTTTAGCATGTTCTCTGTCACGGTGTACTTCTCCGTCAGAGGATGATTGTCTAGAAGAAGAGAAAATAAACATCATCACCATTATTTAGCCATGAAATGTTCAGAACAAACATCAGTGTTGTGCTCGGTATCTAAAAACTTTGTAGAATTGTTTGCTTTAAAAAAATATTCTGTCTTTTCTATACTACTTAAATGTTACACATTTAAAATGTACAATCAGTTGTAAACCTAATATTTCTAATAATGCTTTATGTTTTTCAGATCATGCAACTCTTTAATTTTGCTTCTGGAATTGTTTTTTTGTTCTGGGATAAACTGTTATTATTATGCATAGTAATGTATAGTATAGTGTAATTTAGCCTAGTATAACATAGCATAGTGTAATGTAGTATGATATAGTACAGTATACAGTAATGTAGTTTAGTGTAGTATAATACGGAATAGTTCAGTGTAGTTTAGTATAGTGTCGTGTAGCGTAGCATAGTGAGGTTAGTATAGTATCGTTAGTTGTATAGGATAATGCAGTAGTATGTAATGTAATGTAGTAGAGTATAGCTTAGTGACATATAATACAGTATACTGTAGTATTGTATGATTTAGTGTAGTATATTATAGAGTAATAATGTGTTGTATAGTGTAATGTGGTACTGTATAATATAGTGCAGTATAGTGTAGTACAGTATACTGTAGTATAGTGTAAAGTGCTGTATAGTGAGGTATAGTATATTATATTGTAGTATAGTATACTATAATATAGTGCAGAATAGTATAGTCCTGTGTAGTAGAGTATAGTATAGTGCAGTAGTGTAGTATAGCATAGAGTAGTAAAGTGTTGTGTAGTGCAGTGTAGTATAATAGTATGGTGCAGTATAGTATAGTATAGTGTAGTATATTTTAGTATAAATTAGTATAGTATAGTACAGTACAGTGTAGTGTAGTGTAGTATGGTATAGTATAATATAGTGTAGTTTACTATATTGCAGTGTAGTATAGTGCAGCATATTATATTGTAGTATCGTGTAGTATAGTGAGCATTACCAGCAATGTGCGGTGGCATCACAGCTACGTAATCGAGGCCGGACTCTTTGAGCAGTGTGAACATGCGATCGTGATCTTCAGTAACAGGAACCAGACGAGGTGGCACCTTCGCCCGGTCCCACAGCAGGAAGGCTGAGAGAACGTACGGAGATCGTTACTCACGTTACTCTCGCATTACTTAAGAAACAACTCGTTCATGCTGTAGAGAGACTAACCTGACATGCAGCCGATAACTTTACGAATCCCGCGAGCTTTCATGGCCTCCAGAATGTTCCTCGTCCCTTCAGACATCATGGTGGTGGGACCTGCAGATCAGAAACACAGCCATTATTAAACTATAACAAAAAGCTCAGGGTGCAGACTCTGGGAAAGACACCAGAACAGAACAGGATCAGCAGGGGTCACTGCTCCAGTCTCAGGGATGATCCCCCATTCTGCCCCCTCCCTCAGACACAGCAAATCATGCCTGTAATGTCTCAGACATTTGAAAAATTTGAATCGTCTCCTGTGTCCTCGTAGGTTTGTTATTATTGTAGCATTTGTGTTTACTTTTTTATTTTTATTTCAGGAATTATTTGCTTAATGTATTTATTGTTTTTTTTTCTTGCTTTTTTTGGTTTTTGGGAATCCTTTTGTGTTATTTTGTTTTATCATTAAAAAAAAAAAATCAGTAATCATTTTCTGAAGATGAACATCTTTTCCACGACCACAGGATGTGTCTTTAACAAATGACTACATCGGTTCGGGTTAAGAACTTGTTGCCAGCTGAAACATCATCACCCATGCAGTGATTATCCGATGGGAGGCTCTTTGTTTAACTATTTAACTATTTGCTTAGTTAAATCCAGGTGGTGGCCTTTTTTTGGACGGGCAGTGTGTTATATTACATTACATTATATTTTTACATTACTATTGTACTTTGAAATGTTTGATCTTTAAATACTTTTAAATCCTTGTTTGCTCATGAGAGTTTCTTTTTTTTTGTTTTTGTTATGGTTTTCTAATGTTTATATTTCAGGAATCTTATTTATTATTAATTTATTTTGCATTCTTAAGGGATAATCCTTATTTTAATGATTATTATAAATTTGTTATTAATATTCAGCTTTTTTTCTTGTGGAAAATGTATTGCTTAGTGAGTCATCGTTTGTACCTTATTTTCCTTTTGACTTTATTTATTTAATTTTTATTTTAATCCAGATATTTTGAAGTATTTATATGTGTATTTTCCTTAAAATTCTTTTTTTTGGTAGAACATCCTGTTTTCACTTTTTTAATGTGTTTAAAATTCTGAATTGTTTTCAAGGATAATTTGAGTTCCTTTCGATCGTTTTTGTTTTGTATTCTTTCATTTTTTTATGTGTAATATTCATTTAATGAACCATTTGGTTGACTTTTTGTCTGGATTTGTAACATTTATTTTAAAGCCAGTTTTTGGTTTAGGTTTATGTGCTTGTTTTTGAAACCCCTCTCTCTTATGATTTTGTTTTTGTATTTGTGGTTGTGACTCACTGAGGTCGTTCCTGGTCCCCAGAATGATGATGACGGCGTCCTGACCCTCCAGAGTCTTCTTCACGTCCTCTTTATTTAGGACGTCCCCCACCACCACCCTGCTGGCCTTATGATCGGGGGGAAGCCTGGATGGATCCCGGACCAGCACCGTCACATTATAACCTGTAACACACACACACACACACACACACACACACACACACACACACACACACACACACACACACACCTCATGATTGTTAATATTTCCTGTGGGTCATTTCAGAATATCAGCTGAGGATCTAAATATTCATGTACAGGTTTTATTTCTTTATTAACATTTTTTGGGGCGTTTTTGTTTCTGCAGAGCTCTGATAAAGAACTTCTTCAGCGCTGTTTCTTATCTCTAAACTCCTGAACATCATGACTCGACAAAAACGTTCAGAGACCAACAGATTCCGTAACATAAAAAAATCCTCTATTATTAAAAATCAATAAATTAAAAACAAATTAACTTGAATATTTCTAAAAAAAATGACAGAATAATTATCACACAAAGATCTACAAGTTAACAAAACATTCATATATTAATATAAACTAGTCAATATAAGTAATTGGAAAAATAAAGAACTTCAAAATATAACATTAACATTTTATTTTAAAAATTATTTATTCTTGAAGAGCCTAAATAACAGAAAAAATCAATTAAAATAATTGAATTTATTTAATTATTGAATTGAATTTTTGAATTTCATCTAAGTCAACAAACACTGATATATTAATATAAAGAAGTAAATATAAGTAATTCAAAAAATAGACAAATAACGTCAAAATAAAGCATATTAACCCTATTTTAAAAATGTATGTCTTCCTGAAGAGTCAAAATAATGGAAAATCTCTCAAAAATCATTATAAATAAATAAAATTAAAAATAAAACAACTTATATTTAATTCAATTCAAATAAGTCAACAAACATCAATATATAATACCAACAAGTAAACATAAATAATTAAAAAGAAATAAGAAAATCTCAAAATATAACTAACATTTATTTTTAAAAAGTATATCTTCCTGAAGACCCAAAATAATGGGAAAATCTCTCTAAGAATCATTATAAATAAACAGAATTTTAAATAAAATAACTTTTATGTTTCTAATTCACCAAACATTAATATATTAATATAAACAAGTAAATATATGTAAAAACACTAAAACTCAAAATATAACACATTCATTTTTTTTAATGAAAATGAAAAATAACTGTAAAGATCAATATACATAAATCAAATTTAAAAATGTCAACAAACATCAATATATAATATAAACAATTAAATGTAAGTAATTAAAAAAACAATAACTAACCTCAAAATATAACATTAACATTTTATGTTAAAAATGTTCTTCCGAAGAACCCAATATAACTGAAAAGCTCAACAAGTATAAATGTAAACAAGTAAATTAAAGTAATTAACAAGTAATTAAATATATAAATAGAACCTTAAAATATAACATTAACATTTACAAAATTATATATACCTGAAGATCCAAAATAACTGGAAAATCTCTCTAAAAATCATGATAAAGAAATAAAATTAACATGAAATAAATTGAATGTTTCTAAAAGAAACTACAGATAAGTGTCAAATTGATATATACAAGTCAACAAACATTCTATAATAATGTGAACAAGTAAATAAGTCATTAAAAAAATCTCAAAAAATATCTCTCAAAAAATTATAAATAAACATTTTTAAATGTACATTTAAAAATAAGTCAACAAATATGAATATCTTAATATAAACAAGTAAATAAGTAATTTAAAAAATAAACAGAACCTTAAAATATAACTTACTAACATTGTAAAAAAAATTAATAATAACTGAAGATCCAAAATAACTGAAAGATAACTTTTAGACATCAAATGAGTAAATAAGTGAATAACGCCGGCAGGGGCCGCTGTTGGATAGAGTGAAGAACCTTCGATTCTAAAACCAAAACTGTTGTAATACATATAACCAGTATAACACTGAGACTAACTACAGCTAACCAAACATTTAAAAGAGTAATAAAATATAACAATAACAAATATTATATTGTTATTATTTATTCGCCCAGCCTCAGGAAAAACTTGATATGTTTCCATGAAGGCCGTGGACCTGCAGGATCTTCGTGGACCTTCAGGCAGGTACACTCCTTACTGCGCAGGTGCGTGACCTCTGAGAGATGAGCCTTACCTGAGGACGCAGCTATAGGTACCGTGACCAGTCCCGTCATTCCGGTAGCACCAAAAATCGCTACGTTCTTGATACTCTCAGACATGGTTCTGCTGCCCTGCTGTTATCTAGAACGCCTCGAAGCTCGAGCGCACTTCTGCAGGCACTTGTGCAAACTGAAATGCGTTCACGAGGGAACTATTAGGTAACTTTTAGGTACCCTGCTTACGTCACTCTGCCAACCCCGAAACTAAGATCAACGTTTTGGGTTTATTTGTATTTGCAATACTAGTTTCACAAATCATTCTTAACCATACAAAAATAAACGTAGACTCATATGTTTATTTATCTATAGCCTATTTAAAAAAAAAAAGGAAATATAAGACTTTTATCTGTTTGCACTCTTTCGGTTGTGGTTCGTCAAAATAAAAGTCGTCCATAGTCAATAGCGCAACTCTTTTTTTATATTTAAAGAAATATTTTTAAATATAGTAGGTTAATAAAAAACAGAATTGTAATGATTTTAAAAAACGTTATAAACATCAGCTCTAATACTATATGGTACTTAAATTTGTAGGAAATATGGTAAAGATGTCATCTTGAAGGCAGCTTATGTTGCTCTAAAATCTCAGTGTAATTTTCTACATTACTGCTGCATCACAGAAGTGTAAATTACCTTTACCAAGGGCTCTGACCCAACCCCATACCATGACAGAGCCTGGCTTTTGCACTTGTTCCTCACAACAGTCTGGATGGTCCTTTTATCGTCTTTGGTCTGAAAAGTTCTGTTATACTGATGGGTCTGAGCACAGCCCCTGTTTCCACTGTAAGATGGTCCATCCCAGAGGCCTCCCAGCCCAGAAAGGTCGACGCCGCTTCTGGACATGGTTAACAAAAGGCTTGTTTTTTAGCCCAGTAACGTTTTAAATGGTATTTGTGAATGTAACTCTGTATTGTAGAGCTTGATAAAGGTTTGATGAAGTAATCCCTTGCCCATGTGGTTCTCTCAGCTACTGACGAATGACGGTTCTTGATGCAGTGCTGTCTGAGGGATCGGAGATCACCTCTCTCCAGTTTATTCTTGTGCCCTTGCCCTTTACGCACTGAAATTCCTTCAGATTCCTTGATATTATGCACTGTAGAGGGAGAAATATGGAAATCCCTTCCAATCTTTCTTTGAGGAACATTGTTTTTAAACATTTCAATCATTGTCTCACACGTGTTGATAAACTGGAGATCCTCTGATCATCTTTACTCCTCAAAAGCCTTTTGTCGATACTGCTTTTGTACCAAATCATGATTATAATCACCTGTTTCAAATCACATCATTATTTCATTTTTTTCACCTCATTAATATCCATAAATTACCCCTGTCCCAACTTTTTTTGGGATGTGTTGCAGGCTTGAAATGCAGGAATGGATTTTTAAATAACGATTGAAGTTGACCATAAAAAACATGAACATATCTTGGGTTCCTACTGTCTCCAATGAAATACTGCACTTATTTTTGATTTGCATTTTCCATACCATCACCATTTTTCTAGGTAAAAGGCTATTGATTTGACACAATCCCGCAACCTGTTCTAGATTTCGTGTGTGTGCCCAGAACAACACGGTTAGGCTAACTGACCTTTTTTGACTTTAGGACGCCTAAAAACGTCAAAAAACGAATTTTATTTAAAAATCATTAAACATATTCGCCTTATTTAGCCATTATAGAACGAAGTGACGGACATAGTGCGATAATTAAACCGCTTTTGTGAATAACAACACAATCTGAGGCGACCGTTGAGCTGTTGTGAGGCGATCCGAATTTCAAAGGTAACGGTTTTTCTACACAGCGGGCGTTGTTGCGCATGCGCGGTGATGGCCGCGCGGAAGATGAGTTGTCATTGTTGTTGTGGCAGGCTGACAGGCACGTGAGCGGTGTGACGTCAGCTGGAGAGAGCAGGAGCCATGGCGGATACAAACTCGCCTCCACGGGTAAGGAAGGAGCCGAAAGCGGTTTAACTGGAGCGTCGGTTCGGTGTGAAGAGAATCGGTGGCGGATAGAGCTGCTCCGTTAAGCTTAGCGTCGGCTCGGTTCGGCTCGGCTCTGAACCGGTCCTGACGAGCCGCTTGTGTGGTGTTAATGTTTTTAGCTCAGTGTTGCTAAAGTGGTTAGCTTTAACATTAGTATAGATTAGACAAGAGCCAGGCTGTCTAAACTTAGATTTTTATTGTTTTTAACTAACATGCGAACTAAGTAGAGTTAGTTACAGGTTAGCGTCTAAGTTAAGCTCGCTAAGACCAAGACAGGCTCGTTAAAGTTTCCTAAAATGGGTTCTGTGCCACGTAAATGGTGGTTCTTTAGGTATTAAAGGTGTTGTGAAGACTTTTTTGGTTAGTTAATTGCTACCCTAAGGGCAGGACTGTGACTTTCAACATGGTACAGTCTTGGGATGCCACCTTTCAACAAGCCAAGCTTTTTATAGCAGAGCTTTAGTATCGGAGCAGTTTTATAAATATCCAGATCCACAGCTCTAACCGAACAAACCTAGGGCGACAGCGGCAAGGAAAATCCCTAAATGTTATCAGGAAGAAACCCAGACTCTAAAAGGGACCCGAGCTGCTCGGCTCTAATCATAAGGTAAAAGTAACCCAGATGAATTCTGGAGCGTGTGATTTTGGTTTTATTTTTTTGACTAAAATGTATTAGTTTTAGTGACATTTTAGTCATTTTAATTACTGTTTGATTTGGTTTAGTGTTACTTGATGAAAATAAAAACTTTTCAGTCTAGTTTTAGTTGGCTAAATATAAAAAACCATTATTTAAAAAAAACTATTTTAGAGGTATTACTTTATTAACTTTCATAAACAATAGCTTAAAAGCCATATTACGCTTAATAACATTAACATCCAAAATGACAGAATAAAGGTCTTTCAATAAAGATTGAAAAAAAAAAAATCTTTCTATCTTTCCTTCCTTCCCCATATTATCTTTACAAGGAAATGTGCATTGTCCTAAAAAAAAAAATCCCTAAATGTTATCAGGAAGAAACCCAGACTCTAAAAGGCCCCCGAGCTGCTCGGCTCTTATCGTAAGCTCAAAGTAACCCAGATGAATTCCGGAGCGTGTGAGATTTTAATCTTAGGCTTCAGACATTTTAGTCATTTAATTACTGTTTGTTTTGGTTTAGTTTTACTCGATGAAAACTAAAAACATTTCAGTCTAGATTTAGTCATTTACGTTTATAAAATTATTAACTATTTTAGAGGTATTACTTATTACTAACTTTCATAAACAACCGCTTGAAAGCCACATTACACTTAATAACATTAACATCCAAAATTACAGAATAAAGGCTTTTTTACACCGTTTTTTTAAAAAGAACACGCATATCTTAACGCCGTCCTTCACACGAGTCCTGTCCTGGAATTATCGCCTCTTTTACCAGAGCTACTCTGATTTTATTTACGTTTGGATCTGTTTCCTGCATTGGAATAAAAAAGGGTTTGTCCGCTGCTGCTCGTCATAGGTCTTCTAGCTCCAAATTAGAGGCGTTGCCAAAAAGAGCCACGGGAAAAGCTGACGTTATTCTGTCCGGACGCGGTGTGTCCTGTTTATGACATTAAACGCAGTTGCGTTTTTTTGAACACCAGAGGGCATCATATGCAGCATATTGTCTGTTCCACAATGGAAACCGCAGCACTTCTTTCTTTCTTTCTTTTTTTCTTTCCCAGTAAAATGTGTGTTGTTTTGCATTGTTTACACTTCAGAAGTAATAAAGGAATGTCTTTTTATTGAATGTAAAATCAATAATTGCGAATTGAATTGTTACTACCTCATAACGTACAGCAAGAAGACGAGATTAAAGTGTTTTTTTGGGGGGTTTTTTTTAAACCAGAGTGTGTTGTTTTTGTTTGCAGGTGATATTTGAACATGAAGGAGTCTTCATCCACTCGAACACAGAAGAATCAGACGATCAGGATTCACTGATATCAGGCTTCCTACGGATTATTGATAAGGTATCGGTGGCCTTTCAGTGACTGGAAGCAGATCAGTAATGTTTAACCTAGTGTGTCTGCCTCTTATAAGATACTAACCTGACCAGGACGTTACACAAGTTAGAGACAGATGTGATAGAATAACAGGACGCTAGATTAGAATAAGATTAAAGTCTTTTCTTTTTTCTTTATTTCTGCATTCATTTCTTTCTGTATTTCTTTCTTAATTTCTTTCTTTCTTACAAGGCAGATTATTTCTTATTTATGACCAGTAATTGATTGATCTGACTCTGTTCAGGACGGTGAAACGATGGTGGAGTACAAGCCTCTGGAGGAGACGGTTGATCCTTCTAACATGCTCTATGCCTGCAAGGTCTGTGTTTTATTTTTCTCTTAATTACACAGAAAGAGCTAAAAGTATGTGGACGCCCTCGGCTGTTTGAGCTTACTGTGCTGTGATCTGCAGGACTCCAGCTCGGTGGTGGAGTGGACACCTCTGGACCAGCAGCAGAGCTATGAGACAGAGTGGGACATGATCAACACCGTGTCCTTCAAGAGGAGGGTCCAGACGAACGGAGAGGGTGCGGCGTTCCCCACGTGCAGTTAGGGCATCCTGTAGGAGTGCTGAAGGCAGATCCCCGATTAAACTCTTTCCCTTCTAGGCGTGCCGAGCCACCCGAGCGAGCGGAGCAAGTGGGCGTTCTCCTTCAGCGCCTGCGACATTAAGTCCGTAACCGTGAAATGCGAAGGCTGGTCGTACCTGAGCTTCTGCCTGAGGGACGACACCAAGTTACCCCCCGTCCACTTCCACCAGGGGGGCAGCCAGGAATTTCTGGAGGGCTTGCAGAAGGCGGTGAAGCTCAGCGAGTAAGTAACGCCTACAAACAAACTAAAGAGTCCTGCTGTGACCTACACATAGAGCCTAGTAACGTTCAGTGGTTAGTTATGACCTCATAGTCACTTAGTTAGTATTATTATTATAGTACCACAGTTCTATCAGTATTCCCCCTCTGTCTTCCTCACTATTCTCTTTAATCTTTCTGTCTGAATGAGGAGCCTGTGATCCAGGACGAAAGCAAACATAGTTTTTTTTTTAAACTTGTATTCGGTTTAATTGGGAAGGAAAAAGCCTAATGTCATTAATGATCATTTCCTTTTGCATCACAGGTTCATCATTTCAGCAGGACAGGTTACTTGTGACCAGGAGGAACTGAGAGAAGCTTTGCTTTTTCGGTCATTGTTTTAGTGCCTTAAGCCAAAGGAAGGAAAAAGCTTAATGTAAAAATGATTCCCTTTTAAGGTCTTTTATTCTTTTCACCATTTTAGAGTCTAAAGTGTCGAAAGGCCGGTGTCTCTAACAAAGAAAACTCCAGTTGGTAGTTATTTCGGGAGGGTTGATGGGGTTTGACTTCACCCCTTTTCATTGTTTCTGTAATGCTTGCACTCGCCAGCAGGGAGCAGTGTAACGTCATTGATGTGCGCTGTGATGCAAATCTAAACGTTCTGTGTGTGACGCACTGAAAAAAACGTAACAAGCCAATAAAGACACGTAAATGAAGTCCTTTCGTTAAGCACCGGTTTCTGTGTGTATGCTGTCACTGCGCTTCCACCTGCCGTGTCTTTGGTGGCCCTTCCTAGTTCCTCTTTAGAATAAGAATCAGTCACTGGTGCTATTTGTTACTCTCACAGACTGATCCTAAATAACACTGCGCCCTTTATCTGGGTGTTTCGGTTCCTCCAAACGCTGCTTTCTCACAGCTGGGACAGCGAGCATTAGAGCGCCACCTTCCCGGGATCCCTTTCTGTCTTTCTTCCTCAGCATTCTCTTTAGCCCTTTCTTTCTTTCTGTCTTTCTTTCTCAGTATTCTTTTTTAGCATTTTTCTCTTTATTTTGTTCTTTCTTTCTTTCTTCCTTCCTTTCGCAGTGCCTCTGTAGCGCGGTTCTCTATGACGGGTGCTAGGGCCCCTGAGCATTAAGCCGTTCTGTTCTGAGGTTATTCTGAGGAGCTGAGCAGCAGATAGCTCTTATTAAAGTTCTTATCTCTGGGCCTGTAATGAGACACAGCCCGGGCTCCGGCGCCCTCGCCTTTCACTGCAGATACCATCTGTGCCGAGTGGCGCTGCTCGGTGCCTGGTTACACGTGTGGTGTTTAACCCTTTGTCGATGGCTGCAGGAGTGCCGATGACCGGAGCGTCCTGCTGGGCCCCGCCTATAACCGTGTCTTCTCCCAGTCCTTTGAGAATCTCCTGGACGACTCCAGCTACGGCCTGGTCCAGGTAAGGGAGCCTGAAAGCTGGTAGCGGGTTAGGGTTATCCTCTGTGCCCTCACACCTCTGCTGCGCCTTGCAGAAGTTCAAGAGGGACCCCTACACCACCACGCTGGGCGGCTTCTCCAAAGTCACCAACTATCTCTTCGACGCGTTCCGCCCGTTCGAGTCCGAGCACCAGCAGCGGCCCGAGGCGGAGATGGCGGACCTGCTGGGGGAGCTGATCCCCGGGCTGGAGATCAACCAGCAGGAGGAGCCCGGGTTTGAGGTCATCAAGAGGGTGAGTCATGGTGGGGTGTTCTTCCCTTAGCTTGCGCTTGCACGGCACTTTGGTAGCATGGAGTTAAGCCGCTGCCCGTGGAGCTCTGTAGGGCTCGGATCAGGACTGCCAGGTGACCCGGCCCCCGAGCCCGCCTTACCTTATGCAGCACCAGCGCCCTGACACACATCAGCTGTGTGTGTGTGTGTGTGTGTGTCGTTCGTGTGTATGAGTGCCATTCCGTTCATCATGGTTCATTTGCGTGTGTGTGTTCATGTGTTTGCCTGTGTGTTTTTTGCGTGTCATTCACGTGTGTGAGTGAGCACTTGTCTGTTGTTCACGTGTAGTTTGCATGAGTGCGCATGTGTGTGTCTCTTGTGTGTGCATGTTGTTTGCATGCCTCATTTGCATGTGAGAACGAGTCTGTTGTGTGAGTACGCATATCTGTGTCTTGCGTGTGTGCGCGTGTGCGCGTGTGCGCGTGTGTGCGCGTGTGCGTGTGTGTGTGTGTGTGTGTTTCTAACAAGTGATTGTTGCTGTGAGATCCTGAGTGTGAATAATAAGATTAAATCTGCTCTGTTCTCTCAGACTGAGGAACCGTGCTGGGCTGTGTGATCTCCTTTGTGTTTATTGAATTAATACGGAGTAATTAATCACTACTGGAGTAACAGAAGTCATTTAAATTGGTTTTCCTATAGTATCGTACTGCAGTGCTTTTAGCAAAAAAAAAAACCCACAACACAATTCATTAGTGTCAAATACAAACAAGGAAAAATTGTCAGTCAGAAAATGCCGGAGTGGTTTGTGTAGTGTGACCTACGGGGCGTTGTGCTTTGGTTGCAGGCTGACCTGGGCATGAGGCCGGAGGTGCAGAGGGGGCACACGGTAATGCTGGAGGACTGGGCAAAACACCAAGACTCAGAAGGAAGGATGTTCAACGTGCCTCACTTAAAGCACCTCATCTTTAAAGGGGTAAACAACAGATACCATGTGACCCTGAGAAGCTCCCGGTGATATCTTTGCTTAAACATTAAGCATGGTATTTCTAAACGGGATAAATAATTAGGTAATAATTATGAGCAATCACATTACAGATCCAGAACTGCTGCCACTGTTTCTGTATTCTGCAGTGCGACAAAATAAAGTTACTGTATCCCTCTGTACCATACCAATCTCAAAATCCCAGACTGTATTGTGGAGGTTAAGCCTCACACACCTGTATTTGTGTTTTGCTTTGTCATTAAATCTCTGTGTGTCTGGTTTTGTTACAGGGCCTGTGCCATGCTGTGAGGAAAGAAGCGTGGAAGTTTTTACTGGATTATTATCCCTGGGACAGTACACACGAAGAGAGGAAGAACCTCCAAAAAAGGAAAACGTTAGTGTTCAGTACCCTATGTATATGTCGTGCGTGCGTGCGTGCGTGCGTGCGTGCGTGCGTGCGTGCGTGCGTGCGTGCGTGCGTGCGTGCGTGCGTGCGTGCGTGCGTGCGTGCGTGCGTGCGTGTGCGTGTGTGTGTGTGTGCGCGTGTGTGTGTGCGTGTGTGTGTGCGCGTGTGCGCGTCTCACCTGATTGACTGATAGAATGCTAAAAGTACTGATCAAATATTATAAAGTTCTGATTGAATACTAAAAAATAATGATAGAATACTAAGAGTACTGGTTGAATACTAAGAATAATTGTTAAATACTATACGGTTATGATCAAATACTATGAAGTACTGATCAAATACAAAGAATACTGATGAAATCCTTTAAAATACTGATTGACTACTAAGAATAATGTTAAAATACTAAAAGTACTGATCAAATACTGAGTACTGATTGAATACTGTTTACGTTGTGTGTGTGTGTGTGTGTTGTTGTGCGTACACACACACCTCGCCTGAGTATTGACAGCTCCTCATGTTATGTTTTTTAAATAAGTTATATCCCCGATCTAAAGACACCTCCAACAGATTAATATCCGCTGTGTTGCGTAGTTTAACTCGTATTTTTGTTTCTTTTCCCTCTGTGTGCTGCAGTGATGAGTATTTCAGAATGAAGCTCCAGTGGAAGTCAGTCAGTGAGGAGCAGGAGAAGAGGAACTCCAGACTACGGGATTATAAAAGCCTTATCGGTACGGCTCCCTCTACAGGTTATTGGAAGGGGACAGTCGGACTGATGAACACAAACAGAGCCTGTATCATTACCGACGTGTCTAAACTACACACATCGCTTTGTTTGGGACTGTGGTGTAGTGGGGGGGTTGGGGGTATATAGTGCTCCAGCGCAGCTATTTTTATTACCGAATACTATGTGACAGCGCAAACGCTATACCAACCCCGTCAGGATTAAGTGCCTCACACTCACTTCAGTTTGCACTCAGCTCTCAGTTCTGTGCTCGCTTCATAAGTATGACTAGAAATGCATTGCGCTGTCACATAAAGGACAGTAATACTAAGAGAACCGATTGAATACTAAGAGCATTGGTTGAATACTAAAAATATTGATCAAATTCTAGGAGTACTGACTGAATACTGCAAAGTTCTGATTAAATACTAAGAGGTCTGATCAAATACTGTAAAGTACTGAACGAAAACTAAGTAGTGATGGAATACTGTAAAGTACTGTTCAGCTGATTAAGTACTGAGAGTACTGATCGTGTACTAATGAAGTTCTGATTGAATACTATTAAGTACTTATCAAGCACTAGTAAAGTACTTATCAAATACTGATCAAATACTAAGAGTACTGATAAAATACTAAAAGTAATGATCAAATACTAAAGTAATGAAAACTACTAAAAGTACTGATTGAATATTAAAAAGGATTGAATACTATAAAGTACTGATTTTGAAATACTGAACGAATACTAAAACTAATGATTAAACACTATAAAGTACTGATCAAATACTAAGAGAAGTGATCGAATACTAAGCTTATTGATTGAATACTGTACAGTTCTATTCAAACACTGTGAAGTACTGGTCAAATATTTTAAAATACTGATTGAATACTAAAAGAACTGATCAAATACAAAGTCCACTTATTGAATACTATGCGATTCTGATCAAATACTAATAAAGTACTAATGAAACACTGGACCAGTATAGGGGTCGCTGTTCCATGCTGGCTGAGTGAGTGTGTGTGTGAGTGTGTGTGTGAGAGTGTGTGCGTGTGAGTGTGAGCGTGTGAGCGTGTGAGCGTGAGTTTGAGCGTGTGAGCGTGTTAGTGTGAGCGTGTGATTTGTGAGCGTTTGAGTGTGAGCTTGTGAGTTGAGCGGGTGAGTGTGAGCGTGTGAGTGGTTAAGCGTGTGAGTGTTAAGCGTGGGAGTGTGAGCGTGTAGTGGGTGAGCGTGTGAGTGGTGATTTTGAGCGTGTGAGTGTGAAGCGTGTGAGTGGACGTGTGAGTGTGAGTGTGGAGCGTGTTGTGTGATGTGGAGTGTGATGGTACGTGTGAGTGTGAGCGTGTGAGGTGAGCGTGTGAGTGGTGAGCGTGTGAGTGTGAGCCCGTGGAGTGTGAGTGTGAGCGTTGAGTGGGAGCCGTGTGGTGTGAGCGTGTTAGTGTGAGCGTGTGAGTGTGCGCGTGGGTTTTTTGAGTGTGAGCGTGTGAGTGTGAGCGTGTGAGTGTGAGCGTGTGATGTTGAGTGTGAGCGTGTGATTTGTGGAGCGTGTGAGTGGTGAGGTGTGTGAGTGTGAGCCCGTGTGAGTTTGAAGTGGTGATTGTGAGCCGTGTGAGGGTGAGTGTTGAGTGTGAGCGTGTGAGTGGATGAGCGTGTGAGTTTGAGCGTTTTTTTTTTTGAGTGTGTAGCGTGTGAGTGTTGGGCGCGTGTGAGTTGAGCGGTGTGAGTGTGAACGTGTGAGTGTGCGCGTTGAGTGTGAAGTGTGAGCGTGGTGAGTGTGAGCGTGGAGTTTTAGCGTGTGAGTGTGAGCGTGTGGAGTTGATCGTGTGATGTGAGTGTGAAGCGTGTGATTGTGAGGCGTGTGAGTGGTTTGAGCGTGTGATTGTGTATGTGTGAGTGTGAGCTGTTGTGAGTGTGAGTGTGAGCGTGGAGTGTGAGCGTGTGAGTGTGAGCGTGTGATTGTGAGTGTGAGAGCGTGAGAGCGTGTGCGTGTGCGCGCGAGTGAGCGTGTGTGTGAGTGAGTGAGGTTCCGCCACGCTGTTGAATAAGGGGCAGTAAGCCCAGTCCGTCCTGCTGGTCGGTGGGGTTTGTGGGTTGGTATTAAGGAGGTGCGGCGCGGTGTTGGTCGGGGCTGATTCTAAATAAATCGGTGTTATGTGAACGCTGCATGTTTTTCGTGCAATCGCGTCGTATCGCTGTGCGTAAGGCTAAGCCTCGTCGCTGACGTGTTTGTTGTTTGTTTGTTTGTTATAATCTCAGAAAAGGACGTGAACAGGACGGACCGCACCAACAAGTTCTACGAGGGCCTGGATAACCCGGGGCTGATCCTACTGCATGATATCCTCATGACCTACTGCATGTACGACTTCGACCTGGGTAAGGGGAGGAGGGGCTAGGGGTGGAGCCCATTTCTTATTGGAGTTAATTAGAGCCAGGCGCTCGTTTAGCTCCACAGCTCGTTAGCGCAGGCTCTAATTGGTTTTTAAACAGGAAGCAGATGATTAGTGTTGCAGCAGTCGTTTCCTGTGCTGCGTTGTAGACGTGTGTAACCTGGTTTATGTTCCGCTGCAGGATACGTTCAAGGTATGAGTGATCTGCTCTCACCCATCCTCTACGTGATGGAGAACGAGGTGGATGCCTTCTGGTGCTTCGTCTCCTTCATGGATCACATGGTACCCTCATCTTCATACGTAAACAGATCAAACGCCGCACGATGACATCACATACGGATTTATTTACAACCCCAAATCAGAACACAGTTGGGACGGCATGGAGATGCACTTTCTGTGACTTTCATTTCACTGCAGACAGTATGAACCCGAGATGTTTCATGTTCTTTCTGGTTAATAAGCATCCATTCCTGCTCTTCAGGCCTGCAGCACATTCCATCCTGCAGCTAGTAGTGAGATAAAAAAAATAAATAATGATGTGATTTCAAACAGGAGATTATAATCATGGTTTGATACAAAAGCAGCATCCAGGAAAGGTCGAGTCTCTGAAGTGCAAAGATGATCAGAGGATCTCCAGTTTATCACCGAATGTTTCAAAACAGTGTTCCTCACAGAAAGGCTGGAAGGGATTCATATATTTCAGTCCTAACATTTTTCAGTTTGTCTTGTCTTAAAATGCTGGACGTCCCTGATAAAGATGCCGTCTTGGAGGCCGCTTATGTTGCTCTAAAATCTCAGTATACTTTCTGCATTAATCACCTTTAGCAAGGGCCCTGACCCGACCCCATACCGTGAGCCTGGCTTTTGGACCTTTCATCTTATTCTTCCGTTCTTAAAAAAAAACCTGTGATCCTGATGGGTCTGAGCACAATCCCCCGTCCCACTGTATATGGTCCATCCCCAATGCCTTCCTAGCCCATAGAAGCCGACGCCCCTTCTGACATGTTATAACATAAGGCTTCCTTTTTTAGCACGTAAACTTTTTAAGTGGGTATCTGTGAATGTAACTCTGTATTGTAGAGCTTGATAAAGGTTTGATAAAAGGAATCCCTTGCCCATGTGGTTCTTCGCTATTGGAGGAATGGGTTCTGAGGGAGTGTAGATCAACCCCTCTTCAGTTAGGCGTTGAGGAAATTCCTCCAGACCTCTTTAAATGGTTTAATGATTATATGCTCTGTAGAGGAGGAATATATGAATCTCTTCCCAGTCTTCAACATTGTTTTTAATCGTTGTTGGTGGATAAATGGAGATCCTCTGATCCTCTTTCTCCTCAGAGCCCTTTCCTGGATGCTGGCTTTAGATCATGAATTTCATCACCCTGTTTTGAAATTGCATCTTTATTTAGGTTTTTTTTTTTTTTTCTTTTCACCTCATTACTAGCCTACGTTCCTCTGTTTTCCAACTTTTTTTGGAATTAGTGCTGCAGGCCTGAAATGCAGGAATGGATGATTATTAACCAGAAAGAAACATTAAAATATTTTGGGTACATATACTGTAAGGAACGCTGCGTTTATTATTTGCATTTTCCATGGCGTCCCTGCTTTTTCTGATTTGGGTTGTAAATGACTGAATACTAATCCGTTCTAACGTGTGTCAGTTATTTATACTGATTTTATGATTTGCAAGTAAATCCTTGTGTTACATTTAGGGATAGTTGTTAAACAGATGTAATGGATTCTCTCCAGCGCTGGCAGACTGGAGCTAAATAAAGCTGCTTTTGTTTCTTTTCTTTTCTAATAATATAAGAATTCTTTTATATAATTGATTAGTTGATCAGATTTACAATAACTGTGTGTGTGTGTGTGTGTGTGTGTGTGTGTGTGTGTGTGTGTGTGTGTGTGTGTGTGTTTATGGTGCAGCATGAGAACTTTGAGGAGCAGATGCAGGGCATGAAAACCCAGCTGATCCAGCTCAGTACTCTGCTCCGACTGCTGGACTTATCCTTCTGGAACTATCTGGGTAAGGAACTCCCTCAGAGGCACTGTGGTGATGCGCATCAGTCAGATATCGGAGTTCTGAGCGTGTTATTCCCCCCTGTGTTTTGGACAGAGGCTCAGGATTCGGGCTACCTGTACTTCTGCTTTCGGTGGCTGCTGATCCGCTTTAAGAGGGAGTTCCGCTTCCACGATGTGCTTCGTCTCTGGGAGGTCTGCTTCCTTAGTCTCGGTTATACCGTGCAGTACTGGTGCTTTAGGCCCGTCTGCTATCGGGCTGCGTCTGCATGTACAGACCGTGTTTCCATAACGATTTGGTTACAGATATGAAGCCTAATCACAGCCTGAAGTCATGTTTGAGCTCCGTTACCCAGCCAGGGTTACATGTTCTGTGCACATTAAACCTTTTCCAGGTGATGTGGACGGGCCTGCCGTGCCAAAACTTTCACCTGCTCATATGCTGTGCCATCCTGGATTCTGAAAAACAGAAAATAATGGACAGACATTACGGGTTCAACGAAATTCTTAAGGTAAGAGCAAAGATCCAAAGGTTTGTTCATCCAGAGGCCCTGAGTATAACTGAGAGCTAATTAACATTTATATTTATATATATATATATATATATATATATATATATATATATATACATGCACATCAGTTATGGTTAAATAATGTATTGCCAGCTGAAGCATAATCACCAGTGCAGTAATTGTCCAATAGGAGGCTCTTTTTTTTTTTTTTAAACTATTTCACTATTTTCTATAATCCAGGTGGTGACCTTCCTTTTGGATGCGTGTGTGTGAGAGAGTGTGTGTATGTGTTTTCATTTATTTTATTTTTTATAGTCTGTATTTAATTATATTGTTTATTTTATTTATTATTTATTTATTTATTCTTTATTTTACTTGTTTTATTCTCAATTTTATTATATCAGTTATTTTATTTATTATATTATGTTTAATTCTCTTTTATTACATTCTTTATTTTATTTATGTTCTTTGTGGTGTTATTTATATTACTTATATTCTTTCTTTTATGTTATTTATTTTATTTATAATATTGCCTATTTTATTATATTACTTATTTTACTTGTGTTTACTTATTGATTTTGCCTATTACATTATTTATTTTACTTTATTTATTATTTTGTCTGTTTTATTATATCAGTTATTTCTTATATTGTCTATTTTATTAGAATAAATATTTTATTTATTTATTTTATACTCTAGTCATTATATTCCTTTTTTTTAGTTTTATTTTCTATTTCATTTAGCATATTCTCTATTTTATTATGTTTTATATTATTATATTTATATTTTTATATTACTATATTGCCTATTATATTATTTATTTTGTTTATTACATATATACTCTTATTATATTTTATTTTACTCATTGTATCTCAATATTATTTGACTTATTTTATGGATTATATTTATGTATTATATTCTGTACTTAAATAAAATAAATAATAAGACAATACAGAGTATAATTTATAGCGATTATAATAAAACAATGTAAATATTTTATTACTTTTTCTATTGTAGTGAATGTTTTTTTTTATTCAGTTATTTTTTTATTTATAAATACTATTTTATTTATTGTGTTATAATATTATTAGATATTTATTACATTACTGTTTATTGAATTCTCTATTTAATTAGTTGTGCGTTTTTTTTCTAATGGCCCCCTCAGTGATTGTGATGTTGTTGATTTGTCGTCCCTCTCACTGCGTGTCCTCAGCATGTTAACGAGCTCTCTATGAAGCTGGAGGTTGAGGAGATCCTGATTAAGTCCGAGGCCATCTGTATGCAGTTAGGTAACTGTAAGGTACGGACTGGAACGTCCTGAGTCAGTCGGACCTTTGTTCATTCATTCATTCATTCATTCATTCATTCATGTATCTATGTATGTATTTAACGCTGGGTCCTGCGCTGCCCCCTGTAGGACTTGCCCCACTCGGTCAGTGATATCCTGGGCCTGAACGGCGCCCCCTCACAGAGCTCGACCCTAACCAGCAGCGAGTACAGCGTACTGGACTCACCCCAGACCCCACCCAGAGCGGGGGGCACACCGGGCCGGGGCCGGGGCCGGGCCTTCTCTAACGGCCACACAATCCTGCAGGAGGCGCCACACGGCAGGCCTGAAGTAGCCTTTATTTCCTAGGACAGACCTCGCGGGCGATCATGTAGATATTTGCTACCGAATCTTGCGCTGTGAAGGGCCGGGTTAAAGCCGGACGGCGTGGGGGTCGGAGGAGACGAAGCCTAAAGCTCTTATTTTTGTAACGTTCTTGTACCATATTGTCTTTAATTAAAACAATCATTCCTTCTCGTTGTATAAAGTTCTCCCGGTGGGTGGTTTGATCCGATTCGCTTCTCCCCCAATCTTCGTTTTTTTGGATCATGGACAGGATGAAATTAAAATCTGCTCCCCTCACGGTGCTGCTTTGTTTTTGGAGATGTTCTGCCGTCCCGGGACGTCCTGATAGATGAGAGCCGGGATCCCTGAGCTCCAGCCGACTGGCTTTCCTAAGAAGTGCAGTCTCCTCACCACAGAGGGACCAGAAGAGCCAAACGTTTCATGATTTTCCTCTGAAATAACAAAAAAAAACAAAACAAACTTTCATTTCTTACTTTTTCAGTCTTCTTTCTTTCTTTCTTTCTCAATGTTTTTCTTAGCCTTTATTTCTTTATTTTTTTCTTTCGTTCCCAGTATTCTCTTTAGAATACTTTAGTATTTCTTCTTTAAAAATAGGCAAAATAATCGCACACTTTCAGTGCCTTGCAGCCTTCCCAGTGTTTTCTTAAGAATTTTGGGACTGGCACTGCATGCAGTGGTTGGCACAGATGCCAAGTCTTCTTATTCTAAGCGACTTTGGGGTTATTTTTCTGTTAAGTTGTTTATAAATATGCTAAATAAATAACGATGCAGTTCTTTCCTCCTCTCTGGGCGATCGGTGATATATTACTTTCCCAGGTTATTATATGAAATGTCTTTCATTTTCTTTGATTTAGTTATTTTTTCCTTATGTCTTCGTTACAACAGTATTTTTTAAATAAAATCGTTCATATACAGAAATGTTGCCATCGACCATAGTTGCTCATTTCTCTCATGAGATCTGGCAACCCTGGTGGTGGGGTACTTCAAAGACATCTTCTTATGATAGTCTTAGTTATTTCCTTAATATAATAGAAAATTATATATAACATAAGAACCTCTCAGAGACAAACGCTCATACGTGGAAGCAGCTGTTCCAAGAAAGGACTATTAAACTATTTCAAGGAATAGATTGTCGAATAAATTAGTACAAAGTAAAATATAGAACAACGATACGCAAAATCAGCGACACCATCCGACACCATCCGCCTCCGCCCATCACTAAGAAATGGGAGCGTGTGTGACCTTACCGGGACAAAATTTATGATAACTTTTTTTTTTTCATAAGAATGAAGTTAATAAAAATACATTTTAGAATTTTCTTTCTTAAGATAGTGTGTGTGTGTGTGTGTGTGTGTGTGTGTGTGTGTGTGTGTGTGTGTGTGTGTGTGTGTGTCAGCAGATGTAATATCAGGTTACTGGCTGTCACAGAGGGCTCTGGGGGGCATCATGGGTTCCAGTTGGTTTGAGTTTGCTGGTTACCTTCTGACTCTAAGCTTCGCCTCCTGGGGGGGATTCTTACCCGGCGGCCCGGTGCGGTGAGCGGTAACGGAGAAGGAAGCAGGCCTGTTCAGAAGGCAGAGTTTCCGCATGACTCTGGCTCTCTGAGTTAAAGTTTAGAGCAAATGCAGGATTATTTATCACCGCGGCGGGTCTGCGGTCCGTTTGAAGCTTAGGGTGAGCCCTCCTCCCCGGGATAAGCGGTGTGTGGGCTCGGGCTCGCCCCCGGTAATCAGTCCGGCTGACATTTAAGCCGTAAGCAGCGAGGCTTTGTGCGGAGGCTACGTGACATTTCGAGACGGTTCGCTGATGGACGGGACAAATCACGACGGGCGACCGGAGCATCTCTCATCGGCTCATAACGGCTCCTAGCGGCCCCGACAAAGCCCGTCTCAAGTCCCGGTTCTTTCATTTCCTGTTGGGTCGGAAATTGCATCGGAGCAGCAGACTGATAGCGAGCGCTTCTGTGGAGAGGGGCAGCTTTATCTCTTTTTACTCAGGCTCGCTTTCATTAAAGGAAGCCCTGGATTATAAACAATATGCACGGGGGTGACTCACTGAGCCTCCCTCAGGATGCTGTACCTCTACGTGCCCCCGCCCCCCAAAAAACAACAAAATCTGTCTTACAGTGATAAAGTGAAGTCAGGAGGAAAACAAACATGCACACCTCCCCCAGGTTTGGATTTAAAATGCTCACTTGCTTACCTACTTACATTCTTCCTTTTTTTTTTCTTTAGCATTCATGGATTTCTTTCTTTCTTTTTTACTTAGTAATTTAAGTACTTTAAGTACTTTGAATTTAAGTATTTTTTACTTCGTAATTAAACAATAATTATACACACACACACACACACACCGGAAAACTAACCCTGTCCTACAGTGATAACAAACATGCTCACCTCCACCAGGTTTGGATTTAAAATGCTTACTTACTTACATTCTTTCTTTCTGCCTTTCATTCTTTCTTTTTTTGTCGGCATTCATGACTTTCTTTCTTAATGTTTTTTTCTTTAGCTTTCATGGCTTTCTTTCTTTTTTTCTTTTTTATTTAGCATTCATGGCTTTCTTTCTTTCTTTCTTTCTTTCTTCCTGGAGCAAAATGTATTAGCAGGAGCTGGACTTTTTCTTAAGTTTAAGACTTTGTGTTTCATCCATTATCTGCACGAAGTCGAATTTCAACACTAAAGAGAGTAAAGAAACCAAATCAAAAACAGAATCAGAGCTGTAATAAATCATGTGTTTGTGGAGCAGAATAAGGTGTGTGTGTGTGTGGGAGGGGGGTGGGGGGGGGGCAGGGCTGGCTTTGTTCTAAAGCAGATTTGGAGCTAATTGAATTGGCGCCGGCGTTACATGATCGGTCGGGTCTCCTGACGTAACACGACTTCTCTTAATGAAGGAGGCGGAGCCTGACAGGGGGCTGTACGAGGGGACGGACGTTAGCGAAGTTCTTCATTCTTGTTGTTTCTTGTTGTTTTCTCTTTTGGGCGTTGTTATAAGCAGATTGGAGGCTTATTGAATGCGCCGGCGTTACTGATCGGTAGGGTCTCTGACGTAACACGACTTCTCTTAATGAAGGAGGCGGAGCCTGACAGGGGGCTGTACGAGGGGACGGACGTTAGCGCGGCTCTTATCATCATCACCCATCACTCTATATAAAGCCGAGCTCAGAGGCTCTCACAGGAACGCAGCGGGTCCTACAGGGTCCTCATCCTCCCCCCTGCACCGTCCGGCTCCACATGGCTTCACATGTCCAGAACAAGAAGGGGTCCGAGCCGGGCCCCGTACCTCCTGAGACCCAGGGCAGAGCCAAGCCTCGGGACACCATGCCGACTCCTGATCTTGAGCCCCAGCACCAGAGGAAGGAGATCCCCAAGTCTCCGGTGGGGCTGCTGAGGAAGCGGGGGCAGGAACCGGTGCCCAAAATGCAGCCCGCCATGATGATGTTCTCCAGCAAGTACTGGGCACGTCGGGGATTATCTCTCGACTCAGCCACCTTCGATCAGCACCACCTCGCCAGCAGTATGGTAAGATTGGTACAGTGTGTGGGCACCTCTGGACGTCCATCACAGGGGCACACTGTTCAGGGTATATACGGTGGCTCCAAAAGTATTTGGACACTGAAGCCACACTTAAATTATGCCAATAACCATATTATTTTCTTTGCTTCTTTCTTTAGCATTCATGTCTGTCTTTCTTGTTTTTTTTTTTTTTTTACTCAGTATTCATTTTAGCACGCCATTCAGGGTATATACAGTGGCTCCAAAAGTATTTGGAAACACTTAAATGAAGCAGATATCCATATTATTTTATTATTATATTATTATTATTATTCAATTTATTTTAATTCATGTTTTACAGTGGTGTGGTGCTTGAAAGTTTTGAAAACCTTTAGAATTTTCTATATTTCTACATAAATATGACCCTAAAACATCATCAGATTTTCACACAAGTCCTAAAAAGTAGATAAAGAGACCCAGTTACACACAATGAGACAAAAATATTATACTTGGTCATTTATTTATTGAGGAAAATGAATCCAATATTAACATATAGTGAGTGGCAAAAAAGTATGTGACCCTTTTTGCTTTCAGTATCTGCTGTGACCCCCCCTGTGCAGCAATAGCAATAACTGCAGCTAAACGGTTTCCTGTAGCTGTTGATCAGTCCTGCACACCCGGCTTGGAGGGAATTTTAGCCCATTCCTCCAATACAGAACAGCTTCAGCTCTGGGATGTTGGTGGGTTTCCCTCACATTAGCTGCTCGCTTGCAGGTCCTTCCACATCATTTCCATGGATTAAGGTCAGGACTTTGACTTGGCCATTCCAAAACATGAACTTTATCCTTCTGTTAACCATGTCTTTGGTAGAACGGCTTGTGTGCTTAGGGTCGTTGTCTTGCTGCCAGGACCCACCTTCTCTTGAGATTCAGTTCATGGACAGATGTCCTGACATTTTCCTTTAGAATTCTCTAATATCAATTCAGAAATCATTGTTCCTTCAATGATGGCATAATGCAAAACATAATGCTTTTTATTTAAACAAAAAGTTCTATTTTGGTCTCATCCGTCCACAAAACATTCTTCCAATAGCCCTTCTGGCTTGTCCACGTGATCTTTAGCAAACTGCAGATGAGCAGCAATGTTCTTTTGGAGAGCAGTGGCTTTCTCCTTGCAGCCCTGCCCATGCACACCATTGTTGGTTCAGTGTCTTCTGATGGTGGACCATGTACATTAACATTAGCCAATGTGAGAGAGGCCTTCAGTTTGCTTAGAAGTTTTACCCTGGGGTTCTTTGTGAAATCACCAACTATTACACACCTTGCTCTTGGAGTGATCTTTGTTGGTCGACCACTCCTGGGGAGGGTAACAATGGGTCTTGAATTTTCCTCCATTTGGTACACAATCTGTCTGACTGTGGGATTGGTGGAGTCCAAACTCTTAGAGATGGCTTTGTAACCTTTTCCAGCCTGATGAGCATCAACAAACTCTTTCTAAGCTCCTCAGAAATCTCCTTTGTTTGTGCCATAATACACTTCCACAAACGTGTGCTGTGAAGAGCAGACTTTGATAGATCCCTGTTTCTTTAAATAAAAACAGGGTGCCCACTCACACCTGATTGGGCATCCCATTGAAATCACAAGCCCTCTTCAAACAAAGCTTTCAGAATTAGCTAGACCAAATTTACAGGTGCAGTTGCTATTTAAAAAACCAAAGGTAATTCATACATCCATTCACCATAAGTTGACTTTAGGAGCGATCTCCTAAAAGTAAATGCAAAAATAACCGAAAATAGGGCTTAAAATTGTCTGTTTGAACAAAGAAGTTCACCAGATCAGCACCAACCTCCGTCTTCGTTCTTCCATGGTTCGGTATCTAGAAACAAAAAGGTCAAGACTGAATGAAAACAGTAAAATCAAGAAAACCAGGCGGAAACCGTCCATCAGGGAAGCTGCTCAGCTCTGATGGAGGAGGGTTTTTATGAGAAGAAAGCCAGGCGAAGAAGAATTGGAACCAAACCAACTTAATAAGACTTCTTTATTAAAATCAAAGGTGGGAATGTTAAAGTCTGGACCGTTTTCTGGATGCAAAGAAACAATTCAAAAGACTTAAACCTGAGAACCTAAACTCTGTAGAGCATTAATGGGATGATGGGGAGATGAAATGTAGCGTGGACGAGCTCAAACAAAGGAAAGCAAACAAAATAACTCTCTAACTGGGATCCAATATAAAGTGTCCACATACTTTTGCTGGCTCATTTTGTATAGTATTCATATCCATTTTCTGGTCGTGTTTTGCTTGAGAAGTGTCAGTGATATCTTTCTGAGAACAAATCCTGCTTGGTTTGACATGTTTTTCTAATTCAGCGCTCTTATACGTTACTTAAGTGTAACAAAAACGAACGAATGAACGAAATAAAGAAAGAAAGAAAGGCTAAAGAGAATACTGAGAAAGAAAGAAAGAAAACGGATCAGATTGGCTACTGCTTAATCCAAACTTCCCATAATTCCTTACAAAAAATAAATAAATAAAATAACAATAATAATAATAATAATAATAATAATAAATGATGGATTCTGTTTTTTATTCCTGTCCTGTTTTTGCTATTTTAGCTCCGTAGGACGTCCTTCAGCCGTATCGATGAGAAACCAGATAAGGAATGTTCGGGTTCGGGTCCTGACTCGGGGAACTCGGCGGTGATCTTCTCTCTGAAGAACGAGGCTGGCTGTTTGGTGAAGGCTCTGAGGATCTTTCAGGTGTGTGATGAGTGGAAGCTTTAAGGAGCTGCTGAGTGAATCAGAGCTGAGCTTTCATTCCTGTCGTGATCTGCTTGCAGGAGAAGCGGGTGAACCTGGCCCACATCGAATCCCGAAAGTCCAAGAGGGTGAGCGCGGAGGTGGAGATCTACGTTGAGTGCAGCTGCAGCAAGAAGGAGTTCAGTGAGCTGGTACAGCAGCTTAAGGACCACGTTACCATCATCTCCTATAACACACCCCAACACGTCTGGTCTGCACAGACCGGTGAGGATCTGCCGCAGGCCTTTAGTTGCTCTGAGGTTACCCTCGTGGAGTAGCTGAAGCACTGCTGTAGGATTTTATTGGAAGGAAAATGGCTGTGTTTCTATTTCTTCTCCTGCCTCTTTATTCTAGACTGTTTGGACTGTGTGTGTGTTTTGGGTGGGTTGCCAGATGTAGAAGGAGTCCCCTGGTTCCCCCAGAAGATCTCCGAGCTGGACCAGTGCTCCCACAGAGTGCTCATGTACGGCTCGGAGCTGGACGCTGATCACCCGGTAGGAGAACAGCATCGTTCACCTCAGCGATGACATACAGAGGGAAATCCTTAATAAATCTTCTGCTGTTCTTTATGTTTCAGGGCTTTAAAGACAACGTCTATCGGCAGAGGAGGAAATACTTTGTAGAAGTTGCAATGAACTACAAATTGTAAGTAACTTGAATCTTCTACAAGCGTTCTAGCGCCCCCTAGTTAAATGGCACTGTGTTGATTATCTAAATGAAATGATATTAATGCAGTCTATAAAAAAAGTGCTACGACAACTGTGTGTTTGTGTGTTTGTGTGTTCACTGTTGTATAGTTTCAATACACAGAAGCTAAAGAGAAGAATTCAAATAGAGAATATAGAAAAAATAAATAAGACATAACACAGAATATACTAAATAAAATATAATGAACAAAATGTAGAAGATAATATAAAAAATAGAATGTAATGAATAAAATAAAATATAACACTGAATATAATAAAACAAATATTGGACTATAAAATAAAAATAGAGAATGTCATAAATAAAACATAATAAAACGTAGACTATAATCAATTAATCAGAGAATCTAATACATAAAATAGAGAATATTATAAAAATAAGATCAAAATGATATAAAAATAGAGCATGTAATAAACAAATAAAATATAACAAAACAATAATAATCAATTGTATTATAGTTTTATAATATTATATTAAATAAAAGAAACAGTATTATAAAAAACATATATAACAAATAAACTAGAGAATATAATTAAAAGAAAATATAAACCTAGAATGTAATAAATAAAATAGAGAATATAATAAAAATAAAATACAATATATAAAACAAACAAATACAATAAATAAAATAAATTATAACACATTAAAATATAGAATATAATGAATAAAACAGAGAATATCACTAAAACTAATAAAAAAATATAATAAATAGAGAATATTTATAAAAAAGAAAATATAATAAGATAATCCTTTTAGTTCCCCAATGGGGAAATTTAGAATAAAAAAAAATAAAGAATATAAAAAAATGGAAAATCTAATCAGTAAAGTATAGAATAAAAAATGGTGAATATAATTAATAAAACAGTGGATTTAATAAAAAATAAATAAAATGAGCATATAATAAAACAATTAATATATTAAAAAGAGATATTAAATAAAATAGAGAATGTAATGAAAAGAAAAGAAATAAAACAGAAATGAGATTAAAAAGAAAATAATATATAATAAAATAGCATTTAATAATGAATACAACGGAAAATGTAATTAATATAATATAAAATGTATATATAAAAATGTAATAAAAAGACAACAAGCAAATTAAAAAACAGTAATTTTCGCTTTCAAAACATAAACTTAAAAAAATAAACTTTATATAATAAGATCTGTAGGCCAGTCATTTCTTTAGACTTTTTCAAATCTATTGTTATTATAACAAAGTGACGTGCCGTGGATGTGGTTCCACAGCGGCCAGCCCATCCCTCGGATTGAATACACCCCGGAGGAGGTCAGGACCTGGGGGGTGGTGTTTCGGGAGCTGACCAAGCTGTACCCGACCCACGCCTGCCGTGAGTACCTGAAGAACCTGCCCCTACTCACAAAGCATTGTGGGTACAGGGAGGATAACATCCCTCAGCTGGAGGACGTCTCTCTGTTCCTAAGAGGTACGGGATCGGTGGGGGGTGATGGGGGGTGTGGGGCGGTCATCAGAAGATCTTCATCGGAACGGAATTCTGATTAGATATCGATGTTACCATAGAGAGGTCCGGGTTCACGGTCCGGCCCGTGGCAGGCTACCTGTCCCCCCGCGACTTCCTGGCAGGCCTGGCATATCGGGTGTTCAACTGCACCCAGTACGTCCGCCACAGCACCGACCCGCTCTACACCCCGGAGCCGTGAGTCCCTCAGAACTTACTCAGCATCGCCCCCTCTGTATAAAAGGATAAATGCTTATGACTAATAAGGTTTCCTTTCAGGGACACCTGCCACGAGCTGCTAGGTCATGTCCCGCTGCTGGCCGACCCAAAGTTTGCCCAGTTCTCCCAGGAGATTGGCCTGGCCTCCCTCGGATCCACGGATGAAGACGTCCAGAAGCTGGCGACTGTAAGTCCGACTGGCGGCGTCTCTAAGTGTCTAATGTAAAAGTCTAGTCCCGAGACCGAGGTCATGATTAGGGGGGCACACACACACACACACACACACACACACACACACACTGGCATTTACCCAGCATTACCCATTCAGATGGTGACCTATTGGGGGCGCATTTGCATTCCATTAGATTAAGCTGAAGTGGGAGAGAGGGGATCCAGGCAGAACTCGTTCCTCAGGCTGAATCATCACCGACTCATAAATACACCAGAGTAATCAGACAGGGCGGGGTGGGGCGGGGCGGGGCGGAGGGGTGGCACACGCTCCCCCAAATACACCTCAGCAAGGCACCAAAAATAAAATATAATAAATTAGCTAAAGTATAACAGCACATAGAATAACATTAGTAAAACTTAAAATAAAATAAATAAAACAGAATATAATAAAATAGTCAATATAAATAAACATATGTAAATATAAAACAGAATTCAATAAAACAAAAAGTAAAATAAAAAATAAATAAAATGTAATATGATAAAACGTAGGCTATAATAAATAAAACAGACAATAATAAAAAAGAAAACAAGAAAATAAATGATCAAAATAGAATATAATAAATAATAGAGAGAATATAATAAATAAATTAAACAAATTATAATAAAACATAAAATATAAAAAAAAACCTAGAATATAATAAAAGAAAATTAAATAAGAATATTTATAAATGTAAAACAGAATTTCATAAAAATGAAAAGAAATTAAATTTGAGAATGAAAAGAAAATACAAATAAAATAATATGTTTAAAAGAAAATATAATAAATAAAATTGCATTTAATAAAACAGAATATAATAAATAAAAAAGAGAATATGATAAAAAATACAATAAATTAGAATAAAAAAGGAATGCAAAAAAATATATAAAAAAATTACAATAAATACGAAATATGAAAACACAAAGGACACATAAAATAGAGAATATACAATACACAGATATAAAACAAAACGAAAAAAGAAAATATAATAAATCAGTTATGTAATAAAACACAGAATATCATTAATAAAACAGAGCATAATAAAAAGGAGATACAATAAAACGTAGAAAATAATAAATAGTATATTAATAATAAGAAAAGATGAATGCAAATATATAGATATAAAACAGGATTTTATTTTAAGTCTAATAAATCAAATACAATGCATTAAAACAGAATATAATAAATAAAACAGAGAATATAATAATAAGAATAAAAAAATGATATATATATATATATATATATATATGTATAAAACAGAGGATTTAATAAATTAAATAGAGCATATAATAAAAAGAAAGTATAATAAATAAAATAAATGATAAAACAAAATATAGAGAAATTATAGAGGATTTATTATAAATATTATAACTATAAAATTTTATAAATATTATAAATAAAACAGAGAATAAAATAAAATAATATATTGAAAAATATCTAAATATAAAACAGAGAATTTAATAAAAAAGAAAAATAATCAATAAAATAAAGTCCAATAAATATTTTCCAGTTAATTTGATACAAATCTAGGACCCTAGCGGTCCGTGTAAAGCACCTTAAAGCATAACCTGAAAACGACACGATTAGCTTCTGTGTCTACACCTTCTATAAGTCATTTAGGGTGCGTCCCATCAGGCCATGTTTGGAAGTCATGAGCTTTTTCTGAGAACGGATCCCTGTCAGTAACGCTGCAGGGCTTCTGATCGCTCTCTCTGTTCCGATGTTCCTCTGATCAGTGTTATTTCTTCACCATCGAGTTCGGTTTGTGTAAACAAGATGGGAACCTGAGAGCCTACGGAGCAGGACTGCTGTCCTCCATCGGGGAGTTACGGGTACGTCCTCGCTCCTCTGGGGAATTGGGGGGGTATTCTGGTACCTTCAGCCCTCCCTAACCGGGTGTCTCTGGCCCCGCAGCACGCGCTGTCGGATAAAGCAATGGTGAAGGCCTTCGATCCCAGGACCACGTGCTATCAGGAGTGTCTCATCACCACCTTCCAGGACGTCTACTTCGTCTCCGAGAGCTTCGAAGAAGCTAAAGAAAAGATGAGGTGAGAACAGGTACAGGAACAATGCTGCTCCTTACCAGCAGATACAGGAACACTTACGGGGGTCACTGTTTCAGCACCTGGGGATGATCCCCCGACCTACCACAACTCCCTCAGATGCAGCAGGTCATGCCTTTATGTGGCACCTGCCTGAGTTTTATGTTATTTTTAGTTTGATACAAATACACTAGTAACACCATAGCAACGACCTGATACACCATAGCAACCGCTTAACAACCACCTGATACACCATAGCAACCACCTAAGATACCATAGAAACCACCATAGCAACCACCTAGAAAACCATAGCAGCAACCTTGGAAACCATAGCAACCACTTTGCAACACCATAGCGACCACCTAACAACCACTTGGCAACAACATAGCAACCATCTGGGACACCACAGCAACCACTTACCAACCACCATAGAAACCATAGAACACCACAGAAACCACCTACTAATTACTTAGCAACACCATGGTAACAACTTAGCAACCACCTAGCAACACCATAGTTGCCAGCTGGGATGACATAGCAACCACCTAGCAACCAACTAGCAATGACTTAGCAACACCATAGCAACCATTAGAAACAACATAACAACCACCTGGGGATACCATAGCAACCACGCAGCAACACCATAGCTCTCACCTACAGTAACTGTTGCACGTTACTGACCATGTAGAAATAGCATAGCAACTGGAATCCAACCATTCTGCATTTCCTTCAGGAAATGTACATTTTTACAATAGTTTGATTATATTACTTTCACCAATAGTTTCACCATTCATTATTTCACATTAAGCCATTTTCCTGGTCAAAAAGCGACGATCTGTGGACTTCTCATTGGACTTATCACTGCACCTCAAAGGTCCATATCACAATAAACATCCTCATTTACTGGTTGTTTGAAATAACCTCAATAATACAGTGATAGATATTTTTGGTATCATAACACTTTTAAGGTTGTGTCAGTAAAAAAATTAAAACTTTGCAATCTCTGCAAATTCAAAGACGACGCATCCCAGTGCTTTGGAATGGAACACGGGGTGTCCTAAGGGCTCAGAATTTAATCAAAGAGGTTTTTTAAAAGGTTTTCATTAAAAGACCCGAAAAGACGTGATCTTTGCAAATCTATTTTGATCGGGAGTCTGTTGATGTGAAGTAACAGATCTCAAACCGCTCTTCCACAGGGAATTTGCCAAATCGATCAAGAGACCCTTCTCCGTCTACTATAACCCGTACACACAGAGCATCGACCTCCTGAAGGACACCAGGAGCATCGAGAACGTGGTGCAGGACCTCCGCAGTGACCTCACCACAGTGTGTGACACGCTGGGCAAAATGAACAAGTACCTCGGGATCTAGAACCCGGAACCTTTGGGGTACGAGTATGCCTGTTTATTATAAAATAGAAACAACATCAGTGTAAATATTAGATGAATTACTGGCACACATGAGATAAAAAAACATTCGACCTGTCCGTTCCAAAACAGTAACTTCATTCTTCTGTAACCATTCTGCTTATTCTGATGATAAGATGCTAAGGATGATCTCCACCTTCCAACTGCTCCGTTGTATCAGGCAGATCTGTTTTATTAACCCAGACACAATTAATACCAAAATACACTATATGGACAAAAGTATTGGGACATGCCTCTTAATTCCTTTATAAACATTAGTGAAAGAATGGGTCGTTCTAAAGATCGAACTGAAATCAAGCGTGGTACTATAACAGGATGGCACGGTTACAGCTGGGAATTCAATTAAACTAAAGAAGGGAATTAACGCTAAAGAGAAAAGAAAGGGAGATATGAAGAACGAAAAAGAAAGGCTAAAAGGAATACTGATAAAGAAAGAATGAAAACAAGCTATGAATGCTGAAGAAAGAAATACAGAAAGAATGAAAAAAGAAAGAAAAAAGAAAGTAAGAAAAACAAAAAAGAAAGAAAAACAGAAAGAAAGGATAAAAAAGTACTCAGGAAAAAAAGAAGAAAGAACGAAAAGAATAATAAAGAAAGGCTAAAAAGAAATAAAGACAAGAAGGCAAATGAAGAACTGCTAAAAAGAATACTGAGAAAGAAAGACAGACGAAAGAAAGAAATAAAAAAGAAAGAAAGACATACGAAAGGGAAAATAAAGGAGGAAACAATAAAGAGAAAAAGGAAAAAAGAATGGCCCTTTTCTGTTCCAGTGTACAAAGTTAAGGTCCATAAATGCACGTCTTATTTTCTCAATAAAGAGAATACTGAGAAAGAAAGAACGAAAGACAGAGATAACGAAAGAAAAAAAGAAAGAAAGGCTAAGGAGAATACTGACAAAGAAAAAGAAAGGACAAAATAAAAAAGAAAGGCTAAAAAGAATACTAAGACAGACAGACAGAGAGAGAAAGAAAAAAAGGAAGGCTGAAAAAAACAAAAGAAAGAAAGGCTAATGAGAATACTGAGAAAGAACAAAAGGAAGTAATGTTTGTGCTGTTTGAGTTTGGTGTGGATGAATCCCCACAGTTACAGTCCTAATTCCTCTCCTCTCAGATCAGCGGGAGCTGTTAGAGCGTTACTGACTCTGTATTAATGCTTATGGATTAGAGTGGGATGTGGAGGTGTCCCAATACTTCTGTCCCTGTAGTGTAAGTCTCCTGAAGCCGAGGTGGGTCAGAGGGTCCATGAGAAGCTCCCTCTGAGCATGCTGTCTGATTAGCCCGTGATTAGCTTACCCTAGCCTGCTCTAATCCAATAACCCGAGATCCTGCATCATACGTCCAGCTGCATTATGACCTCACAAACAGGAAGTCTGAATTAGATCACTGGATACGGTAAGGAACAAGGAACAACATCCGGGTTAGATCAGATAAACGTCTGACAAACGATGTTACAGCTGAAACCCAGAATCATAAACTCCATCCGAACGGTTAAGAAAAAGAAAAGCTGAAGAGAATACTGAGGAAGAAAGAAAGAATGAAAGAAAGAATTAAAGAACAAAAAAGAAAGAAAAAGTCTAAAGAGAATACTATGAGTACTAAGGAAAAAATAAAAAATAAAAAAGACTCATGATTAATATTAAACAAGGTCAATTTTATCAAAGCTTGACTTAAGACACGGTGATCCTGATCCACCTTACACCAAAGGTCGAGAAGAAAGGAAAAAAAAAGGCTAAAGAGAATACTAAGAAAGAAAGAAAGAAAAAGGAAGATAAATAAATACATGAATGATAAAGAGAAGGAAGAAAAATGATAAAGAGATAGAATTAAAGACAGAATTAAAAAGAAAGAAAGCGATGAATGCTAAGGAGAAAAGAAAAAACAGAAAGAAATAAAGGAAGAAAGAAAAACGTGTAATATAAAATAATTTTATAATATAAGGATAATATTAAATTCGGTCGAGAAAAAGTCTCGATGCTGATCCACAGTGCACCAAATGATTGCTCTCTAACAGCACTCTAGGGTTTTGTTCTGACGTTTTAAAGGCATCTGTGAGGGTGAGATCTCAGTTTTATATTAGAAATCTCTTAAAGTGGTCTGCTGTAAGGCCATCACTGCTGGCACAGAGATCCCTAAAAGCTACAACCAGAGCAAAACCAAAGTCCTGGAGTGACTGAGAGAAGAAACAAATCCTGCAGGGAAACAGAAGATGCAGCGAGATGTTTGTATGAATGAGAGACCAAGGGTTTCTAGGAAGATTTCAAAAAAGCCTCTAGCAAAAGTCCCAGTGGGTTAAAGACTTAAAAAGAACTAAAACTCCACAGAGAGACAGAGACAGAGAGAGAGCGCTGGAAGTAACCGAGGAATTCATTTGTACTGGTTATTGATTATTCAGATTGATGACTAGTATTTTATCCTATAATGGCATAAGATGATCAGAATGGTGATCTGTATCCTAAGTGTGTAAGGGCGTTACTCTTAGGTACCTCCGGACCTGATCACACTGCTGGGTCTGTATCACAATAAATGACCGTGTGTGTGTGTGTGTGTGTGTGTGTGTGTGTGTGTGTGTGTGTGTGTGTAAACCCTAGAGTTGTTGTAGCTCTACCGTGTGAGGCTGTCGGTCCTGTTCCTGTTCCTGTTCCTGTCCGTGTTGTTAGGAAGGATCATGCTTACGTGATTCTGGCTTTCTCTGTGTATGTATCGTAATCCCATCAGATTCTGCTGAAGTAAAGTATTCTATTTTAAATTCTGACGTCCTTATATTGTTGTTTCATGACGTCCTGCTACACTTACCAAATACTCAACTAAGAAACAACTGCACTGTACATATCTGCACTCTGCTTCAGGGGAGTTTGCATGTTCTCCCCATGTCTGTATGGGTTTCCTCCCACAGTCCAAACACACTTCAGGTTAACTCATCTCTCTAAAACTGTCCCTGCGTGTGTGTGCGTGTGTGTGCGTGTGTGTGTGTGTGTGTGTGTGTGTGTGTAAGAGATATACTGGCCCCCTATCTAGGGTTGCACCCTGTCAACACTGAATTGAATTAAATGGGTAGGAAGATGAATGAATGATTATTTATGATTATTTTATTATTATTATTATTATTATTGCTGTTAACATTATTTTACTGTTCTATTTTTGCTCTTATTATAATTATGAATTATTATTATTAGTTATATTATAATAATGATAATAATAATTATTATCATTATTATTATTTATTATTATTTTACTATTACTGCTGTCTTTATTATATCTCCATTATTATGATTATTTTTACTGTTACTATCCATGTTATTATTATTGTAATAATAATCATTATAATAATTATTATAATTAGTTATTACTGTTATTTATTAATACTACTATTGCTATAATTATTATTATCCTATAAAATAATAATAATAATAATAATGATTTATTATGATTATTATTATTATTATTATTATTACTACTACTACTATCATTATTTTTCTTCTTCCTATTATTATTATATTTTATTATAATCCTGGCTGTGTAAAATGATTTTAAAATGAGATGAGATTGGACAATGTGTTTGTCTTTATTTATTTAAATTTGTATTAATTAATGCTGGAATCCTGATCGTTCTGATCAATTCTCCTGCATCAGTCTTAAACACGGCCTGTGGTGATGTGGGCTTTCCGTTACGTGAGGGGCCTCCCGAGCACAGCTTTTAGGAGGCACCGTGTGCACCAGCCATCCCGTGCCACAGTACCAGCTTCACAAACAAAGTCCTGAGCAATGAGCAGGTGGTTCGATGAATAACGCAGATCATCCGTGCTCACTGAACCTCATCACCTTCATCACTGTTAAACACCTTCTCCTGAAGAGGGAACAGAAGACGGTTTATTAGAATATAGAAGAAATATATTAGAAGTTTCTGCATAAATATGAGCTAAAGATAAGCAGCTGAACCCTGAACTGGAGATATATATATATATATATTATTATTATTATTATTATTATTATTATTATACCCAAAATAGGATAAATAGTGAATCGTTTTCCTTGATAAATAAAATGAACAGGTTATGTAACTGTAACCATAACGAGTCCTTACCCATCCACCCTGCTGCTGGACCCACGGTGTGAAGTGCTGGTGCACGTACTGGGCTCCAAATCCCATCGCTCTGTTCATGGGCTGCAGGTCCAGAGCACTCAGCCTGCTGGTCATCTCGAAGGTCCAGGCGATCTTCCTTTTCTGCTCCTCTTCCAACTGCTTGTTTGTAGGAACCACTTTGCCGATGAAGGCCGAGGCCAGATTCTCAAACAGGGGGTACGAGAAACCGTTCTGGAGCTGCCCTAAAAGCTCCTGGTCCTTCTGAATCTGAAGAGAAGATGCACTATGAGGCCAAAAGTATTCAGACACCCCTCTCAGAGATGACATCAGCTGAGGCTACGTTTGATAAATTTCCATCCCGTTGTCATCCGATTTGTTACCGACAGTTTTAAATACCTGTGCATGCAAATCCCCTCCCCACCCACCACATTAGACGTTTTATAGAAAATGCGCTCACTCTTGCATTTATCGCAATCAAACCCAAGCATCAGCAGCCTGTGGTCAGAATCTGACTCCGATACAGGACGACAGGACTTCATGCGGCATTAAATTACCCACAAAAAACTGACTGAGATCATTTACAAAATCAAAATCACATGCGATTCGACCAGGGGCGGCCAAATATTTTGCATAAAACTGCAGTGTTACACAAGATCAAAATTACTCTTGTAATTCGTTAGTTGATTAAAGTGTTTCTAGCAGTAATCCATGACTTTCACTGAGATATAGGTCAAATTCCCTTAGTCATCCTTCAACATGGGGATTCAAATAAGTGAGCCAGGGAATACAGAGCTACTCACCTAAAAACACTCACATCTACACCTAAAAAGTTATTTGAAAAAAGACTTTGCTGATATCAAACCACGAATGTAAGCACCTGGAGATGAAATGCTACTGAATCCCTAAATTCCATAGAAAACCTGTAGGGGACGCTAAAGAGGAGAGCGGACCTAGGAACTGGAAGCATCTGAAAAAATTCTGTAAACAGGAACCCAAATTCCCTGCTCCGGATCTCCAACCTTCGCAGATTTTACAGGAGAAGAATAAGAGCTGGTTTACTCATAACGTTTGTATCACGTACCTTTTCGTTCAGCTTGTCACCGGATTCTTTCAGCAACTCCACCAGTCTCTGGATAATATCTGAGCTCGGACAATAAGCACTCATGAACGACCGGTGCTGAACTCTTTAGCGTTCCTTACAAAACTCGAAGGTAACAAACCTGCATGGCCATCCGGCTCTGGTTCATCCTGAGCAGGTGGGGCGCTGTCTACGATGTGAGTCAGCTGATCCGCAACGCTGCTCACCTCACCTGGAGGTGTAAACATGTCCAGTTACAAAGCGTCCGGAGCTGGAAAAAGCTCAGGTTTAACTCCGCAGTCATCTTACCTGGAACTGGTGTAATCCCCATCGCTTTTACCTTGATGATTTTGCGTATTGCCAAGTCCTCTACAACCATTTTTGGCACTAGCATTTGAGCTTCTAGCCGATCATTTAGCAGCTCTTTGCTCATTGACGGACCCTGTTGGTATATGGGTCTGGACTTTGCAGTCCGTTTACAGTGGTAGGTCTTGAGAAGCTTGGTAATTAACTGTTCCTCGGGTGACATGTTGGTCTCCATGTCTGCAGCACCAAGTCCAGAAGATGTCTATAAGACACAAACGCTAGTGAACGCTCAGGCTTAGGTACGGCATCATGGCCCTTCACTGTCAGAGACGTTCCGGGATCACTTATGGAGAAAAGTAAATATTCCTGGGAAGTACACATGGTTTATCGAAAGCCTGTAGCGTGGCTTTGAACGCCGGCTTCTCAACGACAATCCTCTTTAGCCATAATCTAATCGTGATAACACACAGCCTCTCTCGTCCTTACTGCTTTTATAAACTGTGGCAAGTAATGAAATTGCATTTTTTGAAAACCAGAGGGCGCACTCACGCATCACAGATGACGACGGAAACTGAAGAGATTTGGAATGCTTAAAGATTTTTTACAACACTTCTCACACAGACAATGGATACAAAAAGGTCACGATAACAGGCTCTCGTTTTCAATTTATATTTCCCGCAATAAAAATGATTCTAGCTTTTTTTGTTTAAAAACATATACAAGAAAATGTGCATTGTTTTGCCTTGTTTACGCCACAGAAATAAAAAAGGAATGCCTTTTTTCTGTCAATTGTACAATCAATCATGAGCAGAGTGTATCGTTATGCCCCTACAATAAAACAATCTTCCGCTTTGCACATGCTGAATAACATTAAAATAACACATGCTGAAATAAATATGTATATGCAATTACATGAAAAATACTTTCACTGAAGAAGGGATAAAAGCTATAAAAAGAACACAAGAAAAGGGAAAAAAAGCTGCATCACTTCATTCTTTTAATCTGTATTTCTTAGATACTCGTATGGGGGGCTCCAAGGAAAAAAGGTTGGGAATCACAGCTCTATCCTTTGACAAAACAACTGATTAGAGTTTCTGTTTCTAATTGGTGTTCAGTGTTGGTCAAGATATTTTTTCTCAGCATAAAGTCCAATCTTTATGCTTCCTAGCAAAGTGAAACCTTTTTTCTGATTATCTTCACTAATAAGTGGTTTTCTTATTGACAAACAGCTGTTTCGTCCCGATCCTGTGAGCTCTCATGGCATACAAAATGTTCTTACGTTCACTATTAAGCCTAGCCGTGATTTCTACTGTCCATTTTTTTACCATTCGACTACACGTTTCTCCAACTATGGTTAAACATATTGCTACCAGCTGAAAGGTATGAAGTAAGAGGAACAAACCTTTTCCAAGTATGAATGCATTCAAATAAGCATGTGCACAGAAAGTAGCTGACACTTCCACTGACTGCTGGGCCCTGCTTCTTCATAGGTGCCATTTTGACCCCCGAAAAACACATTAGCATATTAAATAATATGAAATAAGGATCCCTTAATTTGGAAGACATCCTTAAATTTGAAGCACATGACTTAATTTAAAGTAAAATGTACATTATAAACATTTAATCATTCTATAATTAACAAAAAGTAGGCATTTGGGTGGCACAGCGTTCTAAGACATCACCACAAGGACCCAAGTCCAAGTTCAAGCACCCTATTCTCCAGGGATGGGCGTCTGCACCCTCGGAAGCCTGACCAGGAAAGTGGGGTTAAAACGTGACAAAAATGTAAAGGAAAATAGAGTGCAGACAATAGAAATGGTTGTCCCTTAAACTATTAAATACACGGAAACGTCTCAGTATTAATTTTTAAGTAGGTACAAATTATAAGTAGGGTTTTAGATACTTGAAATATAGTTTAAGGCATAAAATGTAGGCTTTCAGTCTCGTATTTGACCGAGAGTTCTGTAGATAAGCCTGTTGAAACAATTTGTGTAAATAACAGAACTCTATGGGAAGCCGTTGAGTTGTTTTCACTTTCAGCTTTGCACCCGGTTGCTGTATAACCGCGTTACAATAACCAAACGAAATCAGCTCCAAAAACGGATTTATTTTGTTTTTAATCAGAAATGCTGACTTGTTAGTAATGCACGATTCGCACTTACCCTCACACAACGGATTTCACGCCACGCCGCGACACCACAGCCGGCACGATATTCAGGTAAATGTCACTGATCCGCCTGAATAACCGCCTAAACACACCCAGTTCACTCTAAATCTAAAGTACGCACCTGTCAAACCCTGTATCGACCTGCTAAAGCCAGGTTTAGTCCAAAAGCCGTTTCTAAAACAATAGGAGAACGATCTGGGTACGCGTTTTGTTCCGCATATGTTTCTTCCGTAAATATATCTTCAGAAAGAAGGACGGCTAGCAAACACGGCTTTTGTTTTACGCCGGGGAAACGCGATTTGTGTCTGATAGACGAGGTTCAAGAAAGTCAAAGTTTCAGGTTTTTACTCCGTCCCAGATACAATAATTAGATTAACCCTACTTCAGTTCATCTTAAATTAATCGAATTAGCAGGTTTATGGCTGCTAAGCAACACAGATAACTAGCCAAAACACGCTAATGCCAACAGCTTTCATTCTGGTTCGGTGCTGGTTTAGCTGGTAAACTCATATGGGTCTGTATTAAAAGTTTACTGGTTAAAAGAAACAGCATAGACGCCACACAATGTTCATGCTTATTCATTACTGGTTGTGTGGTGCGGCCAGGAAAAACGTAGTGTGAAGTTTACTGTAGTTTATAGTCATACTGTAACCTTTAATAGTTTGACCATGGGTACAGCTCTGAACTGTCATGTTATTAGGACGTTCATGGTCACCTCTTCCAGTGTTTCATGATATTGACTGTGTTAAACTGTGAAATTCACTGTGATTTCGTGGTTTTAATCCAAAAGTTTACAATTTAACTAGTTTCACTTCTTCTGGTGCTCAGTGTTGACTATAAAGTTTACAGTTCAACTATGACCGTATTATGAAAATTTACCATGATTTTATCAAAGTTCCGTAGTACTTACCATAAGATACCTTAGTAGTTCAACTAGAACTAATAGAACTACATAGTTTACAGTACCTACGGTTATTGTAAAGCTACCCACGATTCTACCTTGAACGACTATGGTAACTGTGTGTATACTAGGGGTCGCACAACTAGTAACTTTTGCTAGTCGACGAGTTGTTTTCCATAGCTAAAGCAAAAAGAGGTCCCTATTTTTAGTTTTTGTAATTAGCGCACTTCAATGCTAATTGACAATTGCAAAGAACGCATCAACTCGTAGTTGAAATAACAGACATACAATCTCTAAATTAAAATTCCAGCTTCAGTGCTTCCTTAGGCTACACTTTTAAAGACGACAATGAATAAATGTGCAAAATTTGAGCCGGATCCTGCCGGAACAAGATCTGGTGTTACCCCGGTACCTCTCATATCTGGAGCACACCTCAAAATCCAGTACCTTTCAAGCACAAATTAAGCACTGCAGTGCAGGTTACTGTAGAATGGGACTCATCTTTTCTGAAGTAATTCCAGACCACCACAGTTTGATTAGCACAGTGTTTGAAGAAGAGCTGCTTTCTTTACTGTCTTCCTGCATCTTGGTACTGTTTTTTCCTCCTTTCGACTAGTCGACCTCAGCATCCCTTTGCTACTAGTGGATGTCCTAGTCTATGCACTAGTCTATGCACCCTCTAGTGTATACAAAGTTTTACAGTGGTACTTTGGTAAAACCATGGTAGGGATGGTAACCATTCATAGTTTTCTTGACTGCAGAAACCCATTGTTAATTTTTGTAAGGGAAATGACATAAAGTTCTATCTATCTATCATCCATCCATCCAACCATCCATCCATCCATCACCCCCCCCCTTCCCCCCACCCAGAATATATGTTTCCAAAAACCCAGCATACTCTGCCCATGCTGGGGTCCGTCTGCTGAGTCTTTGCTTTTTGGTCTATGCAGGCAGGTTAATCCATAATGAGAATTGCATCCTAGTGACCTACAATTTGCAACAAAAGTAGCTACAGCGCCCAGAAACAGACTTTACAAGTGAGTAGATCTCGACTGGAACTCACCTTGACTTTGCTAATGCACATAATGCATGTATTATTTGCAAAGATACGTGTTACGTGTGATTTTTTTATGGTTTGTACTGCGTGTTAGCATTTAATCAACAGTAGAAAAACGCTAGAAAAAAGTCTTACCTGCATGCCAAGGCCTTATAGGTTCAGATTGACCTGTCAAATTCAAAATGAACACCAGTAATCAGTGCTGGACATTGTGTGTCAAGTGCTGGCAGTAAAAGTAGGAAAGTGTTCAGCCACTCCTACACATGAGTTAATAATTCACACACACACACACTCCTAGTTGCAGGTTGCACTCCCTTTATTTTGATATACTTGGGAAGGACAAATACTGTATACTGCTCATGCTAAAAGCCGTTTTAACTCGCTGTCCCTCCTCTTTGTTCTGTGTGGGGGTGAAATGCTCTAGGCTGTTTCTCCCTGCCGCTGTTACCCTAGGCTTGCTCGGTTAGAGCTGTGGATCTAGAGCTTTATGAAGCTGCTCTGAGACGACGCTCCGTTATAAACAGCAGCTGTGATTAGGATGCAGACTGCCTGCAGTTGTTATGGGAAACTTATTTAATAAAAAGTGAATAGAAGTTACGAAGGATGTAGGATGTTCAGATTTTAATCATTAGAACAATCTTAATAACAGGTTTGCTGACGATAAAAATCATCTATAAATTATTACCTCCTGAAACACCATAGCAACTGCCTAGCAACTGCCTCAAATACCATTGCAGTCACCTTGCAACACTTCAGCACCCATCTGGAATGCACTTAGCAACAGCATAGTAACCACCTGGGAAACCATAGCAACTCTATAGCAACCACTTACTGACCACATAGAAACACCGTCGCAACCACCTAGCAACCACTTAGCAACACCTTAGCAACCCTCTGGGATACCATAGCAACCACTTATTGACCACATAGCAACACCATAGCAACTACCTAGCAACACTGTAGCAATCACCTAGCAGTCACTTTGTAACACCATAGCAACCCCCTGGGATACCATAGCAACACTATAGCAACCACTTACTGATTATGAGCAACCACCTAGCAGCCACTTAGCAACACCATAGCAACCACTTAGGAACACCATAACAACAACCTGGAAAACCATAGCAAGAGCTTAGCAACCACCTAGTAACATCATAACAACCACCTACCAACCACTTAGCAACCACTTAACCACCACTTAGCAACCACCTAGCAGCCACTTAGCAACACCATAGCAACACCACAGCAACAACTTAGCAACCACCTACCAACCACTTAGCAACCACTTAGCCACCACTTAGCAACACCATAGCAACCATCTAGCAACACCAGAGCAATCACCTAGCAACCACTTAGCAACATCATAGCAACCACCTGGGATACCACAGTAACCACGCAGCAACCACGCAGCAACACCATAGAAACCATGTAGGAAACCATAGCAACCACCTAGCAACACCATAGCAACCATCTAGTAACCACCTAGCAACACCATAGTAACCACCTAGCAATCTTTTGGCAACAGCATGTCAACCACCTAGAATACCATAGCACCCATCTCGGAATGACTTAGCAGCACCATATAAACCATTTAACAATGACCCAGAAACATCATAGCAACCACCTAGCAACCACTTGGCAATAGGATAGCAATCACCTACCAAAAGTGTTTTTCCTTATTAACCACGCAGGAAAAATGCACTTTTCTATTTATTATTGAAATATTAATCTCAGCTTCAGTGATAAAAAAAACAGCAAGTACAGAAATAATAAAGTCTAATTTGCTTATTTACTTACAGGAATCCAGTAAAGGTCACCATTAGTATAATGACGTAACTAACATAATTTACTTCTTCACATGGTGACTGTTGTATAATTAAAAATGTCAACTTATTTAGTTAGTCAAGTTATAGAGAGGGCACCAATCATGGTATGATACATTACAGTTGGCGGTTGGTGGTGGTCTCTCTTCTGTCTCTGGCGTCACTATCCCTATTACAAAGCATTTGCTTGACCCGGCCCATGTAGAACATGGGTCCGATACAGACTCCAAAATTTGGTAGGATACCAAACATATTCAGACCTGCACAGAGAAGAGGGCTGGTCTCTTTCTGAGCGAGCATCGGGGCTATCACTAGAACCACAGGCAGTGCCAAGAGTGGCAAGTAAAATATGGTCGAGGGAATCAAAACAGCCAGGATGTTCTTCAGAGCTCTCTTCTTTATTGGAGAAGTATCCTGTTCACCATCTCCTGGAGCCTTTTTACACAGCACCCTAACAATGCCCATCAGACATGCCACCATGGTCAGGAACATCAGGTTGAAGAGGATGGACAGGGGCAGAGCCGTGATGGCGATGGTGTAGAAAAAGGTGAGCACAGCTCCGACAAAGGTGAGGATCCAGATGACGGCCGAACAGGCGGCCCGGTACTCCCACTTGCCCAGCTTCACGAAGAGCACGGGGTGCGACACGGCCACGTAACGCTCCACACACATGCAGGTCAGCAGAAGTGGGCATCCCAGGTAACTGGGCATTTCCAGAGCAGTTTCAAAGCCGCTACTCTTGTTTATGGCAGACGTTCCAATGTCCAGCGTCAGGCCGAAAGAGCAGAACAGCAAACCGAGCAGGGCAAAGTTGAGTCCCAAAACCTCTGAGGGCGTTAAGGACCTTCTGTTCTTCAGAAGCAGGCCGAGCAGGACCGCATTTGCTGGGAGGGCCAAAATAAGGACGATGACCTCGATGGGTAGACGCATAGGATGAGGTCCATCCTTGTTACATTCTGCTATGATCTCACCCAACGACGTGAAGTTCTTTGAGGGCAACGAATCGTCGGTGTCTGGTGTGGTGTTTGCCATGGTGAGGATTCTGGGGTTAGAGAGTATAGAGCAGATCATTATCTTACGAAGGGAAGCAATACAAAACGTTCCGTACGTACCTACCTCGTCTTAAAGAACGTTCCAGCGCTCCTCGTCTCGTTCAGCATGTATTTGACTTATCGATCTCACTTTGTTTTCACTCCATAAACCTTTGGTTTGCTGTTTGATTTTGGCTGCGTGTGTCTGATCTAATTTACATAATTTACATGAAAGCCAAATGATGCGCTCATATTACAGGTCCTTCTACGTAGCAGCAGAGCCTGAGGTTATTACAGCTCTATTCATGTTATAATCAGTATTAATAATCTACAGTTACACCATGGAATTACCACAGAGACATAAATATTGGGACAGCTCATCATTTTTAGCCATAACTATCTAGACATCTAAATGATGTGCTTTACCCATGAATATCTGGACAACTTATGAAACTTAGCTTTAAATATCTGGACAGCCAAATGACCCGCAAACATAAATATATGGACAATTCAATGTGTTTTTAATTTAAATATCTCACTTACTTACCTAACAACCGTCTAGTGACCACTTTTGGAATGACAGTAGAGCCATAAATGTCTGGACGGTTAATGACTCCAAGATAGCTAACAACAGCCTAGCAGCCACATAACAATCACTTAGAAAAAAACCTAGCAACCACATAGAAATCACTTAGTAACAGCCTAGCAACTACATAGAAACCACTTAGTAACACCCTAGCAACCATGTAGAAACCACTTAGTAACAGCCTAGCAATCATGAACCAACAACATAGCAACCACCCTAGCAATACTCTAGCAACCATGTAGCAACCACATAGTAGCAGCCTTGAAACCATGAAGCAACCGCTTAGTAACAGCCTAGCAACTAAGTAGCAACCATAGCAACCACGTAGAAACCACAAAGCAGCGACTTAGCAAATAAAGTTAGTAACCAATTAGCAACCACCCTAGCAACACCATAGCAACCACTTAACAATCACCCATCAGCACCATAGCAACCACCTAGTAACCACTTAGCAACACTATAGTAACCACCTAGCAATTATGTGGCAACAGCATAGCAACCACCTAGCGATGACTTAGCAACACCATATAAACCATTTAACAACCACCCAGAAACACCATAGCAAACCATCTAGCAACCACTTGGCAAGAGCATGGCAACCACCTACCAAAAGTGTTGAACCTTATTAACATGCAACAAAAATCCATTTTAGCTGTGCAACCATTCTGCCTCTCCTTCAGGAAATGCACTTGTCTATTTATTATTGAAATATTAATCTCAGTTTCAGTGATAAGACACAGCAAGTAAAGAAATAACAAAGTCTAATTTGTTTATTTACTTACAGGAATCCAGTAAAGGTCACCGTTAGTATAATGACATATCCAACATAATTTACTCCTTCACATGCTGACTGTTGTATAATTAAAAATGTCAACTTATTTAAAGTTATAGAGAGGGCACCAATCATGGGTATGATACATTACAGTTACTAAACCAGTTTACACAGAGTTTATTGTTTGGCGGTTGGTGGTGGTCTCTCTTCTGTCTCTGGCATCACTATTCCTATTACAAAGCATTTGCTTGACCCGACCCATGTAGAACATGGGTCCGATACAGACTCCAAAATTTGGTAGGATACCAAACATATTCAGACCTGCACAGAGAAGAGGGTTGGTCTCTTTCTGAGCGAGCATCGGGGCTATCACTAGAACCACAGGCAGTGCCAAGAGTGGCAAGTAAAATATGGTCGAGGGAATCAAAACAGCCAGGATGTTCTTCAGAGCTCTCTTCTTTATCGGAGAAGTATCCTGTTCGCCATCTCCTGGAGCCTTTTTACACAGCACCCTAACAATGCCCATCAGACATGCCACCATGGTCAGGAACATCAAGTTGAAGAGGATGGACAGGGGCAGAGCCATGATGTTGATGGTGTAGAAAAAGGTGAGCGCAGCCAATAAACAAGTGAGGATCCAGATGACGGCCGAACAGGCGGCCCGGTACTCCCACTTGCCCAGCTTCATGAAGAGCACGGGGTGCGACACGGCCACATAACGCTCCACACACATGCAGGTCAGCAGGAGCGGGCATCCGAAGTAACTGGGGGTTCCCAGGGCATACACACAGCGTTGGGGCAGGCCGCTTCGCTGGTTCATGGCAGAAATACTGATGTCCAGCGTCAGGCCAAAAGAGCAGAACAGCAAACCGAGCAGGGCAAAGTTGAGTCCCAAAACCTCTGAGGGCGTTAAGGACCTTCTGTTCTTCAGCAGCAGGCCGAGCAGGACCGCGTTTGCTGGGAGGGCCAAAATAAGGATGACTACTTCGATGGGTAGACGCATAGGATGAGGTCCGTCCTTGTTACATTCTGCACTGATCTCAGTTAACGACATGAAGTTCTTTGAGGGCAACGAAACGTCGGTGTCTGGTGTGGTGTTTGCCATGGTGAGGATTCTGGGGTTAGAGAGTATAGAGCAGATCATTGTCTTATGAAGGGAAGCAAAGCAAAAAGTTCCGTATGTACCTACCTCGTCTTGGAGAACGTTCTAGCGCTCCTCGTCTCATTCAGCTTGTGTATCACTTATTGTTCTTACTCTGTTTTCACTCCGTACACTTTTGGTTTGATGTTTGATTTTGGCTGCGTGTGTCTGATCTAATTTACATAATTCACATGAAAGCCAAATTATCTGCTCACGTTACAGTTCCTTCTATGTAGCAGCAGAGTCTGACTTTATTAGTTTGGCTTGTCAAACGCAAAGTATTCTCTTCTTCTTCTCCTTCTTCTCCTTCTTCTTATTATTCTGCTTCTTTTCGCATTGAAAATGTGAACTGTTTTCTTTCCTATACCTTTATGGGTACTTGCACAAAATATTGCAGGATCGTAGATCTTAGACCCAACGTACCATTTTCATAAAAATGTATTTAAACAGCAAGTTTTTTCCCCATAGAGAATGAATATTTATAAGTTTATATTTAAATTGTAACTGTCACTTTCTCACACAGCCCAAGCAGCCACGCCTCCTTCGCTCTGTTCCTGTTATAGCCAGTATTAATAATCTACAATTACACCATGGAATTACCAGAGAGCCATACATTTTGGGACAGATTATCATCCTCATCCATATATCACCTAGTAACAGCCTACCAACCACATAGCAACCACTTAGTAACAGCTCAGCAACCATGTTTGCAACCACTTAGCAACCACATAGAAACCTCTTAGTAACAGCCTGGCAACCACTTATTAACAGCCAAGAAGCCATGTAGCATCCACTTAGTAACAGCCTAGCAACCACGTAGCAACCACATAGAAAGCATTACGTAACAGCTGAGCAACCACTTATTAACAGCCTAGAAGCCATGTAGCAACCACTTAGCAACCCCTTAGTAACTGCCTAGCAACTACATAGCAACCATAGCAACTGCTTAGTAACAGCCTAGCAATCATGTAGCAACCACTTATAAACCACTGAGTAATAGCCTAGCAGCCATGTAGCAATCACTTAGCAACCACTTGGTAACACACTAGTAACTAGGTAGCAACCATAGCAGCCACTTAGTAACAGCCTTGCAATCAGGAAACATTCACTTAGTAACAGCCTATCAACCACATAGAAACCACATAGTAGCAGCCTAGCAACCACTTAGCAACCATTTAGCAATTATTACAGCTTGTTTGGAATTTTCACCAATATAGTTTATTATTGTTTTTTCGTGGGATAAGAAAGAACCAAGAGTGAAAGACCTTTAACATCAGACACTTTAAAGTTTTATTAGTTTCATTTAGGTATCGGTAATAGAGGGAATCAATAACAGTTATGACTAACATTATTAAGGATAATGAACAAAAACAAAACCTGGATCAACCCCTTTTTTAGTAGAATAGCTTTATAATAACACAGGGGTTAATCCCCACACTTAACTAATAGAGGCATAACTAATCATAGGAAAGCAGTGAAAACACTTAGAACGATAAAAACAGCATGAACAGAAATAACAAAGTCTTATATTTACTTCTTCACATACTATAATGACATAACCTGCACAGCTTTAATCTGATCACTTTTAGAGGTCCCAGTTTGCACAGAGTTTATTTTTGGGGATCGGTGGTGGTCTCTCTTGTGTCTCTGGCATCACTATTCCTATTGCAGAGCACTTGCCTGACCCGGGCCAAGTAGAACACAGGTCCAATACAGACTCCAAAATTTGGTAGGATACCAAACATGTTCAGACTCAGGCAGAGAAAAAGACTCGTCCCATGCTGGGCGAGTATCGGGGCTATCAGTAGAAACGGGGGCAGTGCCAAGAGCGGAGAATAGATTATGGCCGAGGGAATCAAAACAGCCAGGATGTTCTTCAGAGCTCTCTTCTTTATTGGAGAAGTATCCTGTTCACCATCTCCCGGACCCTTTTTACACAGCACCCTGATGATGCCCAGCAGACATGCCACCATGGTCAGGAACATCAGGTTGAAGAGGATGGACAGGGGCAGAGCCGTGATGGCGATGGTGTAGATAAAGGTGAGCACAGCTCCGACAAAGGTGAGGATCCAGATGATGGCCGAACAGGCGGCCCGGTACTCCCACTTGCCCAGCTTCATGAAGAGCACGGGGTGCGACACGGCCACGTAACGCTCCACACACATGCAGGTCAGCAGGAGCGGGCATCCGAAGTAACTGGAGGTTTCCAGGGCATACACACAGCGTTGGGGCAGGCCGCTTCGCTGGTTCATGGCAGAAATACCGATGTCCAGCGTCAGGCCGAAAGAGCAGAACAGCAAACCGAGCAGGGCAAAGTTGATTCCCAAAACCTCTGAGGGCGTTAAGGACCTTCTGTTCTTCAGCAGCAGGCCGAGCAGGACCGCGTTCGCCGGGAGGGCCAAAATAAGGACGACGACCTCGATGGGTAGACGCATAGGAAGAGGTCCGTCCTTGCTACATTCTGCTATGATCTCACCCAACGACATGAAGTTCTTTGAGGGCAACGAAACATTGGCATCTGGTGTGGTGTTTGCCATGGTAAGTTTTCTCTGGGGATAGGGATCAGATAATTAACTTATGATGGGAAGCAAAGCATAAAGCTCCGTACGTACCTAGCTCGTCTTGGAGAATGTTCTAGTGCTCCTCATGCCTCCTTCAGCTCATATTTAACGTATAGCTACCACTGGAATTTGATTTTGGCTTTGCACGACCAATCGAGTTTACATACCACACGCCAGCCAAAGACTGTACCCAAATTTCCGAGCGCCTCCTGCACGGCAGCTTCTTTATCATTGTAATTTAGCGGGATAAGAAAGAGCGATGACCTCTAAAGTCAGGCACATTAAACTTTCATTGGTTTCTTTAAATAACATTTGAGATATTGTATTATATCCACAAAAGTATTGGGACACCACCTCCCATTCTAAATCGACAGGCGCTAATATGCAGTTGGTTTTCCTTTTGCAGTTATAACAGCTTAGACTCTACTACAAGATTTTGGACTGTAATTGTGGGAATTTTCTGACCAGTGATTTGTCATATTTTGATTTTTATTGACAATATCAACAACACAGACAGAATAAAAGCTGGAGAATACAAGCCTTGGTGAACATTATACCACATTTAGTTCCGACTCCATAATCTGGGGGATGTTCTAGGAGTGCCAATATTCAAGCATCTTCAACCTAGCAACAATGCCAGCCCTAACAAAGCAGCAACATTTTAATTATACAAGTAACAGAAATGAATTATAATGAGTTTACAAAATCGACGGTGTTATGAAGCTCTTAATGATCAGCCTGATCGCTCCAATGAGCCGAGATTCATCATCTGTACAAACCAGGATATAGATTTAAGATGGAAAGTCCGTACTTTAAACCAAAGGTCCTGGACTCTTAATGGAGTCACAGCTCGACTGAAGATCAGTTTGAGTCCCATCAGCAGAAATGCTGGAGCAGCTTCTAGCTGGGTTTGGTTTGATGGATCAGCAGAAATGTTCCGGGAGAGTTATACAGCATCAGCAGCTCCTTCTTTCTGATTTCCTTCACGGCGTTTGCTGGTGTTAAACTCGGCGTCTCTCATTAAACACCATCCCCGGCTGATCGGAGCTTCATTCATGGATCTGTTAAGCCCAGCTTTGGTTAACCCGACCAAACTTTTTTCTTTCTTCCTGCTTTCTTTCTTTCTTTCTTTTTTCTTTCCCTAGCATTCATGACTTTCCTTCTTTGTAACAGAACTGTGGTATAATCACAATAACACACTCGAAGTTTACTTCATCTTATAGCACAAACCTTGAGTGTATTATTTCTTAAGTATAGTTTATGGAGACGATTCAAAAAGCACCATTACTTATATTAATGTTCTGACACGTTCCAGCTAATGATCTGTGTCTTTATTTTATTTACAGAAGTGCTTCTCCTGGATCCAGTGTCCATTTCCGGCTGGCTGTGGTAGCTTACAGTTTAATAGTGATCATTCTGTGGAAGGGTGATGGCATGGAGCCTTGGCATTGGATGGAGTCGGGATGTGCAGGTAAGCTGGGCTGGTGGGAATAGGCTCAGGGTTTGGTGCTGGTTGGACCTTTTTTAGCACCAGGTTCTTCAAGACCTCGTTGCCTGCGGGACTTTGAAAACAAGGGCTCCTCATGAGGCTCTCTTGGCTCCTAAGGGGAAAATGGAGAGACGTTTTAGGGACGTGGTTCTTAGGAAAAATTCCCTCGGTTTACAATACTTTATATATATATATATATATAGTCAAGTCCAAATCAACTCCACCATGTCAGAAAGGAACCCAGGGTAACTTCTGAGCAACTAAAGGTCTCCCCAAGCCGAACATTCTGGTTTTAATAAGAAGCATAACGTCTGGATAACGGAAAACAAAATAAAAAAATACTTAAAAATATAATAAAAAATAAATAAAATACAATAAATCATCATAATTCTAATACCACAATAACAAATAACACACAAATAAATAAAAATAAAATAAATACATTAAAAAAACAACAACAATGAAATAAGAAAAATAATCACAATAATAATACAACAATAACAAATTATAAACAAAAATAAAATAAATACATACTAAATAAAATATAAACATAATAAAATAATCAAATAAAAAAATAAGAAAAATATATAAACAAATAAATTAAAACAAATGAATAAAAAAAAAAATAAAATAACTGAAATAAAATGGATCATAATTCTAATACAGCAATAGGAAAGAATAAATAAATAAATAAATTGTTAAATAAAAAGAATGATAAAATAACTGAAATAATAAAACTTATCCTAATTCTAATTCAACAATAACAAATAATAAATAAACAAGTAAATACAAAAAAAAAGAAGAAAAAGAACAATAAAATAACTGAAATAATAAAACGGATATAATTGGAAAGCCTGCCGTGGCTATGCACCTGACTGGGATCTGGTGCCCGTGAAGGTCCAGCATGCCCTTTACATTATTTACATACTAATGAAGTCATTGAGCGAGCCCTCGTGCCATGGCTACACGGGCATGCAGGAGCCCATTCCCTAAAACTCAACATGAAATGGCAAACGTGCCCAAAATGCCTCACCTCTGGTACCCTCTGTTCTCGTAGCCATTGCTGACCCCGGGGCAGAGGGAGCTACCCGGAGATGGTTCCTGCTCCAGACTCTGAGAGACGCTGAAGATCTTTAGAGGAGGGAAAGCTTCCCAGTCCAGCTCTTCCCTTACTAACCAGGAGGAACTCCCTCCAGATCTGGAATTCCATTTATCTCTCTTCCTAAGCATGAAGAAACAAAACAATAAAAAAAAAAAAAAATCAGAATTCTAGTAGAGCAATAACAAATAATAAATAAACCAATAAAAAACAAATAAAAATAAGAAAATAACGGAAATAATAAAAATATCATAATTCTAATGCAACCATAAGACACAATAAATAAGCAAATAAATACAAAAAAAGAATAATAAAATAACTGAAATAACAAAAATAACTCTAATTCTAATTCAACAATAACAAATAAATAAACAAATAAATGGCAAGAGAAAAGCAAAAGAGATGAAATAACTGAAATAAAATCCTAATTCTAATATGACAATAACAAATAATAAATCAACAAATAAAAGAAAAAAATAACTGAAATAATAAAAATAATCCTAATTCTAATACAAATAAACAAATCGATTTGAAAAATTCTACATAAAAAAAAATTCTACATAACAGTGAATGCCATTTGTCTCTCTTCCTAAGCATGATGATTGTTCGTCTTTGTGTGGGTACATTTCCGGTTTAACATTGGCATCGTTCTGTTGGCACTTAACGATGCATTCTTTGCTCAGACCTGCTCCTGCTGGTCCGTAGTTTCTCTCTCTTCTTGCCCTGGTGCTCCTGGATGCAGCACACGATGAAGGACACGGTCATGACCACGATAACCATTCCACTGACCACAGACACCAGTAATGCCATGTGCAGGCCCTGGTCACCTGGCGTTGGGATGCCTGAAAGGGAAAGCATGCAGAAACAGGGGTTAATATTTTAACGTCCCGGCCAGTGCAGCGCCGGAGGAACCCAACTCGTGTCTCACGGTCTTACTCTCACAGTCGGGCAGGTAGCTGCTCCATCGAGGGGCATCTGCGCCCCGGATACACGTGATCTTCTCACTTCCAACCAGCTGGTACCCGTCCCTGCACCAGAACACCAGTGTGGAGCCGACAGACACCCCAGTGCCCCGCTCTACATAATAGGACCCTCTCCTTGGGGGGGGCAGAGACACACAGCTCAAGCCCCCTGAGGACACAAAGGTAAATGTCACACGACTGTATATATAAATATAAATATGGCTGAAAAAGGTTACAAAGCCATCGCTAAAGAGTTTGGACTCCACCGATTCACAGTCAGACAAACTGGGTACAAATTCAAGTCCTGGAGTCCACCAGGTCAAAAAGGAACCCATAGAACAATAACAAATAACAAACAAATACATACATACAAAATAAAAGAAAAACAATTACTAAAATAATAAAAATATAATAATAATAATCATATAATACATGTAATAATCTAATACAATAAAACGTAATAAAAAAATAAATAAAAGAAAAATAATAATCATAATTCTAAAACAATAACAAAAAATATATAAACAAATAAATAAAAAACAAATAACAAAAAAATAATAACAAAATAACTGAAACCATAAAAAATAATCATAATTCTAATTCAACAATAACAAATAATAAGTAAACAAATAAATACCAAAAAAAGAAAAAGAATAATAAACTAACAGAACTAATAAAAATAGTACAATAACAATAATATGTCAATAATAATATAATAATTGTAATACAACAAAAACATAATAAATAAACAAATAAATAAATATAATAAATAGATAAATAAATAAAAGAAAAAGAATGATAAAATAACTGAAATAATACAAGTGATCTTAATTCAAAAACAAAATGACATAACAAATAATAGTATAATAACATAATAAGACAGAATAAATAAATACAAAAGATAAAGAAAAAAAATAATAAAATAACTGAAATAATTAAAAAAATGTAAATCTAATACAACAAAACAAATAATAAACAAATAAATACAAAGAAAAAAGAAAAAAATAATAAATTAACAATGATCATAATCCTAATGTAACAATAACAAAAATAAATAAATATATAAAAACTATAAATAATTAAATAATAAAAAAGAAAAACAATAAAATAACTAAAATAATGAAATTAATAATCATAATTATAATACAACAATCACTAACAGAAATAAACAAATAGATAAAAAGTTTAAATGAGAATTGTTATGTCTGGAGAAAGTTCAACCTTATAACCTCTGTGAAACATGGTGGTGGTAGGATCGTGGTTTGCTGTGTTGCTACATCTGAATTATAGCAGCAAATTCTAAAGGAAATGAACTGATCTTCAAAGGAACGTGGGTCATACAGCGAGAGAACGGCTCCAAACACACAGGTGGTTCTACCAAAGAACAGATAAAGAAGAACAAAGTGAATGTTGTATAATTTGGGTTTTTAGGACTTGTGTGAAAATATTTTATAAAGTGGGGGGCAAAAAGTCTGAAAGAAGAGAAGAGAGTGCTATGAAAATACTGCTGAATTTTTAAAGTTCACCAACGTCTTACCAAAACGGATCTCAAAACAAATGAAAAGGCAAATTTCCTGGTTTGCATACATATTGCAAATTGTGATCCGTCTTCTAAGCGAGAGCACGGCTCACACAAGTCCTCGGCCTTAATGGTGCCCTGACCCTTGACTCGTTGCCCGTGAACCCTAAAGGTGTTTTTGCATGTCAAATGGCAAATAACCTCAGGCATTATGGGTCATAGTGTTCAATGACAAACACAAAGTGTTCAAAGACAAACGCGAGGCCTCTGGAGGGCGTCGCTCACCATTAATGAAAATGGCCTGAAATATGACCTAGAACTTACAGCTGACCTTATGAGGTAGCAGTCCAAATAATTATGGAATAAGGACCATCCTCAACAGCCCAACAGTGGCCTTGAACCCTGGACCTTCTGGTCAGTAGTCCAGGACCAGCACACTTTACATTTGGCGTCTGTAAAGGTTTGCATTAGGGTGAGCCTCATTTCCAAAGCCGCTGAACATTTCCAACTTAAAGAGATAGAAAATACAGTAATGGAATTTAAACTGGTTAAACTAAAATGAAAAAGACAACATACACAAATATACAATAAAGCAAAATAACAAGAAAAGAATCAAAAGAACAATTTAGATTTAATTAAGAAAGAGGAGAATAAACTAAAACCAAGATAATAAACCAGTTAGAAACATTTCAAGACGATACATTTCATAAAATAAATAAATAAAAACAATAAAACCAGATAAAACAGAAAAGCTAAACATGAGTATATGAGTCAGAGCTAGTGTTGTCATGATACTTAAATTATGAGTAAAGTGTCTCGATACCGATACCGAAACTATACCGCGGCAAAAACCTAAACCATCAGGACAGGTCATGGAGTAACAGATGGTAGAACATGGAACTTAAAATGATTTGTTTTTTTTATTTAACCAAAAATAAATAAATAGGTACATTTGAACATGACTAATTTGATGAGCTTGTTCTTGAGGCTTTGACAGAGCGAGCAGTGATCTGCCGTCCCTCTGTGTCCCTGGGATTATGGGATTTCTTGTGGCAGGTTAGTTAACTTTTTATTTGCAGCTGGATCTCACTGGTTAAATCATTTCTGCTGAGTGGATTTTCTAGCAATAGAAATAATTATTGACAAAAGTATACATGCCATAATGACCGTTCCCAGCTCTGCTGAGTTTAATAAATATAAACTGATCATATTACCATTGATAGTGTTTATAGATTGTGAACACCTGATTTCAGCAGTTTGGAAGTTCTGATCAACTTAACCTTACCAATGTGATCACATATATAAAGATGTTTATCTCATTGGTAAGTTAATGAATAAGATGAAACAGTTCCTATTGTCCTTAACTTCCAGGTCAAAGTCAGGTGGTTAAACAGATGGCTTCTCATGTAATGGATCTCTGGCCTGATTTATAGTTCCTGAGAATGATGTAAGTATGGTATGGCTCATACTCTCTCTGAGCTCTTACTATACTAAGCTGGACATTTTGTCTCCTTTGGTCTCTGGAGGTTTAAACCGTATTCTGCAGACTGGTTTCGTTGTTTCCATGGCCTTCAATTAATTCCATATTTCATTTATTGAGTCTCCTTTCTCTACACGCCATGAACGGTCCGCAAAAGCGCTGCTAGTAACAGCTTTAACGCCGTTTTCTCTTGTGCTTCACAGGGAAGCAGAGCGCTGCGTACACATACTGCCACCCTCTGGCCTATGGACGCAACTGCAGACATAAAGCCCTGAAATCAGTCATCCTCCCGTTTTAAATGGCAAGGTGTCGCGATACTTTTCTAGTATCGGTATACAGTGCAACACAGTCAGAACTATAATATGCTAATGTTGAAAATAAAATAGATCCAAATAAGATATTTAAAACAGCCAACAAAATTATAAGATTTAAATCAAATTAAAATGAAAAATAAAAAAAACACATAACGATAAAAAGAATAATAAAATAACTGAAGTAACTAAAATAATCATAATTCTAACACAACTATAACAAAAAAATCTGATTGCTAATTATTATTACTATTACTATATTAACAAATGAATAAACAAATGAATAAAAAGAAAAAAATCATAATTCTAATACAAAAATGGCAAAAATATGTGAACAACAGATAAATGAAAAACAATTATATAAAAAAAAAAGAATAATAAAATAACTGAAATAATAAAATAATAATCATTGTTTTAATAACAAATAATAAATAAACACATAGGTAAAAAATAATTAAAAAATTTAATTCAAATCCTAGTACAACAACCAAAAATAATAAACAAATAAAAAGAACAAATATAAAAGATAAAAATAATAATACAAAAATAAATAAAAAGAAACAAAAAGATGAACTCAAATAAATTCTAAACAGAATAATAAAATAACTGAAATACTGAGTGTTCATAATTTCAATAAAACAAAAATAATAAATAACCAAATAAATAAAAAACAAAAAGAAAAAAACTGTTAAAAACTGGAATAAAAAAAAAAAAAATCATTCTAATGAAACAAATATAATAAATAAATAAATAAATAAATAAATAAATAAATAAATAAATAAAATATAAAGAAATAATGTACCTAATCATAACTTTAATACAACAATAACAGATAATAAATAAACAAATGGATTATATATTTTTAAAATATATGTATTAATATAATAGTTAAAATAATAAAAAAAGAATCATAATTCTAATATAGCAATAACAAATAAATAAATAATAAAAAGAATTAAATAAAATAACTAAATAATAAAATACAAAAATAATACAACTCAAGTAACACTTAATTTCTTACCGGTTTGCTGAAGTTCTATTAAAGTCTGATTAAACACATAAACTTGGATAAATATTGCTCTACAATTTCACATAAATAAAGTTTCTCTCTCCTTCCTCACCTGGCTGTGGGTGCTGGGCGCTGGGTGGATCTGTGGGATCGAGGTGCCCCTCAGCGGGCGAGGTGAAGGTGGTCAGAAGCAGGGTGGGGCTGACTGAAGCTGCGTGGGCGTGAGGACGGACCCCCAAACCCGGCCCCCACACGAGCAGCATCAACGACCACGCTGATCTCATCGCCCCACGCCCACGGAGGATGGCGCACACACACACACACACACACACACACACACTCTCTCTCTCTCTCTCTCTCTGTTGCCTGTTTGACGTTTGTTTGAGCAGTGAGAGCGGTCAGTGCATCCAGTAATCCAGCCTGATAAACCTGAGCTGCTGCTGCTGCTTACACACTGCTGGTGTTGATGCCGAGGTCCGGTCGCTCACCAACAGCCTGGGCTTTGTGTCTGCAGATCATCCTCCTGCATGAGCCAGGCTGGCAGGGGCTCTTACGTAACGGGTGCTGCCAGTCTGGATGCCATTTTCCGCTCTCCTAAATCCTTTATGGATGCAGTCATTCACTGGTGGATTCCTCCAGAGACAGTGTGCGAGAGGCAGAGAGATGAGATATGAGAACGGTGGGAGATTGCCGTGTGTGTGTGTGTGTGTGTGTGTGTGTGTGTGTGTGTGTGTGTGTGAGAGAGAGAGAGAGAGAGACAGAGTGTGTGCCCTGATATATTCTGTATAAAGCCTCCAGCATAGACCATATTAATACTGCAAGCTGTGGAAGTGAATAGGATTTTTAGGAGCCATAGATTGTCCCAATGCTTTTGGCCACATGTGGATTTGTGTCCTAATACTTTTTGCCCACTATGGGTTTGTGTCCCAGTACTTTTGGCTATGTGTGGGTTTGTGTCTCAGTCCCTTTGGCCACATGTGGGTTTGTTTCTCAATATTTTTTGCCACATGTGGGTTTGTGTCCTAATACTGGTCCCCATGTTGGTGTCTGTCCTAGTACTTTCGGCCACATATGGGTGTAATACTACTCTGATCGTCACGCTTTAAGGTTCTAAATCCCAACTGATTATCATGAAACGTGAGCAGACAAATGCTTTCTATTCATTACACACAAACACACACACGAACAATAAATCATACGGCTCTTTGCATATTACAGCTGGGTACAATTCAGCTTTCAGCAGCCTCGAACCGTAACCACGGAGAGACCGCCGGTGTTATGTAATGCGAGTCGAATGTTTGTGTGGCGTTTGTTCGTTCGTCCTGGGTGAATATTCAAATCTGTCACAGAGGCGATCGGATAAAAAGCGACTGAACATAGAATGCGAAGAGGGAACACCAAGGAACAGCAGCCATGTCTCAGTTTGAGGGTTCTTTCCAGACCAACGCTTCATCACCAGTGAGGAACCTGGTGTCGCTGTTGGACATTCTGGTGGATTGTCGAAGAAACGGAAATAATCCTATGCATTTACCCATCAACGTGATCGTCCTCGGGCTCGGGTTCCCGGCGAATGCGGCCCTGCTCATCCTGCTGCTGAAGAACAGAAAGTCCTTGACGCCCTCGGAGGTTTTAGGACTCAACTTTGCCCTGTTCGGCATCTTGTTCTGCCTCGGCCTGGCTCTGGACACCTTCGTGCCCGTTAACAACCTGATCCTGTCTGCGAACATCTCCTACACCATCGCCATGCTCAGTTACTTTGGATGCCCGCTCCTGCTGACCTGCATGTGTGTGGAGCGTTACGTGGCCGTGTCGCACCCCGTGCTCTTCATGAAGCTGGGCAAGTGGGAGTACCGGGCCGCCTGTTCGACCGTCATCTGGATCCTCACCTGCCTCGTGGGAGCCCTCACCTTCGCCTACACCATCTCCATCACGGCTCTGCCCATGTCCATCCTCTTCAACCTGATGTTCCTGACCATGGTGGCATGTCTGATGGGCATCGTCAGGGTGCTGCGCCAAAAGGGTCCGGGAGAGGGTGAACAGGATGCATCCCCAATAAAGAAGAGAGCTCTGAAGAACATCCTGGCTGTTTTGATTCCCTCGACCATATTCTACTCGCCGATCTTGGGACTGCCTCCGGTTCTAGCCATCGCCCCGATACTCGCCCAACACGGGACCAGCCCTCTTCTCTGCATGGGTCTGCTCACAGCCAGCCTTCTGCCCCATTTTGGAATCTGTATTGGACCCATGTTCTACATGGCACGGGTCAGGCAAATGCTCTGTGGCGGCAATAATGCAAGAGAGAGTAAACCCTGAAAGAAATGGGTTTCAAGCTGTTTCAAGCTGGTTTCTGTTTCCTTCAATTTAATCCCCAATCTTTGGGACACTTTTCGTGGTTATTTAAGTAATATGTGCGATGGTCGTGTGGTTATTAATGCAGTTGGCAGGGTCACTGTGATGCATGGTGAGCTGGGATTACAGTCTGGTGTTCATATCGAACTCCACCTTCATTTGATGCCCAGCGACTTGATTTAGGAGCAGAATCATGTCTAGTGAAGGAGTTTCTGGACAGGGTGCCCATTGAGACAAAAACGTGCACATGTATATGTATATATGTGCATGTTTTTGTCTCAATACTTTTTGCAATGTGGGTTTGAGTCTCAATACTTTTGGCCACACGCACATCTGTGTCTCAATACTTTTAGCTACATGTGGGTTTGTGTCTAAATACGTTTGTCCATATGTGGGTTTGTGTCCCAATACTTTTGGCCAGATGTGGATTTGTGTCCCAGTACTTTTTGCAATGTGGGTTTGTGTCCTAATGCATTTGGCAACATGTGGGTTTGTGTCCCAATACTTTTGGCCACATGTTTGTTTGTGTCCTAATGCTTTTTTATACTCACCAGGCACTTTATTAGATACACGGGGTTGGACCACCACTCTTTGTCATGTTCAAGAATGAAGTTTAAAATGATTGGAGCTTTAGGACATAAAGTAGACATTGAAACACTGGACATTTGCTCTTTTTTGGACCGTTCTCTCTAAGCCCTAGAGATGGTGCTGTGTGTGAAAATCCCAGTAGATCAACAGTTCAACAACCATGCAACATTCAAAGTCATGCCACGTTTAAATCACCTTTCTTCCCTGTTCTGATGCTCCCTTTGATTCAGCAGTTCGTCGACCGAGTTGCTGCCGTGTGATTAGTTGATTACATTATTTGCCTTAACGAGCAGTTGATAAAGTGCCTGGTGAGTACGTTTATTCATTTTTATCACAGTTTTCCAAGTAGCCCAAGAAGTTTGATCAACATTCAAGTCCAAATATCATGTTTTGTTTCAACTTTTTTAAATACATTAACACAAAAACAATGGAATTTTATCAGTTGTGTATAAACTTTTTTTTGTAACTTTACAAGTTCTAAAGGACAAACTTTTTGATCCTGACCTCATACCCCATGTGTGTATTTTGTATGTTCTCCCCTTGTGTAGGTGGGTTTCCTCCCGCATTCCAAAGACCTGCATTAGCTCATGGGTGCCTCTAGTGTCCCAGTGTGTAAAGTTATAACCTTACTCCTGTTACAAATAGCAGTTGGTGCTGATTAAGTAAATAAGTAAATAACCAAGACAGTGCTGCTAACTATTGTAATTGTTTTATTTCATAATCGACATCTGATATTAGTTGTAAACAAATAGCTAAAATAAAAACCCTAGACGTACTGTATCTATTTGGAAAAAATGTATGCACTTTGCATAAAAATACACCAAGATTGATGAACTACAAGTTTAAGCAAATCACTTTTTGTTTGTTTTGCATCTCAAATTGTAACCTCGAACATCAGGAACCATTCTGTAGTTCTGTAGTTGCATGTACTGGTACAATAGCTTCATATCCAATATGAGTGCTAGAGTAATAAGTCTGTATCACTTATTCATAAAAGGGGCCGCTATTACACTTAAAATCTGCACAAACTTCCTCTACCTCTAAAAATGTTACACTTGGTCATGTATGTATTGAGGAAAATGACCAGTATTCCATATTTGTGAGCTAAACGTTTGTGGAAACAAAGCATGAAATTTAAACTTGATTGTCACAAAAACTTCTTGGGCTACTTGGAAAACTGCTAAAAATGAATAAACATGTAGCCTACTTTATCCACCCACTTTATCACAATTAAAGATTTGAATAATTTGACATTACCAAACAATCATGTTGAACCCCAGTATTATATTAAATTATATTATATTTGTTTATTTTTCATTCATTATTCACTTTCTGTCCCCACTTATATTTGTCAGTGTCCCGAGCCTGAAACCGCTGTTTCACAGCCGCTAGCTCTTATCTCCGAGCCGCCCGAGCTGGATATTTAAAAACAGCGAAGGTTAAAACGTGTAGCCTAAACGCTTAATAGTTTGAATCCATACATGTCTGTTGTCTCGATAAAACGTCAAAATGTGTATGCTTATAGATATATTCAGCTAGATCTTCGAATAATATATTTTTCTTCTCAGCTCTGAGGCAATCATGATGAACTACATTTCCCAGCAGCACTCGGAAACGGAAGATAAACGTCCCACTCACTTTCATTTTGCACCCGCTCTCTGTATGGATGTGTTTGTGTTTATTAATCGTGCAGCTGTAACAGGACTCATTTAGGAGAGCTGAATTCATGTTGGGAAGAAATACTGAAGCCTTATCTTTCAGTAAGTCATTTCTAATCTTAGCCATGTGTAATATTTTAAATAACAACGCTGGAATGATGTTTATTTTGTGTATTTTCTCATAAAGTTTCACTTTCACACTAGTATCACATACAATGCACGTGTTGTTTTCAACTTTGTGTCTCACAGAGTTCCGTACAGCTGACTTTATCGCTGAATATTGTGATAATTATGTCCGGGGCAACAAAACAAGTAAACAACTGCAAAGTCTTACTGTCGACATAACCAAACTATGTAAACATTGCACTTTTTCTTATTGTCATGAAAATAAATATAAATAAAGCAACAGAAACAAAAAGGTTTCATACTGCATATTGCTCCAAACAACAACAAAAACAACAACAACAACAACAACAAAAAAAATAACGTAATTGAAAGTTTGTGAACCCTGCAGAATTTTTGAATTTCTGCATAAATACGAGCTAAAACATCGTCAGGTTTTCACACAAGTCTCAGCTAGGCATATCAGATACACATATTATACTTGGCTGTATATTTAATGAGGAAATTGATCCTAAATGTTTTGGTTTAATGAGGAAATTGATCCTAAATGACTGTTGATCAGTCCTGCACATCAGTTTGGAGGTTCCTCTGTACAAACAGCTTCAGCTATGGGATGTTGGTGGGTTTCCTGGCGGCTCACTTCAGGTCTTTCCTAAACAGTTCTATTGGATTAAGGTCCGGACTTTGACTTGGCTTGCTTTTGGAGTGATCTGTGTTGGTCCACCACTCCTGGGGAGAAGAAAAATGGTCTGGACTTGATTATGTTTTCATAAAAACATGAAAAGTTTAGGCAAAAGCATAAAAATTGTCCAAATTAAAACCAGATCTCCAATAGTTAAGCTGGTTAAACATGCTTGTACCTGATTTATGTTAATAAATAAACCTGACTGCGTTTGTGTTCATGTCACCGAGCAGCTAATAAGGGAGTCGGCGCCCATGGCAGGCCGCTCTTGGCTGGAGTCGTCACTCGATCGCTCGTCTAAACTTGGACTGGAGGTGCTGGAAAGAGCCAGGAGACGATCTGTAGACTGGAAGAGTCCAAGGTCATCCCACAGCAGGTCCAGAAGCAAAGAGAAACCCAGTGAGGTACCGTCTGTCGCACAGTTATGGGCTGCTCACTGTTTGGAGGTTTAATTTTGTGTGTGTGACCTTAAAGACTTTAGTCATCTGGTGGTGCTTGTAAAAGTGTGAAGTTTTATAATTTTCTATATTTTTATATAAATATGAGATAAAACATCAGATTGTCACACAAGTCCCGAAAATAGATAAAGAGAACACAAACGCACGGGATAAAAATGTTATACTTTCATGATTTCGTTATTGATCTATAATCATGAAAATAAGGAAAAATAATGAAAGTAAATGGTGTATTTTAAGCCTGTGTGCTACTGTAGTATTGATTCTTCTGACATGTCTTACATGTTTTAATCACACCCTCTGCTATGTCACCTTATTTACTTTAATGTATGTGCCTTTTTTCCTTTGTTTTGGCACTGCTACAGGTACAGGTTTGTTGGGTTAGGGCGCTAAAGCAGAGGGCTGTTTCAGTTTTTTTGAAGATTATAAAACTGCATGTTATAGAGACCTCAGTATCACCCAAAGCAACTAAAACAAATGATGAAAAAAATAGAGAAAACTTTAACCTTAACGTGAAGATGAAAGCAACGAATGCCGTCTGCGAAAATAGATTGCTCTCTTTATAGGCCGTGTTAATTTCATTCCTTACCCAGAGCTAGTCTTGGTCCTCCCAAGGTTTCTTCCTTATAACATTTAGGGATTTTCCTTGCCACTGTTGCCCTAGGATTGCTCAGTTTGGGATTGGCTCTAGATATTAGAAGATAATAATAATAATAAATTTATAAAGCCGCTTTGAGACAATGCTCTGTTGTAAAACGTGCTACAGAAATAAACCTATCTTGACCTATACCTAGAAAATTAAATTCAAACTCGTTTTATTTCTTCACATCACAGATCCAGGAAGATCCTGGTGTCCACGTGAGCCTGGATCGCGCTTTCGCAAAACTAGTGGAGTGCATGTCGGAAACGACCAATCAGTGCACGGTATGATCTGACGCTCCTCTTTGGTTTGTCTTTGAGCCTCGCTGAACTCGTGTTTCCCTCACAGAGCTTTTATGGGACGGCGAGAGCGGCGGAGCTCAGCGTCCGAGAGCGACATCACGTCTGTAGCTTTCACTCTTCAGGACGACGTTCTTCCACCAGCATGGCCTTGAAAAGAGCTCAGAACAGCGTAAGAACATCTTCCATTTAGTCCCATATTACTTCAGGGCCTGTTGGTAGAAAATCATCGTAGAATCTAACGTGCAGATCACATGACATCGTACAGTTGGGTGTAGAATTCGTGTGAGGTTTTATATTTAACAAACTTATAAGAGTGCTGTACTCACACCGGTACATGTACATACAGTGGGGCAAAAAAGTATTTAGTCAGCCACTGATGGTACAAGTTCTCCTACTTAGAAAGATGAGAGAGGTCTGTAATTTTCATCATAGCTACACTTCAGCTATGAGAGACACAATGAAAAAAAAAAAAATCCAGGAAATCACATTGTAGTGTTTTTTTAAAGAACTTAATTGTAAATTATGGTGGAAAATAAGTATTTGGTCAATAACAAAAGTTCAACCAATACTTTGTAACATAACCTTTGTTGGCAATGACAGAGGTCAAACGTTTCCTGTAAGTCCTCACCAGGTTGGCACACACTGTAGCTGGTATTTTGGCCCATTCCTCCATGCAGGTCTCCTCTAGAGCAGTGATGTTTTGGGGCAACATGGATTTTCAACTCCCTCCACTAATGTTCTATGGGGCTGAGGTCTGGAGACTGGCTAGGCCACTCCAGGACCTTGAAATGCTTTTTACGGAGCCACTCCTTCGTTGCCCGAGCGGTGTGTTTGGGATCATTGTCATGCTGGAAGACCCAGCCTCGTTCCATCTTCAATGCTCTCACTGATGGAAGGAGGGTTTGGCTTAAAATCTCATGATACATGGCCCCGTTCATTCTTCCCTTAACACGGATCAGTCGTCCTGTCCCCTCTGCAGAAAAACAGCATGATGTTTCCACCCCCATGCTTTTATACAGATAATGAGGTCAAACAGGTGCCATTAATACAGGTAACGAGTGGAGGACAGAAGAGCTTCTTAATGAAGAAGTTACAGGTCTGTTTGAGCCAGAAATCTTGCTTGTTTGTGGGTGACCAAATACTTATTTTCTACCATGATTTACAATTAAATTCTTTAAAAATCCTACAGTGTGATTTCCTGGATTTTTTTCTCATTTTGTCTAGTTGAAGTGTAGCTATGATGGAAATTACAGACCCCTCTCATCTTTCTAAGTAGGAGAACTTGCACAATCAGTGGCTGACTAAATACTTTTTTGCCCCACTGTATGTCCACATGTAGGTTTGTGTTCCAATACTTTTTGGTCAAATGTGGATTTGTGTCTCAATACTTTTGCCTACATGTTGGTTTGTGCCTCAATACTTTTGGCCACATACAGATTTGTGTCCTAATACGTTTGGCCACTTGAATTTGTGTCTCAATACTTTTGGCCACATGTGGGTTTATGTCCCAATACTTTTGGATAAATGTGGGTTTGTGTCCCAATACGTTTGGCCGCATACAGGTTTGTGTCCCAATACTTTTGGTTGTAACATAGCCATTTTGAATCGATTTGTACTGATATTGTTGAAGGGTTTATCGGAGCCAGAGGATTTCTTGATTGAGGTGCCTCCAGGAACTTACGCCATCACAGCGGCTATGCGGGACGCCGGACCCCAGACCCAAGTGGTTCAGGTCAATGCGGGAGAGAGCACCAGACTCACTTTCAGCCTCTGACCTCATCAGGAAAGTCACTTTAGTCCAGTGTTTCTCAGTCCTGGTCCTGGAGCCCCACTGCTCTGCACGTTTTAGTGTTTTCCTTACTGCTAACACACCTGATCCAGTTACTAAGCTCAGTAACAAGCCCATTTCTGAAAGTGAGTACAAAGTGGGTGTGTTTAAACAGGACAACCACTAAACCGTGCAGAGCAGTGGGGCTCCAGGACCAGGATGGAGAAACACTGCTTTAGTCTTTAGTAAACCAAAGTAAATTTGCAGTGATGTTAAGCTTTTGGTGCACTTTCCTTACGTGCCTTACTCACTCTGAATTTTAATTTATAAAGACTATTTTTATATGTATTTTATGCTTTATGAGATGCAGATTATGTCGTCCAGAATTTATTCTGTGCAATGCAACTACTGTGATTGTATGAATTTGCTTATAAATATTGAAATAAACACATAAAGAGACAGCACTGCATCAAGAACCGTCATTCATCAATAGCTGATAGAACCACATGGGCAAGGCATTCCTTTTTCAAACCCTTATCAAGCTCTACAATACAGAGTTACATTCACAAATGCCACTTAAAACGTTACTGTGCTAAAAAGAAGCCTTATGTTATAACCATGTCCAGAAGGGGCGTCGGCTTCTCGGGGCTCGGAGGCATCTGGGATCCAAAATAAAGTTTGAGGAAACTACAGAAATTAATTTAAGTACATCTGGTGGATTGTATAAGAGAATGAACTACTGATCCCACAATGCACTGCAGTACCTGATAGTTCTATAACCTGTTTCTTTAACTCCCAATCTTTAGATCCCAAGTTTACATTTTACCTTATTAAAAGAACCAGATCTGGTTTCTCGCTGCCGAAACGCGTCCATTGTTAACAAAACAGTGTCCCCTTCGGGTAAAAAGAAGACCTGCACATTATTCGTTCTGAAGAGCTTAAAGACTTCAAAATAGCGTGGTTACAGGATCCCTCTATTCTAACGTGTCCATTATTATCAGTGAGGACTAATATTTTAATTGTAAAACACTGAAATATTATTAAGCACTAAATTATTAATAAGAAGAGAATAGACTTTCATGTTTTACCCTGTGGTACCAAAAGAGGGCGACAAACCGTTAACATCGCCCTTAACACGAAACTTGACTGAATTACAATCGGAATTACTTGCTGCTTTGAGATTTTAATAAATAACTGTAAACAACAAAATGAAGTAAATAATGAAATACATTGCATTATTATCACCAGGTTAAAGATACGTTAGGTGTTATTTGTATGTATGCTACATTAAAGAGCAGCCCTAGAAGAGCAGAGCACGAAATGAACTAAGTCTCTACTGTATATTTACAGAGACTGCGTTAAATATCAGATCCACTAGAGGGCGGTGTTGTACTATTTATTGTTATTCAGCTCTGTTTAATGTTTATTGCTGTTTTTATAAAGTAATACATGAGATTGTTGGTTATTAATCTCGATTCTCGTTGTTCATACGTTTATTAGTTATTCATCTTAATATTTATTCAGCATTTATTCTGCACCAGCTCTGTAAATCAATAACTTATTAATCATGAGTTTTATTGAGTGTTTGTCTGAGAGCTGTAGCTCTGTGCTCAGATAGTTTCTGTATTAATGAGAGGGTTAAGCGATTAAAGGAAGGATGTTTAGTTAAAACGCACAACGAGATGTGTTAGAAACAGCCTCCGTGTGCTGGAGAGGATTAGCTGATTGCTTTAATCACCTCACTCCCAGCAGGTCACGAGAAATTTTACCCTCCTTCTGTGATTGGCTCGATTCTTCTGAGTCTCAATGATTAACCAATCACATAAAGAAAGGCGGGAAACTCCAGCCAATCACAACGTGGTAAACGTAAAAATAAGGAACAGTGTAATAAATAAATGCATGAAATAAAATACAGAGTAATTACAGCAGACATGACCCAGTTGGCTACACGGACATTTTCCCCAGTAAGCATGGCATTTATAAATATTCAAACATTATTTTCAAATCCTAATATCATACTGAATAACATACAATACAAATAGAAGGAGACTAAAGTAACCCTTGATAGTCCTGAATAAAATGAGAGTACAGTTTAATAAAACCTGTAGTTCAGAAATGCAATTTTAGACACTTATCAGATTATTTCTTTAAGTGAATAAACTTATTTCATTAAGCAAATATTAATTTGTATAAGTGTTGTTCAGCGTAATATATTTAGTAAAACAAAGCATTAAATCAATCTGTTTCACCTTTATTAATAATAATACCACTTACATTTATGTCCAGCCTTTAGTCTCCTTGTTTCCACCATGCATGATGAATACAGGCACTGCAGCTGAGCCAGTAAGGACTCACACACTCTGCCATCTTGAATTATATACAGACTATTTACATATGGACAATGGTTATTGGATATATACAGTACATTTTTCTTTGACCTCATGTCTGATGTTCAGCCCATAAGAGCTTATTAGGGTTTAACTCTTTTCCAGTCGTTCAATGTGTGTGTTCTTTAACCCATTGAAACCTTTTAAGCTGGAGTACTGATAATGTTTCACCTCCCATCTGTCCCTGTGTGTATGTTCTAATAATACTGTTATTTAATATCTAGTTTCACCAGGTTACAGTTTGGATCCTTCAGTAGATCAGAGAGAAGCTTCTCTCCTGAATCTCCTGGATGGTTGAACTTCAGATTCAGTTCTGTCAGGTGTGATGATGGGTTTGATCTGACAGCTTTAGCCAGAGCAGCAAAGCCTTCTTCTCTAATACAGCAATATTCCAACCTGCAAAGAGAAAACAAGAAAAATGTCTTACACTCACAAATCAATACTGTACATACACACAACTTCATCATGCCACAGAAACATGAGTGCTCTCTCACACACTCTAAATCAGACTCACTGACAAAAAAATGAAGCACCCAGATAGAAATGCCAGATTGCTGCAAAACCATCGCAGAGGCATGTCTAGCAGCCAACGACCTCTCACCACGAGGTACACTACCCAAAAGTAGCCTCTGAGAGCCTATTTATAGGGCAGCAGCTGAAGTATTTTATACCCCCTTGTGGCAAAATGCAGTGTCTAATCAGACCATACCTGTAATCATTTACATATCTGCCCGAGACAGAACTGCATGCTGAGGTTTGCAGCAATCCCACATTTGAGTGCAATTAATTAAGTGCTAATTAATGCTACCCCTACCCCACCTCAGTAACCCATAGCGAATATTTTGGCTCGTTTGGTTTTTCAAAAGAAATGTACAATTTCTGTAAAAAACATTTATGCCCTTGGAGACCAGCAAGACGTCCCCACAATTTAAAAAATGGCCAATCCTTGTGGAGACACTTGATCCCACGATGTACTACAAACATGCAGACGCAGAAATAACAAGATTAAGTTTAACGTCCTACTCTGTGTGTGTGTGTGTGTGTGTGTGTGTGTGTGTGTGTGTGTGTGTGTGTGAGATCTCACCTCAGTTTCTCCAGCTTACAGTTCTGATTCTGCAGTGCAGTACAGAGCTCCTTCACTCCTGAATCCTGGAGCTCATTGTTACTCAGATCCAGATCCCTCAGTCTGGAGGAGTCTGAGCTGAGAGCTGAGGACAGAGCTGCACAACTTTCCTCTGTTAGATTACATTCACACAACCTGAGAGAGAAATGATGATACATCAACACACAGCCATCTGAATTAAAAGTATACAGTGAATGTTTAAAGTCCAATTCAATCCTCTGTAAAAAGTATTTCTCTGATATATGGAGTTACTAAACACGTGGGATTTAGCCAGACGAAGAAATCCATATTTTTTCAAAGAGGACACTATGCAAAATTTTAACAAGTTGTGTGTGTGTGTGTGTGTGTGTGTGTGTGTGTGTGTGTGTGTGTGTGTCCTTTAAGTGTGCTGTTATTAACCTCCTGAGACCTCCTTACCCTCCTCGGAGCTCTGATTTTTTTTTATGTATAAAAACTGAGCACCGTCTTTGAACAGGAGTTTTTTTTTTTAAATGCTCAAGAGTGTCTTCCAGAGGACTGAGTTAAGCAGAATGAAGTATGAGGTGTAGAAAACCCAAAACGTCATGTCCTCATGTGGGGACGTGAGGTCTCAGGAGGTTAAACCATTCATTTAAAAAGCTAACCTTGACCCTAGTGTACTGTGTAATTACAGACCAATTTCAAGTCTACATTTCCTCTCCAAAATCAGCAGCTCTGCAGTTACCTCCGAAGGAATGGTATTTATGAAACATTTCAGTCAGGATCCAGGCCCCATCATAGTACTGAAACAGCCTTAATTAGGGTACTAAATGATTTGTTAATGTCCTCAAATAAGGGATGTGTTTCTTTTCTTGATCTATTAGATTTAAGTGCAGCATTTGACACTATAGATCATGAGCTCTTACCAAACAGATTAGAAAATACCATAGATATTACGGGACTGGGGCTTTTATCTAAATAATCTACACTTTAAGCTCTCAAAAGTGAAGTATGGCGTGCCTCAGGGGTCAGTGCTTGGCCCGCTTTTATTCTCTCTGTACATGCTGCCATTCTCTCTGTACATGCTGCCACTACTATTTGAGTGCCCACATGTCTGGTGGGCACTCAAATAGTACCTTATTCGTAAACATGGCATTAGTTTCCACTGCTATGCAGATGATACACAGCTGTACATATCAGCCAAACCTAATGACAGCCTTACAATCAACAAAATTGAGGACTGTGTAAAGGAAATAAAAGATTGGATAAAGCTCTACATGGCCTGGCCCCACATTATCTGAGTAAAATCAAGTCACATTTATTTATTGTTTACATTTGAGCATTGTCTCAAAGCAGCGTTACAATTTTTAGATTATCTTATATTATTTAGATTATCTAGTCTCACACTCCAATTCTTTTAGTTCCTAGAATGTAAAAAGTCACAGCAGGGGAAAGGCTTTCTCATACATGGCCCCCCAGCTATAGAATAAATTCCCTACTTTGGTTCGGGATTCAGACACTCTCCAAATTTTGGAAGACTAGTCTAAAAACATAAAAACGTATTTATGTAGGCTTTTGGTTAGATTTGGCCTGGGATGTGTGGGCTCGGGTTCTGCCTGCCTGGCTTCTCTTGCCTTGGACTTTTGGGTGGGCATGTCTGGTGGGCACTCAAATAGTACCTGATCTGTGGTGGTCCTGTAGGTTCCTGACCATTAGAGAACAGAGTAAAGGGGACAAACAAAATATATAGAGAAACAGATGGTCTACAATGTGTAATTGTAGAACTACAAAGTGCAGTGACCACTGAAGCGTAAACAAGTAATAAGCAGATTTAAACTGAAAAATATAAAATGCCCATGACATTTGCACAGCACTGTGGACATGGCAATAAACAAGGCTGCCATCTGACAGCCATGTTGGAATCAAAACTTAAAATCGCAAAGAACCAGAATCAATAATCAGGAATCAGAACTGTAATCAATACATTTCAAACGCTACTCAACCCTACAGAACAGAAACTGGGTTCTAACCAGAAATATACAGATTATGTATAACTTCACCCATCATTCTTTGTGTGTTAATGTGTAATCTTTATTCACAGTGATTGTGTGATGATCTGACCTCAGTATCTCCAGTTTACAGTTCTGATTCTGCAGTGCAGTAGAAAGAAGCTTCACTCCTGAATCCTGCAGCTTATTGTAACTCAGATCCAGATCCCTCAGTCTGGAGGAGTCTGAGCTGAGAGCTGAGGACAGAGCTGCACAACTTTCCTCTTTTAGATAACACCTACGCAACCTGAGAGAGAAATAATGATACACACAGCCATCTGAACGTCTATTTAACAAATAAAACTACAAAAGCGAATTAAGAAAAATTATGAATGCTAATTAACAGAATAAATAAATGTTAATTCCAAAACCTGAGCAGTGATCTGATATAGGGAGTTAGTAGACAAATGAAACATTTATTTACAGAGCAATCTGAGCATAATTGTCATGAGGTGTGTGTGTGTGTTCCTACAAAATAATGTAAGTGAAGTTTCTTTTGAACATTATTTGTAATAAACTTATAAAAAATACTTACACGGCTTTTCTGGATGCTTTAATCACTGGCAGCAGTCTCATAAAACATTTCTCTGATTGTTGGTATTTCCTCAAGTCAAATTCATCCAGCTTCCGTTCTGAATTCAGCAACACAAACACCAGAGCTGCCCACTGAGCAGGAGAAAGACTTGCTCCACTGAGACAATTAGAACCACGTCTTTTCAGGTATTTCTGCACCTCCTGCTCCAGAGATTGATCATTCAGTTCATTCAGACAGTGGAACAGATTGATGGATTTCTCTACAGACAAATTCTCTCTGAGCGTCTTCTTTATGTACATCAGTGTTTCCTCTTTGTTATGAGAATTAATTCCTCTCTGGGGCAGCAGGTCTTGTATGAGAGTCTGATTGGACTCCAGTGAGAGACCCAGGAGGAAGCGGAGGAAAAGGTCCAGGTCTCCATTCTTACTCTGTAAGGCCATGTCAACTTCACCCTTGAAAAATTCAGACATGTTTTCTTTTTTGAAGATAGCAGAAAATTCGATTGTTTGTTTTTCCATTGTGTTTTTGTTGATGAAAGTAATAAATGCAAATAAAGCAGCCAGAAACTCCTGAACACTCAGATGTACAAAGCTGAAGACCTTCCCCTGGTGCAGTCCAAACTCCTCTCTGGAGATCTGGGTGCAGACTCCTGAGTACACTGATGCTTCCCTCACATCAATGCCACACTCTCTCAGGTCTTCCTCATAGAAGATCAGGTTTCCTTTCTCCAGCTGTATGAAAGCAAATTTTCCCAGTTTCAGTAGAATGTCTTTATCCTCCTTCTGGTTCTCGGCATATTTCTCTCTAATGATGTTTGTCTGAATGATCAGGAAGTGGGTGAACATCTGAGTCAGAGTTTTGGGGAGCTCTCCACCCCCTGCTTCACCCAGCTTCTTCTCTAGAACAGTGGCTGAAATCCAGCAGAAGACTGGAATGTGGCACATGATGTAAAGGCTTCTTAATGACTTCATGTGGCTGATGATTCTGTTGCTCAGACTCTGATCACTGACCTTCTTCCTGAAATACTCCTCCTTCTGAGGATCACTGAACCCTCGAACCTCTGTCACTCGATCAATCCGTTTAAAGGGTATTAGATCAGCTGCTGCTGGCCGAGAGGTTATCCAGAGGAGGGCAGAGGGAAGCAGATTCCCTTTGATGAGGTTTATCAGCAGCACACCCACTGAAGCAGATTCAGAAACATCATACAATCTCACTGGATTCTGAAAATCTAGATGGAAACGACATTCATCCAGACCATCAAATATAAACAGAACTTTGTGCAGGTTGGAAATGTCCAGTTCTTTGGTCTCCTTAAAGAAAACATGAAGAAGATCCATCAGACTCAGTTTTTGGTCCTTCATTAAATTCAGCTCCCTAAAGGGAAGTGGAAACATGAACATGATGTCCTGGTTTGATTTTCCTTCAGCCCAGTCCAAAACAAACTTCTGCACCAAGACTGTTTTTCCAAATCCAGCAACTCCTTTGGTCAGCACAGTTCTGATGGACTTGTCTTGATCTGATAAGTGCTTAAAGATGTCGTTGCATTTGATTGGTCTTTCCTCTACTACTGCTCTCCTGGAAGCTTCCTCAATCTGTCTCACCTCATGCTCTTTATTGATTTCTCCACTGTCTCCTTCTGTTATGTAGAGCTCGGTGTAAATCTCCTTCAGATGTGATGGGGATCCCTTGGTTGATATCACTTCATTCAAACATGGAAACTTCTTTATCATATTTAATTTGATCTTTTGCTGTATTTCAGGATCAGCAGATACTGCAGAGTCACACCTGTGATAGAATGAAGTGATAAAGACATAAAGTGAGAGAAATAATGGATTTAAACATGGATAAAAGCAATAACATGACCTAAGGTCGCTGTAACATATGGTGGCTATAATCTTACTCTTTATCTATCATGATGGTTTTCTGTTCTGCTCCATCTCCTGGAATCTGAAGAACCCTGTGAACACATCAGAATTATTTTTATTACAAAAATATAGATTTGGAAGTTAGTTCTATTGTGTTCATTAAAATTCAGAGGACAGAGACATAAACAGAGTCGGATGGATATGGAACATGTTGGAACTGATTGATGCACTGATAGTTTAGACAGGCTGTACGGTACATACCGAATAAGCTCGAACAAGCTGTAACAATGAGACTGAAATTTGTGGTGGCCTAGCGGTTAAGGTACTGGACTTTGGACCAGACCGTCCAGGGTTCAAATCCCCATGTCCAGCCCTTAACCCACAATTGCTGGGATTAGACTGTCTCAGTTGTAAGTATCCCTAAATAATGAATATCCCTACATAATTATGTCTGCTTTACATTACATAAATCCAAAAATGTAAATCCTCTAGAAGTAGGAGTCACAACCAAGAGTCCCACCCATTCATCCTTCAGCAACTTCTGAAATAGAAATAATGGTTCCTTCAGTCTACAGCAATGTAGCCCGACCATTTATTCTACAGTACAGCAGTGTAGCTCCACCTGTTCAGTCTAAAGCAGTGTAGCCTCACTCATGCAGCCTACTGCTGGATAATGAATAATGCCTCATCATCTGGAAGTCTGAGGATGAGTCTGTATTTGACTACAGATAGATTCCATAGTTCCAATTGTAAAGGTTGGTGGAGTGCAGTTACTGGCAATATAATATACTGCTGATTATTTGAGCTACACCCATTGATTCTGGAAAAAGGAAACCATACAGTGACAACATACAGAACTGTGTCTTCCAGTAGGCCACTGATATAACGCATCAAATAAACCAAATTACAGAATAGTTTGGTGAGTCTGGATGTGATAGAACCTAATTGTACTGCACAGAGTCCTAACCTCAACCAAATCCAACACCTTTGGGATGAACTGGAATGCTGACTGTTAGCTAGAGCTTATGACCATCTTCAGCAGCAACATCACACCAGAAGACTGGAGGCTCTTACAACAGCAAAGAGACACCAGTTCCATAATTACTGCCTATGGCTCTGAAACTTATGGTTTAGCATGTTCAGTGTGGCCCTATTAGCGATTATCATTCTTAAAGAGGAAAAACACCAGGATTAAAACAAGAGAAAAAGAGGTGAAGCACTTTGGGAAAATATTACTTAATATTAATTATATTGAATTTTGGTATATAAAATCACAACAATTCTTCAGATTCACATCCACTATAACTTCCTTACGTGGGTTCATTGGAGTCTCTCTGTCTGAATGTTAGTGGAGGATCTATCGACCGGTCACTCTTCATGGATACACAGCTGGGTTCTGGTGAGTCTGGTTTCTTCTTCTGAATCATACTAAAACACACCAAATATTCCATCAGTCTGCTTTAAAACCTTTCTTTAATGGAACATCTTAGGACCAAACAGGAATGAACACTCATTCATTGGAAGCTCTTACAGCAGCATAGAGGCAGCAGTTCCATAATTACTGCCTATGGTTCTGGAACTTAAGGCTTAGGATGTTCGGTGTCCACAAATTTGAGGACACCGAACATGTTCAATGCTTGTAGAACATGCTTGCTCAGTTTTGGATTGGCCATAGATATTAAAAGATTATATTAGATTGTAAAGCTGCTTTAAGACAATGCTCCATTCTTCCAATTCACATTCGCTATAACTTCCTTACTTGGCTTCATTGGAGTCTCTCTGTTGGAATGTTAGTGGTGGATCAATTGACCGGTCACTCTTCATGGATACACAGCTGGGTTCTGATGAGTCTGTTCTCTCCTTCTGAATCAGACTTAAAAAACAAAAACAAATATTCCATCAATCTGCTTTAAAACACTGTAAACCTGATATGGTCCAATCTTTAATGGAACAACTTAGTAACAGAACAGGAATGAACATTGGTTAGAAAAATGAATGTCATAACCATGACATTAGTTTACAGTGCTATGCAGATGATACGCAGTTGTACATATCAGTGAAACCAAATGATGCCCTTACAATCAGTAAAATTGGGGACTGTGGTGGCCTAGCAGGTAAGGTACTGGACTATGGACCAGAAAGTCCAGGGTTCAAATCCCACCTCTGTCAAACTGCCACTGTTGGGTCCTTGAGCAAGGCCCTTAACCCACAATTGCTTGGATTGTAAGATTGTATCAACTGTAAGTCGCTCTGGGCGTCTGCTAAATGCTGTAAATGTAAATGTAAAATGTAAAGGAAATAAAGATTTGATGTCATTTTTTTTTTTTTACTGAACTCAGATAAAACTGAGGTTTCATTAGTTGGATCAAAGGCTGTGAGAGACAGGTTGGCTACATCAGTCCTAAACATGGATGGCAAAAAACCTGGGTGCTTTGATGCATACATTAGCAACATCAATAGAACTGCCTTCTTTCAGTTACGTAATATTGCAAAATGTAGAAATATATTCTCTTTTATAGATGCTGAGAAACTGGTTCATACATTTATATCCTCGATTTTGGATTGTTGTAAAGCTTTACTTACAGGTTGCTCTAGTAAATCTATAAATATACTTCAGTTTCAGTTCAGAATGTAGTGGCTGGAGTGCTAACTAGAACTAGAAAATGTGATCATATCAGTCCTGTTCTGTCGTCTCTACACTGGTTACCAGTTAAATTCCACATTGATTACAAAATACTTTTTGTAACATATAAAGCTCTACATGGCCTGGCCCCACATTGTCTGAGCGACCTCTTGGAGTCTTACAATCCAGCTCATCTACTTCATTTGCAGGGTGTAGGACTTCTTTTAGTTCCTAGAATTAAAAAAATCACAGCAGGGGAAAAGGCTTTCTTCTGCATGGCCCCCCAGTTATGAATTAATCTCCCTTCTTTAGAACTGTATTAAACTATTAAACTGCTCTCCATTCAGATCTGTGTTTACTTGAATCGGACCAATTCAAGAGTGCAGGATCAGGTTCTCATTTCTCCCCCTTACATGATTCTCTTACCTCTTGTCTGTCTCTGTGTCCTCTGTCTCACTGAGACTCATTTTAGAAGCCATGTCTCCTTCTACAGAGTCCAGCTGCAAACCTGCTGCTTCAGGGTCTGTAACCAGGAGAAAGAACAAAGGAATTCAGGTGAAGTTCTACATCCTTCAGGAGACGATCCTTTAACTGTCAGCTCACAGCTTCAGTGGAGAGTTCAACAGTTTTTTTTTCTTTGTTTGTTTTAATAGTTTTGGTTCTGGGGTTTCATCTACACCAGTGTTTCTCAATCCTGGTCCTGGTGCCCCAGCGCTCTGCATGTTTTAGTGTTTTCCTGCTCCCAACACACCTGATCCAAGTACTCAGCTCAGGAACAAGCCTGTTGAGTTAAAGTGGGTGTGTTTAAACAGGAGAAGCTTTAATTGTGCAGAGCAGTGGGGCGCCAGGACCTGGATTGAGAAACACTGATCTACACTAAGTGCTTTATCCTTTTATCCTGATTAACCATTTAACCAGTTAAAAGTCTGGTAGGAGCTCTAATTCTGGTACAGATGGATGACAAATTAAAGGTGAAACCAGGATAGCTTCTTAGTAAAGCTTCAGCAAACACTGGTATAGGTTCTACTTGGCTCTAAAACTTTATGCTACTGGATTAATTGAACTGCTCTTCTAAAAGATCTCATCATCTCTGTTGGTGTTTTCTGCTGGAGATGCAGAGTTCAACAAGTCTGGAATGTGTGAATGGATTCTTTCACACACACAAACAGGAATTTATAAAGAAATACGTGCAGGAAATCAGGTGAATATTTATGGAAATGTTGATCCAAGCTGAGAGAAATATGTATGTACTGTATATAATATTTGTACTACTATGGATAGTCATCTTGGTCATGAGATGCATTAAGAGACACATTTTTGTATTTATTGTCTCAAATAAGTAGTAAATAGTTACGGGTTATGAGTATAAAAACTGAAAGTTTATTACAGGCTATGAAGTTATTACAATAGTTGTTTTTTGTAACAAAATAGCTTTTTAGTCTAAAAAACAAAGAACTGGTGAAATCATTGTTTTACAGACTGAAGACTTTCCTTACCAATGATGACTGGTTAATTAAACAGTATAGATTTCGATGAGTCCTTCTGAACTATACACTGAATTGGGACTGGCTTAGATAGAACGGTGAGAGAGTGAGAGTTACTGTAGTGTTATTTACTCTGCACTCTGTGTTAGAGAATGGAAGGAGGAAACATTAGGTGATGAAGAGGTCTCTCTCACCTGCAGGACTGACGCAGTGTTGTAAATGTGATATGATACGATAAATAAAGTAAATTATTATTTTTCTATTAACCTTTCTTACTCTAAATAGCAGTGTACAGATTTTATTAATCAGGTTATTGTTTATGTAACCACATATCCACATATCGTTGTAAACATAAGGTCCCTGGTGATCAGCTTTCACTCGGATAAAAATGTACAGTTAGCAAATTAGAAACTGATTTATTATTAGTATTATTGTTGATTGAATTACATTACACATTACTGATAAAATTAAGATCTCACCGTGTTTTTCTCCTTTAGCAGTTCATTTCACTCCCATAAAATGGAGCCGCTGCGATTTACTTTCACTTTAAACTGTTGTGATTCACCTTGAAACACTTCCCTGAGTTGTACGTATCACGTAATTCTGGGTCATGACGTAGGTTTACCTGGAATAATCGTGGCTCGGCTGCAGAAGCGATTTGTTTGGTTTCATCCAATAATTCTTCCTAAAGCAGAAAAATGTAATTTCTTTTCCAGAAGCTCTCTTCATAGGTTCTATGCACGCTTGTTTTCCGGGTTCTCTTATACCGGCAGACTAACTTCCGGTTTTAAATGCCGGACACTGAACACGTATCGTTAAAACACGGTTATCTTATAACATTAATAATCAAGTCAAAGTCAAAGTGAAGTTTATTGTCATTCAGACTATACAGCAGGGAGTGTACATCTGAACGAAATTTGCGTTTCTCCAGTCTCCGGATGTGCAAAGAATAACAAGGGTGTAGAGACGAGATACACACCACATACGCTCATATAGGATACCAATATATACTCATAAATAGAGGAAAAAACAAAGAATAAATAAATAAAAAAAAAGATACAACAATGTACACAACACATATAGACATATATACACATGTGCATAAGCACATATACACGATTAATTAAAAATATTGAGTATACACCGGTATTTACACATGGTTGTATACAGGTATATACACGTGTGTGTGTATGTATGTGTGTGTGGTGTGTATATATATATTATATATATATATATATATATATATTAATATATATATATATTATATATATATATTGCACATTGAATAGAAATTAATGCTATTGCACAATTTTTCACAGTATGTATTACTTAAATTAGGTAAATTTGCATTATAATACATTATAAGTAATACATACTGTGAAAAATTGTGTAGTGTCCATTTCACTGGTATGGACCATGAACTGAGAATGAAAATGACGTGAGCTTAGTCGCAAGAGTTATGAAAATCTGCAGGCCTGAACAGCCATTGTGACATGACTAAGGAGACGTGTGTCCCTCTAAATCATTAGGTAATGCATTATAATACATTATAAGTAATACATACTGTGAAAATTGTGCAATATATATAGTATACGTATACATATATATATATATATATAATATATAATATATATATATTATATATATATATATATATATATACAGCATGTTTAGGGGGTGACCAGAGTCAGTAGGGGGAATTGACAGAGTCCAGTGGGGAATTTGCACCATGTGGGGGTTTTAACTCATCTCTAAACCTAAATCTGCAATCAAACCCATATATATATATATATATATATATATATATATATATATATATATATATATATATATATACAGCATGTTAGGGGTGACCAGAGTCAGTGGGGAATTGACCAGAGTCAGTGGGGAATTTGCACCATGTGGGGGTTAACTCATCATCTACCTAATCTGAATCAAACCCATGTGAAATTTTAAAGATACTTTACCTATTTAAAAATAATAATAATCAGTTTTCCTTCCACAATTAGTTAGATTTACTTTCTTAAAGCTAACTTAAACAACATAAATCCCAGAAGTTGAATCTGTTCATCTGGACATAGATTTTGTCGGAGAAACGTTTCGTCACTCATCGAAGTGGCTTCTTCAGTCTCAGCAGTTGGAAAACTTCCCCAATCTTATATACAGCGCCTTTGCATAACGACTGGTACCAGCACCATTGCATAACAATGGGACCGGTGACCAGTTTAATATGCAGATTGACATTAACGACAATGGCTACGTGTGCCATTCACACAGGATTGGGGAAGGGCTGCCATGGCTCCGTTGTAAGATGGTGAGAGGTGTACTCTGAGGCCCCCTCCTCGGTTCAGGGATGGACGTTCCCTTTTGACAAAAATGGCTTCTTTTACTCCGTGTTCAAACCATTGTTCCTCCCTATCAAGGATCTGCACGTCTTCATCCTTGAAAGAGTGTCCACTGGCCTGTAGGTGGGTGTAACCACAGAGTCCTTACCTGATGAGGTAGCTCTTCTATGTTGTGCCATCCGTTTCGCCAGTGGCTGTTTGGTTTCCCCGATGTACAATTCCTGGCAATCCTCCCGGCACTTCACCGCGTACACTACATTACTCTGTCTGTGCTGGGGGACCCGATCCTTGGGGTGGACCAGTTTCTGGCGTAACGTGAATCTGTTCATCTATGTCCAGATGAACAGATTCAACTTCTGGGATTTTCTTACCTGGACTATTGAGAATGCATCAAGACGTTTTAAACAACATGAAGTTTACATTTCAGTATCTTTAGTTTAATGCATTTTTGAAACAATTACTTGAACATCATAGTTGTAACTTTCTTAAAACACACGAAGAGAGTATGTTGAATAAATGTAAATGGAAACTGAATTAATATATAAATGCTACTGAAACAAAAACAACATTTTAGTTTTTAAAAATACAATATCACACAGTATTTAGCTCACTTTGCCCCATTGGCACCATTTTGGAAAAAAGATCCTAGTTTACTCATGCTAAAACTAAGGTTAATTATTTGCATGTATTTATAAGATGTAAAAAAAAAAAACCTGGAGGAGCCGTACATATGATATGTTAAAATTTGACTTTGACAAGCCAAAAACAAGTTGACAAGTTTTTAAAGTAAATTGGTGCTTACCTCATATGCACTTTTCCTTTTCACAGTGTGACGGAACTGATGGATGATTCCAAGATCTTTGGTCACAAGACAATAAAAGTGCACGATGGTTGCAGAGATACAGGGGAGGGTGAACTCACCCACTGGCTCATCTTACCCCCTGCCCCCTGATAACATTAGTGTACTTTTACAGATTAGTTTTGGCAAGGACATTTGTTAGCTACTGCTCAATTAAATGTCTTTTTTTCTAAAGTGCTGACATTGTGCTATACACGGTACATATTTATATATTTAAATACACTGAAACGATTTGGAGAACAACAAAATTTGTGTGCACATTTGTAGGCGTGGTGCAGAAACGTATGCTTTTTTCTGATTGCAAATGTGCTCTTTGTTTCTCTGTATAAACACAACAAGACGGGAACATAAAATGTCATCCAGTCACCAAACGAAAAGTTTTTATTGGCTACCATAATCCGTTCAAAAGTTATTAGAGCCAAAAAAACAAATATCGAAAATAAACTAACTTTACTGTGGTTGTGAACCCTGTATAATTTTCTCTATTTCTGCATGAATGTGAGCTAAAACATCATCGGATTTTCACACACGTCCCAGTTAAGCATATCAGATATAAATGTTATACTTGTCGTTTATTTATTGAGGAAAATGATCCAAAATGATGAGCTAAACGTTGGCGGTAACTGTTGATCAGTCCTGCATATCAGCATGGAGGAATATGTTCCAGTTCCTCCTTACAGAACGTCAGCTCTGGGATGTTGGTGAGTTTCCTCACATGTGCTGCTCACTTCAGGTCCTTCCTAAACCTGACTACTGGATTAAGATCCTACTTTGACTTTGTTACGGTTCGCCATGCGAACACGATGGCGAATCGTGAGGACAAAAGAAAAGGAATATTAGGACCCAACAGCAGTCAGCTCCAGATGGTAGTAATGAACTGAAATGAATAAAATAAACGAAACGGCAAGTAAAGCCCTACAAAATAAACAACAGACAAAGAATAACGTAGGGCTTTGTGTGTGTCAGCGAAGCTGCCGAATATGCGAGCGGACGCGCACACACAAAGCACACGAATGCGCCTACAGGAGCAGCATTAGAAAACACGGCTGCTTATGTGCACTTATACTGCGCTTGAACTGAGAAATACGTCACTAACCTAAAGGGGAAGCAGCGCTGGAATGCGCGGCTGCTTACACGTACTTATACTGCGCTTTAACTGAGGAATACTTCACTAGAGGAAAGGGGAAGCAGCGCTGGAATGCGCGGCTGCTTACACGTACTTTTACTGCGCTTTAACTGAGAAATACTTCACTAGAGGAAAGGGGAAAGCAGCGCTGGAATGCGCGGCTGCTTACACGTACTTATACTGCGCTTTAACTGAGAAATACTTCACTAGAGGAAAGGGGAAGCAGCGCGCTGGAATGACGCGGCTGTTTACACGTACTTATTTACTGCGCTTTACTGAGGAATACTTCACTAGAGGAAAGGGGAGGAAGCAAGCGCTGAATGCGCGGCTGTTTGTTTACAACGTACTTTGGTACTGCCGCTTAAACTGAGAAACCCAGAGAAATACTCCACTAGAGGGAAAGGGGAAGCAGCGCGGAATGCGCGGCTTGTTCACACGTATTACTTATAACTGCGGCTTAATGAGGAAATACTTCACAGAGGAAAGGGAAGCAGCGCTGCGAAATGCGCGGGGTGTTTACACGTAGTATACTGCCGCTTTAACTGAGAAATACTTCCCTAGACAAAAGGGGGGGAAGCAGCGCTGGAATGCGCGGCTGCTTACACGTACTTATACTGCGCTTTAACTGAAAAATACTTCCCTAGAGGAGGAAGGGGAAGCAGCGCTGGAATGTGCGGCTGCTTACACGTACTTTATACTGCGCTTTAACTGAGAAAATACGTCACTAAATGAAAGGGAAGCAGCGCAGGAAAGCAGGGCTTTTGATTAAACGAGAGGAAAATAAATACCAAAATCGGGGAAAGAAAAGAAATACAAAAAGGCGCCAGATTAGCGCTGAGAGAGGAGAGCTGGAAACCAACAAGCCGAAAGAGCTCAGAGTCAACAAGCTGAGCACTTGCAAGCGGCGAATGCGCTCTCTCTCTGAAAATCGCTCTCAAACACAGAATCAGGACTGCTTTGAACGCAGCAGCCACGCAGCCTGAGTGTGAGAGCGGTGACGACGCGCTGTGCAGGCTTCAGAGACCCGTGTTTTATTTTATAGTCTCAGAAGCAGCACGATGCAATTCACGGGTCTGTGTGCATATACCACAGCATGAATCGGGAACGTGCTTGAAACGGACAGGGAGCGGGCGGGCACCGGCCTGCCGCTCGGATCCGAGGCTGAGAGCACAGAGTGAGGGGGTAGAGGGCGAGGGGCACGCGGGGCGAAGCGCACCTCAATACGGCGAAGCGGAACCGCGAACGGGCAAAAGCGCGATTACAGGCCGGTTCTACCCTACGCTAAATCTACGCCCTGGATTACCTCCGAATCTCCTGATTCGTGTGCTCCGGATGAGCCCCTGAAAGCGGGCCCAGTCTACCAAAATCCCTAACACCGGACTGTGCCAAAGCAACAGCGCGAATGAGACCCCCGAAAGTCTCTTAAAAACACAAAAAAACGTAACGTCCCTAAGCACAGGCAAACACCTGTGACGGGCGCCACGGGAATCAATAGCATGGAAGGCGATGGTGCGACAAATGACAGGCTCGATCGCATGGTCTGAGGGATCCCGAGCCAAAGCTGAACCAATACTGGCCTCTACTGTCAGCTTGGCCAAGAATCCCCAGACTGCTGGGACAGGGGTAGTAGACCGCACTGGGGAAATAAAACAGTGGCCACTAGCGGCCCACTGTGCACCACGTAACAGTACCCCCCCCCCGAGGGGCGGCCGTCCCGCCGGCCCCAAAAGTGACCAATATCCCCCCTGGCCTGTCGCACACGCTCAGGGTAAGCGTCTGGCACACGGGTGGGCGCCAGCCTACAGGGTCCAGCCCCAACGGGGGGGGAGTCAAAAGAAAGGGCCGGTGTGGGTTGTGGCCACATGCGCGGCCCAGCTTGAGCTCAGGGGCGAAGCACGGCGGGGACCGTACAAGCATGACGACCCCAGGCGTTAGAGCCAGGACAGCACTAGCTGCTCAACCATAGAGTGCAATGGCTCACGGTTGAAGCTGAGCTGTGCCGGGTGTCCAAATGCCGGGCTTACGGACGCGGCATGCTCAGGGACGGGAGTAGTCAGTGACATGGCTCAGGTTCAAGACTGGGCAGTGCTAAGTGCACAGGCATAGGGTCAACGGGCGCGGCGAGCTCGGGAACGGAGCGTTAGTTGCTAAGGTTCGCAGCTGGCGGCGGGCTGAGTGCCCAGGTAAAGGGGTCGACGGGCGCGGCGAGCTCGAGAACGGAGCGTAGTGTGCTCAGGTTTTCACTGCTTGGCGGCGCGGAGTGACCAGTACAGGGTTGGACGGGCGCGGCGAGCTCGGGAACGGAGCGTAGTAGTTGCTCAGGTTCGCAAGCTTGGGCGGTGATGCTGGGTGCCCAGGTATGGGGTCGACGGGCGCGGCGAGCTTGGGAACGGAGCGTACTGGCTCAGGTTCGCAGCTGGGTGGAGCTATGTGCCCAAAGTACGGGATCAGCAGGCGCGGTGAGTTCAGGAACGGAGCGTAGTAGCTCAGGTTCGAGACTAGGCGGCACAAAGTGCCCAGGGTACGGGGTCAAGGGCGTGGTGAGCTCGGGAACGGAGCGGTTAATGGCTCAGGTTCGCAGCTAGGCGGCGCTATGTGCCCAAGTACGGGGTCAACGGGCGCGGCGAGCTCGGGAACGGAAGCGTAATGGCTCAGGTTCGCAAGCTAGGCGGCGCTATGTGCCCCAAGTAACGGGGTCAAACGGGCGCGGCGAGCTCGGGAACGGAGCGTAATGGCTCAGGTTCGCCGCTAGGCGGCGCTATGTGCCCAAAGTACGGGGTCAACGGGCGCGGCGAGCTCGGAACAGAGCGTAATGGCTCAGGTTTAAGACTAGGCGGCGCCAAAGTGCCCAGGTAGGTACGGGGTCAAACGGGCGCGGCGAGCTCGGGAACGGGAGCGTAATGGCTCAGGTTCGCAGCTAGGCAGCGCTATGTGCCCAGTAGTACGGGTTCAACGGGCGCGGCGAGCTTGGGAACGGGAGCGTAATGGCTCAGGTTCGCAGCCAGGTTTCGCAGGCTAGGGGGGGGGGGGGGGGCGGCGCCATGTGCCCAAGTAACGGGGGTCAACGTGCGCGGCGACCGAGTTCATGAATGGAGGCGTAGTAGCTCAGGTTCGAGGGACTAGGCGGTGCGAAGTGCCCGGGTACGGATATCAACGGGGCGCGCGCGAGCTCGGGAACGGAGCGTATGGCTCAGTTCGCAGCTAGGCGGCGCCGTGTGCCAAGTACGGGGTCAACGGGGCGCGGCGAGCTCGGGAACGGGAGCGTAATCGCTCAGGTTCACAGGCTGGGGGTCGCGCACGTAACGTTATCGTACGTGTACAAGTCCGGGTTCCAGTAGAGCCGGGTCATGTGTGCAACTACCAGTCATTGCGATTGTGCACCGAGAGTACCTCTTTACCCGGATGCGTTCCACTGTCGTGCATGCTATCTTCCTTGCCCCCGTTCGGAAGCCAGTACTCTACCCCGCATTGTATTGTTTTGCAACCAACCGGCTGCGCTGTGAGCCTCTCCGTGGAGACGATGTGCTTGCAACACGGGGGCTGAAAAGGCACGGAGGGGCTCCTGTACAGGGGCCAGGCGGCACCAAATTGCCTCACCGTGGAGTCTTTTGTGCTCAAACACACGGGGGTTGCGTGTTGTGGCGGCCCTCAGGCACCAGGGCCAGGGGGTGCCATAGGCTCAGGGGCGAGGTCTGGGCTGGCCTGAAGCGGGGCTTATGACGCGGCAAGCTCTTGAACAGAGCGTAGTTGCTCAGAACTTTACTGGTATCCCGTTTAAGGTCAGGTACCAGGCTGAGCAGAGCAAGCTGTTTGCTTACAGAAACTCAATTTCTCAAGGATGGAGTTGAGACCAAAAGAGGATGCTCTGGAGCGACGCTAGGGGTGGCGCTAACAGCCCAGGTACAGAGTTTAACGGGCCAGTAAGCGGGGGTGGGGGGGTGATGGCTGGAAGCAGGCGAATGCCTCAGTCTCCCTGGTTCCAGATCGGATATGCGCATCCGTGCGAATGGCCAGATCGCACAATGCAGGCCAGGGAGGCGGCGGGGAAGGAATGGCAGAAGTTCGTGCGCGGCTGCTTACACGTTACTATATGACGCGCTTTTAAATGAGAATACTTCACTAGAGGAAAGGGGAGGAAGCAGCGCTGGAATGCGCGGCTTGCTTACACGTACTTATACTGCGCTTTAAACTGAGAAATACTTCACTAGAGGAAAGGGGAAGCAGCCGCTGGAATGCGCGGCTGTTAACGTTTACACGTACTTATACTGCGCTTTAACTGAGAAATACTTCCCTAGACAAAAGGGGAAGCAGCGCTGGATATGCGCGGCTGCTTACACGTACTTATACTGCGCTTTAAACTGAAAAATACTTCCCTAGAGGAAAGGGGAGGAAAGCAGCGCTGGAATGCGCGGCTGCTTACACGTTACTTATACTGCGCTTTAATGAGAAATACTTCACTAAATGAAAGGGGAAGCAGCGCAGGAAAGCAGCGGGGCTTTTGATATAAACGAGAGAAAAATATAAATACCAAAATCGGGAAAGAAAAAGGAAATACAAAAAGGCGCCAGATTAGCGCTGAGAGAGAGAGCTGGAAAACCAACAAGCCGAAAGCGCTCAGAGTCACAAGCTGAGCACTGTGCAAGCGGCGAATGCGCTCTCTCTCTGAATCGCTCTCAAACACAGAATCAGGACTGCTTTGAACCCAGCCACGCAGCCTGAGTGTTGGAGAGCGGTGACGCGCTGTGTGGGGCTTCAGAGACAGTGTGTGTTTATAGTTCTCAGAAGCAGCACGATGCAATTCACGGGTCTGTGTGCATACCACAGCATGAATCGGACGTGCTTTGAAAACGGACAGGAGCGGGCGGCACCGGCCCTGCCGCTCGGATCCGAGGCTGAGAGCACAGAGTGAGGGGGGGTAGAGGCGAGGGGCACGCGGGAGCGCGCAGCGTCGGGGCGAGCGCACCCTCAATACGGCGAAGCGGAACCGCGAACGGGCAAAAGCGCGGATTACAGGCCGGTTCTGACCCTACGCTAAATCTACACCCTGGATTACCTCCGAATTCTCCTGATTCGTACTCCTACGGCTGAGCCACCTACTAAAGCGGGGCCCCAGTCTACCAAAATCCCTAACACCGACTGTGCCGAAGCAACAGCGCGAATGAGACCCCCGAAAGTCTCTTAAACACAAAAAAAACGTAACGTCCCTAAGCACAGCAAACACCTGTGACGGGCGCCACGGGAATCAATAGCATGGAAGGCGATTGGTTTGCAACGCCTGTCAAGTGCCAAAACAAAGCTCTTAAATAGAGCCACTGACAGGTTCCCAGTTGTGTGCAATTGTGCCGTAATCAAAATGACAGGCACGATCGCATGGTCTGAGGATCCCGAGCCAAAGCTGAACCAATACTGGCCTCTACTGTCAGCTTGGCAGAATCCCCAGACTGCTGGGGAGGTAGTAGACCGCACTGGGGATAAACAGTGGCCACTAGCGGCCACTGTGCACCACGTAACAGACTTGGCTTGTTCTTGGAGTGATCTGTGACATTTGACCTCTCCTGGGGAGAGAAACAGTGGTCTTAACTATGATTATTTTTTAATTGTCCAAATTAAAACCAGATCTCCAATAGTTAAGCTGGTTTAATGTGCTTGTGACTGATTTATCTTTATAAATAAACCTGAACTGTGTTTGTGTTCATGTCACCGAGCAGCTAATAAGGGAGTCGGCGCCCATGGCAGACTGCTCTTGGCTGGAATCGTCTCTCAATCGCTCGTCTAAAGTTGAGGTGCTGGAAAGAGCCAGGAGATGATCTGTGGACTGGAAGAGTCCAAAATTGTCCCACAGCAGGTCCAGAAGCAAAGAGAAACCCAGTGAGGTACTGTCTGTCACACAGTTATGGGCTGCTCACTGTTTGGAGGTTTAATTTTTTTTGTGTGTGACTGTGTGTCATTGTATTGTAAACCATTTTGACCATAAAGACTTCAGTCATCCAGTGATGCCTGAAAATTTGTGACCCTTTTAGAATTTTATCTATGTTTGTATAAATCTGAGCTAAAACATTGGATTTCCACACATTTCAAATCCCAAAAGTTGATAAAGAGAACATGACTAAATGAATGAGAAAAAAAATATTGTATTTGGTCATTTCTTTAATGATTCGTAATCGTGAAAATAAGTCCAGTAAATGTTATATTTTAGGCCTCTGCACTTCCTGCATATTGATTCTTCTGACCTGTCTCACATTTCTTAATCACACCCTCTGCTATTTAACCTTATTTACTTTAATTTATGTGGGGTTTTTTTGCTTTGTTTTGGCACTTGTACAGGTTTGTTGGGTTAGGGCCCTAAAGCAGAGGGCTGTTTGAGTTTTCCTGAAGATTATAAAACCTCTGTTATTATGTTACATATTATTATGTGTGTCAGCCATAACAACTAAAGCAACTAATAGAAAAAAAAGTAGAAAACATAAGTTAACGTAAAGATTAAAGGAGTGAACAGTGAGCAGCTGTGTTACTTTCGGTGACGAATGATTTTTGTTAGAATTTTCATCAATGATCCTTTTCATCTAACAAAAATGAGACGATGACTAAAACTGAAATGAAAGAAAAAGTTTGAAAACTAGGACAAAATGAATCGACATGTTTGTCAAATGAATAGAAATGAGACGAAAATGTTTGGCAGAGATGACATCCAATCAGATCTGATTTTGTGGAAGGTAAGGACAAGTTAGGAAGAGATCCAATCATAACTTTAGTGTAGTGGGAAGGCTGGATGAGGTGGGTAGCGATCCAGTCAGTGATGCGGTAAGACGCAGACATTTGATCTAACCATGGGATCTGTTCTCTTTCTCATGAAACCAACTCTACAATGTCAGCACCCGAGAGAAAGAAGAAAGAAAGAAAAAGAAAGAAAGAAAAAGAATGAAAAACAGAAAGAAAGACAAAAAGAAGGAATGATATAAAGACAGGCAGAAAGAAAAATGGAAAAAAAATAAAGAAAAAGAATAAAAAACAGAAAGCAGAAATAATGAAAGAAAGAAAGAAAAATGGAAAGAGAGAAAGAAAGACATTATTTTTTTCTTTTTATTTTTCTTTCTTCCTGTCTTTCTTTTTATCTTGTTATTTTATGAGCTAATGGTGTGTTTTTGCTAAGTTGTGAGGTAAAATACTCCACTGCTGTCCTGTAATGGTACTGAACAGAGAAATGACCTGTTAGTCTGAGACGTGCTTTTGTTTGAGTAAGTCAAATCTGTTTCAGTGTTTATTGCACATTCAAACACTAATACTATTCCATAGCGGGTTATTCAATGTTTCATTTCGTCTAAGTGGGTATAATAATGACTTAAATAATTCAAGGGAAATGTTAAAAAAGCATTTACCTATTGCACCCTTTCATATTTTATAAAACATTTCATATTTTAGTCATCTGAAACTACTGCAGATTTAGTCGACTATAATCAGTTGATATAATCAGTTAATTATAATTAGTTGATGAAGAATAGAGTAAAACTAAAAACAATTCAGATGACCCCATGATGACTGAAACTAAATATTTTAGTCAAAAGACTATGACTAAGACCAAATAAAAATTTGCAGTTAAAATGAACACTGTTTATAGGGAATGATAGCAGAAAATGTACAGTATGGAATAAAAGGTCTCCTGCGTAACCAGCGTTAATTTCTTTAACGAAAATGTTGACGAAAATGACGACCTGTTTTTCGCAATTAAAACAGGACTAAATAAATCTCGAAAACGACATATGTGGTGAAATGTATCAGACTTTACGTGAACATACGCTGACAATCTTCACTTTAGTTTGATGTTTCATGCTTAGCTTTTGGGGTCGTTCAATATTGATCATTCGTGCGTGCAGCCTGTTAGCATTAGCGTACGTGTTCAGGTCATGTTGGGCACTTGAACTAGCAGCGTAACCGTGTTCTCATTGGTCTCGAGGCCTCATGACCAGGGGTGTAACAAATCACTCTGCCCATGATTCAGTTTTCTCACCATTATTGATTTTACATTTTGACAAAAGACATCCTTTGTTTCTGTAGTGTAAACAATGGATATTTTCATGGAGAAGTTTTAAGCAGTACAATTGTAGTTCTTTATTACAAGAAATGGCAAGGAACATTCAGTTTAAAATTGTAAACAAAATGCCCTATTCTACCAGTGCAAAACCTCTGTACAATATTTCTTATATTCAGTATTTATTTTTATTTTATCAACAGTTACAGGAAACATTTAGCTGCAGTTATTGCTGCACAGATACTGAACAGACACACACCAGATAATGAAAGCAGAGGTTCACACACTTTTGCCACTCACTAATGTAATATTGGATCATTTTCCTCAATGAATAAATAACTAAGTATAATATTTGTGTGTCATGTGTGTAACTGGGTTCTTTTTATCTACTTTTAGGACTTGTGTGAAAATCTGATGATGTTTTAGGTCATATTTATCCAGAAATATAGAACATTCTAAAGGGTTCACAAACTTTCAGGCAGCACTGTAGATTCCTTGTTGTGGTCTTAGTCTCATTATTTCATCAAGCTATTGCTGTGATTTATGGATTCTTGCATTTAATACTTTTTTCAAACTTTTAATTAGACTTTGTGTGGGAGGGGCTTCATTACTCAGTATGGATTAATTGGATGACTGGTAGGCCTCATGATCTTAAGATTGGGTCTGATTTTAAACTGTCTATTAGTATCAAATTAAACTGGTTCCCTGATCTACCTGTCCCAAAGGATCAGATGGTGCCCCATTTGTTCATCAAAATGAATCAATTTAAAGGTGTAGTCATATTCCACTACACAATATAGATAGGTGTTCAAGAATCGAGGTAACACTGTATAAGAAGTCAATTAATAATAAAGTAAAGCATAACCTTTTAGAAAATAATAGTAATAATTAATCATGCAATGCTCATGAGCTGTAGCACTTAGAATAATGTTTATTCCATTTTTTAAAATTTGTTATAAGATGGACAGTACAAGAATAAGTGGTGATGGTTTAAAGTGATATGTTACCAATAATCTGAATAATAGTAAAACATTCTGTGCACGCGGTACATTAATCACGAATAGAAAATGTGAAACTGTTTGAACTATTATAATAGCAGATCTAATCCTAACATTGATCATTCTAATACTGTTTCTTTTCTACTTCCTACAGGTCGGCCTACTCACCCAGTTAAGCCAGGGGATCAAGTAGTAATCAAATCTTTACTGCCTACAAAGCTCAGGAAAGTGTGCTATGGACCACCAGCCATTCTGTAACTTGTACAGCTGTAAACTAATGCTAGTCGATTAAAGAGGACCTAATAAGTGGTTGGGATGTGACTTCTTGCTTCTTGCTCCTACTATTTCTCTGATAGTAGGTATTAGAGCTGCTAATAGACATGGGAGCCTTCACATGAGGTAGCAATGCCCACCTCTTCAAGGCCACAATGAATCCACGTTTTACATCGGACTCCTGCTTTAGTAGCCGCACTGGTGAAGGATCCCTGTGGAGACATTCCCTTGTGTACCCTTATACCTAACTGGGCACAGCATCTGGCTATTTGTGTCTGCCATTCCACTCAGTTGCAGCCCTGTGTAGTATGTCAGTTTAATTATATAAATGAGTCCATGAACAAACCAACCAATGTTCAGGCCTGCATTTGCTAGCCCTGCCACATTGGCCAAGTACAGCTAGTTTACTCAGCATGGAACAAGTACATTGATGTTGCTGGGGGCCACGATGGCATACCTGCAACCCTATTCACCTCTGAAAGTAGCTCTCAGAGGGAAGCTGTGTTTGAATATGGTATTGTTAACATAAAGCATATTGGGCATGTGGGAGGACTATACTTGAGTCCCAAGACAATTCAGTGACTGGTGTGGCTCCTGTTTCCTGGCAGCCATATCAACACCTGTCATGATCGTGACTAACTGGTGGACCTTTTCCCTCCTACCATTTGGCTCAAACTGACATTCTAAACGGAGCCTATCTGATGAACCCTGAATTACCTTTGGGCCCTGGGATAATTTCATTATGAAGAGTATGTCTTACAGGGATAACAAGATATTTGGACCTCCTCTGCCAATGGTATATAGTGGTCCCTGTTCCCCTTTGATGGGGTAGCTATGGCTCTAAAAAGATCAGTACCATTGCTCAAATGTTGCAGGCCCTCATCGATGGGATTGATGATGCTTTTGGCCTGACTTATCAATTAATCAATTAATAATATGATTTTGTTGATGGGACTAAAACTGATCTTCAGTCTCGTTGCTCTTCAGTCGAGCTGTGAATCCATTAAGGGACGTGATTTAAAGGACTGACTTTGTTTCGCTTTTCCGGCACTTCCAAATCCTAAAGGTGATAAACCTTTGGCTCAGGCTGGTCATTAATAGATTCATCTTCCAAATTTAAATCATTTTCAAAACCAATATATTTTTATAAACTAATTATAGCTTGCATTATCGGCATTGTTTTACTCATTATAACATTGCTGCTCTTTAGGGCGGGGCGTCGTTGCTATGGTTACGTGTGTATGCCACGTATGGAGCGTGTAGAGCGTCGGTCAGAGTGCCATTATCGTCTGTCATGTCACGGGGAAAAACGTCTCTCAGCCAATCAGATTGTGGGGACTAACTGTCGTATTATAAGAATTATTATTATTGAACATGTTCTCAATTTGGCTTTAGACCTCAGGTCTGTCCTAAGGTTTAGGCTGGGTATTTCCATTTCAGTGCATCATTAGAACATATTAAGCTCTACATTATTGATAAGCAGAGAATAGATTCCTTACATGAGCTTTCCTGTTTTACACTGTGTTACCACAAGAGTTCGACAAACCGTGAACATCGTACTTAACTCGAATCTTTCTAAATTACAATCGGAATTACTTGATTATTTTAGGCTTTAACAAATAGTATAAACAAAGTTTTCACCAGGTTATGATTTTTCAGATAGTAGGTACTGTTTGTATTTATGTTTCATTAAACAAAACTTCCTTGTTTCACTAACAGAAATAATTTATTTTTGTTGCTTTTCTTTCATTTGATTCCTTGCCTTTGCCACCATGCATAACCTCTCTGTTCATATATTCAATAAAGTAGCAGATGTTATACAACGGGTGCGGCACCAGTAACCTACCCTCCATGATTACCACACTTTGGTACAGTGGTGTTAGGGGGCTTTGGAACTACCACTCCAGAAAGCTGACTTCATCCATACACTTCCTGGTCCTAACTGAGACTTGGATCTTTTTGAGAACTCAGCCTCTCCAGCAGCTCTGTTTTCTGCCTTCTCCTTCTCCTTCTCCGACTCGCCACGAATGTCTGGAAGAGCTGGTGGCACAGGTTTGCTTTTATCCAAGAAATGGCTTTTCACATCGCTAGCATTTTCTCACTTTGGTATGTTGTTGTTTGAATTCCATGCTGTCACTGTTACATTCCCTAAAATCTCATATCATTGTTGTCTACCAGCCACCTGGCCCTCTGTAATGAAGACCTGGATGGTCTTGTAGTTTCTTCCCTCCAGATGGGTTTCCTTTTATTCTTCATGGTGACTTCAGCCTTCCATCAGACAAGCTCCAGTCTTCCTGTGTCTTTCCTCTTTTGTCATCTTTCAACCTATACTTTAACAACTATCCTCCAACACATCAGGGAGGCATAACTTGTTTTCAGAGATCAATGTACCGCAGCTCCATCACTCCATCACTTTGTTTCCTTCTATATTCCTCTCTCTCTGCTTCATGTAACCAACCCTTTATATAATTCACCAACCCGTCACAACCTCCACTCCCTCTCTCCTGCCTCAATGTCTTCCAGTGTCCTAACAACTGTACCACACCTGGATTATTTTTCAGCTCTTGCACTGGAATCTGCCAACAATACATTTATCTCTTCTCTCCCTACTGCAACTGATCTGCTCTGGCCTCTCTCCTCCAGACCAAGAAAATCTTCTCTCCCTGACCCCTGGCTCTGAGACTCAAAGACAGCGAGAGTTGCAGAGAGAAAATGGAAGAAGTCCAAGCTTGATGCAGATTTTCACTACTATTGCGCTCTCCTTTCCACGTTCTCATCTATCGTGACTGCCGCCAAGACATCCTTCTACAGAACAAAGCAGGAAGAATCTGCTTCTGATCCATGCCAACTCCAATCATGCTTTCATCACACCTCAACCCACCTCCTCTTGCTCAGTCATCCTTCTTATCTGCTGAAGACTTTGCCACCTTCTTTGAAGAGACGCCGCAATTCCCACTGCAATCACGCATCATCTCAACACCATAATTGGTTTTCCTCCTCTTTCCTCAGATGATATTCCTCAGCTTCTCTCATCCAGCAATCCCACCATATGTCAGCTTGATCCAAAAACATTATTTAGTGCTATTTTGTTCTTCATTTCTAATTCATTGCAGATTAGTGCCCACATTAGTGATACATCATTTAATCTGTTTAGTGTTTAACAGGTTTATTTTTATGCACAGTTGTGCCCTTAGAACTGATTGGGCTACAGCTGTGCCCCTCTAAATTCTGTGTGCCCCAGTAGAACAGCAGTCTAGAAACGCAGCTGATTCACTGAAATGAAAATATTCGACCTTACAGCTTAAAAACCGTAAAGAAAGGTACATTTTTAATGTTTTATTATTATTGTATTGTCTCTTTTATTATACTGTCTATTTATTATATTCTCTATATATTTTATTGACGTTGTTGTTACTGTTAATATTATTAATGTCCTTATCCAATATTTTGTCGGGCATGGTTGTAGAGAGGAGAATGTTGTGGATAGACCCCAAGAAGTCATGAGGAAGAAACCTTTAATACTCTGGAGACGTTACTGTATGTTTCATTCTGTGAGCTGTTTTGCTTCTAGATTTTTCCACAGAGCACAAATGAAAGAATTTAATGAACTGACACATCGGAATGGAGGCCTCCTACAAACACCAGTCTTTGTGCTCTTCAGAACCAAACATTTTACTGAAAATAAAGCCCTCAGCTTCTTTGTTAGAAAAACACAGCTGAAACATTTACAGAGGACCCACAATAAAATGCTGCACTGCACGAAGCACTGATGTTTTAATAACTAACTAATGTACGAAGTCACAACTGAAGATGAATCTCAGATTAGAGCTGTTGCATTCAGCGTTTAGTCCTGATCCTGCACAAGTACAAAGGGATGGGTTTGGTTAGCAGAGAGAAACCAGATCTGTTTTAATATGATAAAATGTAAACCTCAGAGTGTGAAAAAAACATGATAAACAAAACATATTTTCTTATACATTTAATTATCCACTGGCTGTAGTTTCCTCAGCCTTTCTCTTTTATTAGTCTCTGAATAACAGATAGAGATTTCATGGGCAATAACCATACCAATAACTTCTGTTGAAGAAATGAAATGTTCCTGCTTTATGAAGAATTACTGGATGAAACCAGAGAAATCACTTCTGCAGCCGAGCCACGATTATTCCATGTTTCACTCACTTACAGATCAACTAAAGCAAGCCTATGTCATGACGCTGAATTACGTAATACGTAGAACTCAGGTAAGTGTCCGAAGGTGTGGCACAGCAGTCTAAAGTTCAGGTTATCCCAACAACTCCATTTTGTGTGAGAGAGAAATGAACGACTAAAGGAGAAAAACACGGTGAATTATTCTTTATATTATATTTAATATTTTTATTATAATTAACATTATTATTATTATTATTATTATTATTATTATTATTATCATTATCATTAATGCTTTAATGTAAATAATCCGGTTTCTAATTTGATAACTGTAAAGCTTTTGTCCGAGTAGATCCTGGTCCTTTATTTAAAATGGATTAATATTGTTACATAAAACTACTATATTAGGTTAAATAGAATGACGTGATCTAAATGAAAGCTCAACATAAAGTAGATATTTAATTTCTTTCATGTTTCCTCTTTAATAAAATGCAGTAAAAGCCATTTATATACAGACAGTAGCAATCTGTGGTGGGTTGTGTATTTGTTATGCGGTGAAAATGTTTTCTTGGTCCTGCAGAGGTTAAGGTTCACAGAATGTTCGTATCAGGTTAAAGGTGAGAGAGACTTCCTCATTCCACTGTCTAACTGACATCTAACTAAATAATATCACTACAGTAACAGCTCACTCTCTCACTCTTTTAGCATTCTATCTAAACCAGATCCATTCAGTGTATAATTCAGAAAGAAGGAATATTAGAACTCTAAATTGGTTACTTAACTACTCATCATCGGTGGTAAGGAAAGTCTTTAGTCTGTTAATGCCACAATCTCACCAGTTCTTTGTTTACCATTTTGTTATAAAGCCCAATAGTTATTGTGATACAAAAAAAGCTATTGTAATCGCTTCATAGCGTGTAATACATTTCCATTTTTTATAAACATAAACACACAGTTCAGATTTTTAACTGTAAATCATTAACCAGGATAAAACACTTCCTGAAGATAAATCCCCAGAACCAACATTATTGAAACGAAACAGTCTGCATTTGTGTTGAAATCTCCACTGAAGCTATGTGCTAACAGTTAAAGGATCGTCTCTGAAGGATGTAGAACTTCTCCTGAATTCCTTTGCTCTTTCTCCTGGTTACAGATCCTGAAGCAGCAGGTTTGCAGCTGGACTCTGTAGGAGGAGACATGGCTTCTAAAATGAGTCTCAGTGAGACAGAGGACACAGAGACAGACGAGAGGTGAGAGAGTCATGTAAGGTGGGGAAATGAGAACCTGCTCCTGCACCCTTTAATTGGTCCGATTCATGTAAACACAGATCTGAATGGAGAGCAGTTTAATAGTTTAAGTTCTAGAGCAGTTCTTTTTTCTAATGTTCATTCCTGTTCTGTTACTCAGATGTTCCATTAAAGATTGGACCATCATGTTTAAAAGGGTTTAAAGGAGACTGAATGTTTGGTGTGTTTTAGTCTGATTCAGAAGAAGAGAGCAGACTCACCAGAACTCAGCTATGTGTCCATGAAGAGTGACCGGTCGATAGAACATCCACTCAAATTCAGACAGGGAGACTCCGATGAAGCTACGTAAGGAAGTTATAGTGAATGTGACTGAATGATGATTGTGATTATTATTATTTTGGTAAAGTTTGCAGTATGTGTGTTCGACAACTTGCCTAGAGAATGTGCTAGGACCAGCTCTGTTCCAGACTGTACGGTTACATAAACGAATAATTTTTATACTATTTTGTGTTCATTAAGGGTCATACCAGAGTTGGTGATTTAATTGATCTGTATTTCACTAAGTAAATCCAACAATGTTTCCGCCTTAATGCATTAATAATGTAACACCTAATATTTGATTTGTTTTAGTCCGAGTCAAGAGAAGAGATCAGAACTCGGCTGTGTGTCCATGAAGAGTGACCGGTCGATAGAACATCCAGTCAAATTCAGAGAGAGTGACTCAAATAAACAAATGTAAGGAGAATTTTTATGGGTTTATATAGCAAAATTCAACAAATTCAAGTATTTTATGTCATTACAGTTAGTCTTGGTGCTTTTGCTCATATGGAATGATAATCACTAATATGGTCAAAAGTTTATGGACACCTAACATCCAAACAGCACCAAACCCAAAACCGTCCTATCCAAAACAATGTCCAATAATACGAAACTGGTTCCTCTTTGCTGCTTTAAGAGTTCCTCTGGATTAGCTTTAAGTTCCGTGAAGTTAATTGAAAATCACTGTGTTTGATGGTGGTGTTGATGTTGGTCATTAGTTCTGGCCTTTAGTCACATTTCCAGTTCATTCTCTAGAATGGCTCTGTATGCTGTAGTAGTAAGATTTTCCTTTAGAAATCAGTACCAGCCCAGATCATCATTCCATCATTCCTCCTTCATCAGCCTTTATTCTAGATGACTGGGGAAGATCTAGCTGGGCAGACATTTGATGAACTGACTCGCTGAAAAGGCCGCATGAAGTTCAAAGTCAATTAGATGTTCAGTTTCTATTGCCAGTGTTTGTGGATGAAGCTGATTGGGCAGGGCTTCACTGCTAGGTGGGCCTTACTGCTGCAAGATGAATGGATGGGGTTCTTGGTTGTGACCCCTCTTTGAAGACAATTTCAGTCTTGTTGTAAAAATAATATGGTGTGTTCACAGGGTCCTTCAGATTCCAGGAGATGAAGCAGAAAAGAAATCCATCCCGAGAGATAAAGAGTAAGATCACAGCCACCATATATTACAGTGACCTTAGGTCAAGTTATTGCTTTTATCCATATTTAAATCCATTCTATCTCTCACCTTATGTCTTTATCACTTCATTCTATCACAGCTGTGACTCTGCTGTATCTGCTAATCCTGAAATACAACAAAAGATCAAATTAAATCTGATAAAGAAGTTTCAGTGTTTAAATGAAGTGATATCAACCAAGGGATCCCCATCACGCCTGAATGAGATCTACACCGAGCTCTACATCACAGAAGGAGACAGTGGAGAAATCAATAATCAGCATGAGGTGAGACAGATTGAGGAAGCTTCCAGGAGAGCAGTAGTAGAGGAAACACCAATCAAATGCAATGACATCTTTAAGCCCTTATCAGACCAAGACAAGTCCATCAGAACTGTGCTGACCAAAGGAGTTGCTGGAATTGGAAAAACAGTCTCGATTCAGAAGTTTGTTCTGGACTGGGCTGAAGGAAAATCAAACCAGGATGTCATGTTCATGTTTCCACTTCCCTTTAGAGAGCTGAATTTAATGAAGGACCAAAAACTCAGTCTGATGGATCTTCTTCATGTTTTCTTTAAGGAGACCAAAGAGCTGGACATTTCCAACCTGCACAAAGTCCTGTTTATCTTTGATGGTCTGGATGAATGTCGTCTCCATCTAGATTTTCAGAATCCAGTGAGATTGCATGACTTTTCTGAATCTGCTTCAGTGGATGTGCTGCTGATAAACCTCATCAAAGGGAATCTGCTTCCCTCTGCCCTCCTCTGGATAACCTCTCGGCCAGCAGCAGCTGATCTAATACCCTTTAAATGGATTGATCGAGTGACAGAAGTTCGAGGGTTCAGTGATCCTCAAAAGGAGGAGTATTTCAGGAAGAAGGTCAGTGATCAGAGTCTGAGCAACAAAATCATCAGCCACATGAAGTCATTAAGAAGCCTTTACATCATGTGCCATATTCCAGTCTTTTGCTGGATTTCAGCCACTGTTCTAGAGAAGAAGCTGGGTGAAGCAGGGGGTGGAGAGCTCCCCAAAACTCTGACTCAGATGTTCACCCACTTCCTGATCATTCAGACAAACGTCATTAGAGAGAAATATGCAGAGAACAAGAAGAAGGATAAAGACATTCTACTGAAACTGGGAAAACTGGCTTTCAGACAGCTGGAGAAAGGAAACCTGATCTTCTATGAGGAAGACCTGAGAGAGTGTGGCATTAATGTGAGGGAAGCATCAGTATACTCAGGAGTCTGCACCCAGATCTTCAGAGAGGAGTTTGGACTGCACCAGGGGAAGGTCTTCAGCTTTGTACATCTGAGTGTTCAGGAGTTTATGGCTGCTTTATATACATGTATTACTTTTGTCAACAAAAACAGAGCAGAAATGATCAAAAAAGGAAACACGTTTGAATTCCTCAAGGCTGAAGTTGACATGGCCTTACAGAGTGAGAATGGACACCTGGACCTTTTCCTCCGCTTCCTCCTGGGTCTCTCACTGGAGTCCAATCAGACCCTCTTACGAAACCTCCTGCCACAGAGAGGAATGAATTCTCACAACAAAGAGGAAACAGTGAAGTACATAAAGAAGAAGCTCAGTGAGAATCTCTCTGTAGAGAAATCCATCAATCTGTTCCACTGTCTGAATGAACTGAATGATCAATCTCTGGAACAGGAGGTCCAGAAATACCTGAACAGAGGTGCTTCTGATCGTCTCAGAAAAACAGGTCTTTCTCCTGCTCAGTGGGCAGCTCTGGTGTTTGTGTTGCTGAATCAGAACAGGAAAAATGGATGAATTTGACTTGAGTAAATACCAACCATCAGAGGAATGTTTTCGTAGACTGCTGCCAGTGATTAAAGCATCCAGAAAAGCCGTGTAAGTATTTTCATTCACAAGTGTGGTACACAATTATAGTGTTAGCTGTTTTCATTTCACTTCTGCAGGTAATAAAATAAAGCTGATCATGAGATATTCTACAACATACTAATATCAATTTTGTAGATATTCATTTTCCATGCTAAACTATTGCATCACCGCTTCTATGGTGTAATGTCTGCACTTCAGGTTTTAAAATGTTTTGTATTTTTTAATGAACATAGATACAGAACATAGAGCATATCAGACACACTTACAGTTACACCCAAGGACTAATGTCAAGTAGGATTTATTACTTAGTGCTTTTTACAATGGAGCATTGACTCAAAGCAGCCTTACAATTTTAAATTGTGTTTTAATATCTAAGGCCAATCCCACAATGAGCAAGCCTAGCGTGACAGTGGCAAGGAAAAGGGGGAGAAGGAGAGCCCAGCCTACCAGACATGCCTGCCTGAAAGGCCTAGGCATGACGAAGCAGGCAGGCCAGATATGAACCTAGACTCTGACCCCAGGAACCCGAACCGTGCATCTTACTCTATGTCTAACCAATAGTCTGCATGAATAAGTGTGCTTTTAGCCTAGTCTAGAAAATTGGAAGAGTGTTTGTATCCTGAAACAAAGTGGAGAATTAATTTCGAGTTTGTGGGGGGTGGTGGGGGGGGGTAAGTTGGATGTGTATCTATGAGAAAGCCTTTCCCCCCCCGCTGTGACTTTTTAAATTCTAGAACTTAAAAGAATTCATTGCACCTACTGATTGAAGTACACAAGGTGGGTTGTAAGGATCACTAAGATGCTGTGGGGCCAGGCCATGTACAGCTTTATGTGTTACAAGAAGTATCTTGTAAAGCAATGCGGAATCTAAGTGGTAACCAGTGTAGTGACGACAGAACAGACTCACATATGATCAAATTTTCTAGTAATTGAAGATTATTTATAGATTAACTACAACATATAGTAAGTAGAACCCTACAATTATTTCAACCCTGAGGACATTAAACTTATGAACCAGTTTCTCAGCATCTATATTAAAGAGAGAGTATATTTCCAAGTATAGCAATATTACTTGAGTGAAGAAGGCAATTTTAGTGGGGACGTTGCTAATGTGCCCTCAAAGGAGAGATCTGATTAAAATGTGACAAGTTTTTTACAGATTGACTGGGCGTACCAAAACAGCCACTTAGGTTTAACACATATGTTGCCAAACTGTCTCTTTACAGGCCTAGGGTCCAACTCATAAAACTTTTAATCAAATCCTTAATTTTCACTGATTGTAATGCTGTCATTTGGTTTAGGATGATATGTACAACTGTGTATCGTCTCCATAGCAGTGGAAACTCATGGCATGTTTATGAATGACAGCATTGTGGCAAGCATGTTCAAAGAAAAATTATAGCGGGGTCCCAGCACAAACTCCTGAGTCACACTTTTATTTCACTTGTGAGAGATCGTAGTGTAGATTATTTACACTAACAAACTGGTACGGGTCAATCAAGTAGGATCTAATCCAAGACAGCATCAGTCCATTAATACCTATGGTATTTTCTAATCTTTTCATCTATTCTATGTTTTCATTAGTGAGTGATGGCAGAAGGAGCTTTCTGTTTCCTGTTAATGTCTTTAGATTTTGTAGTTCTAATGTTATATCAGCTGTTACAGCAACTTTGCTTTAGATGTGGCATGAATATTTGAATTGCTTTAAAATATTTCTCTAACAGGGTTGACACTGGTTTGTAATATGACAGAGAGAGGTTGTGCAGTTCTGTCCTCAGTTCTCAGCTCAAACATTTTCCAGACTGACAGAACTGGACCTGAGTCAAAATAACTTGCAGGATTCAGCAGTGAAGCTTCTCTCTGGGTGGGACTGCAGAATCCAAACTGTAACCTGGAGATACTGAGGTAAGATCATCAGTTCTCACACATGTCTTCACATGCTCACACCCCACATGGAACGTGAGAACTTGGTACTGAGGCAGTATGCATTAAATTTTGATTTTCTAAATGGTTCTTGAGTTTTTTCCCCATCTTTGTCTCAGGTAAATTTCTTGACCACTGCTATAAGTAAAAAAAGCTGAGCTTTCACGTTTGTCCAAGATAAAATAATCCTGCCTGTCAGTAACTGTGTGCCTTATATTTCCTGAACCAAACAATAAAGCTTTTTTATTCACAGAATCGCTCCTAAAGTTTGATCTCCTGAACGAAACTCTTCATTTTCAATGGAATATTTTTACAAAAAAGGTTGCCAAGACAGAGTTTATTTTTTTTTCGAGAAGAACAGAAACTAATGGCACCATCTCAGATGACTTCCTCTGCACTATGCAATTTCACTATGTTGAAAATGAAATTGGCTGAACCTCACCCAATTATTCATTAATTTCACTCTATAATTCAGGAATAGGTTAGATAACTAAAAGATAGATAAATTAAAATGTCTGTTATTGTCTAGCAGTGTGTAGGGAATAGGAGTCATCTGAGACAGGGCTGATAGTTTTTATTCTCAAGCGGTCAGACTGAACAAACTGGGTAAACTTTTAGCAAATGTTTTTTCTGTCCTTAGGTCATTCTCTCTTCTTAACTCCCTGACATCAAATGCAAAACACACATGCAGACCTTGTTAAACTTATGTACAGTGTGATCTTTATCTATCAATCTATCTATATTTTTAACCCTTATAAGGTCTTCGGGTCTGTGGGACCCGTTTTCAGTTTTTAGCTTCAGAAATAATATAGAGGGGGGATCATTGAAAATGTTTTCTGATTTATGTTCCTCACAGAAAATGAGCCAAAGCTAATGAATCTTAGTTTGAAAAAAAAATACTAGTATCATTTTTATTAAGTTAAAAACTGAACACGGGTCCCACAGACCCGAAGACCTTATAAGGGTTAAAAATATAGATTTCCTTGTTTGGATAAATGCCACATGTTTAGTAACTCCCTATAACAAATAAATACTTATGATTTGGAATTGCATTTTAAACACTTTATACTTTTAATTCAGATGTGTTTATGTATTATCATTTCTCTCTCAGACTGCGAGGTTGTTATCTAGCAGAGGAAAGTTGTGCAGCTTTATCCTCAGCTCTCACCTCAAACTCCTCCAGACTGAGAGACCTGGAACTGAGCAACAATAATTTGCAGGATTCAGGAGTGAAGCTTCTCTGTATTGCCCTGCAGAATCCAAACTGTAACCTGGAGATACTGAGGTGAGATACAGGTCAGAGGAGCGAACCAGTTTAATCTGGGAGATGTGAAACGTGGGATGCATACATATGTGTCTCGGTAATTTAAGGCAGACTGAAGTGGGGTTAATAATTTTAACAATGGGGAAAGTGCTGGTGTAGCGGGGCACCAGTTTCCATGGACTCCGTGCAGAGGGGAATGTTCTGGGAGGCTAACCAGACAGAATGATCGGGGGAATACTCAGGGCCAGGTCTTCGATGGCGGTTGGCCGAGTGCTGGGTGGAACGAAGGGCCTTGTGAAGGGCTGCTCGGACCTCCCTCCAAACCTTGTGGCAGCGACGCAGATGGTGTTGAACTGAAGGGACTGCCAAATCCGCTTCCTGTTCAGGGAGCAGTGGGGGGTGATACCCCAAGAACGCTTCAAAGGGGGAAGGCCTGTATCAGAGCTGGTAAGAGTATTGTGCCCGTACTCTGCTCAGGCCAACGGAAATGGAAAACAAACAAAAGTGAGAAGGGAGAGGGAAAATGGAGCAGGTGGAAGTGAACGTATAGAGTAAGGGATCGGGGGAAAAGGACAAAAATGGAAGAAACGAAGGTAGTCCCAGAGCGAACCCTGACAGATATTTGAAGACAATTTTAGTAACTTCTTAGTTTGACAATTTTAGTTTTACTTTAATAAATCCATGTATCATAGAACTACTTAAGATTTGGAGTTGGATTTTAGACATTTATTATTTAATCAGTTAAGCAAATGTTCAGATGGCTGTATGTCATCGTTTCTCCCTCAGGTTGTGTTGTTGTATCTAAGAGAGAAAAGTTGTGCAACTCTGTGCCCAGCTCTCAGCTCAAACTCCTCCAGACTGAGGGATCTGGATCTGAGTTATAATAAGCTGCAGGATTCAGGAGTGAAGCTTCTCTCTAACTGCACTGCAGAATCAGAACTGTAAGCTGGAAAGAGGACTGAGGTGAGGTGATTAACATTTATACTTTATTCTGTCCAACAGAATGTTCAGATGGCTGTGTGTGTTGATGTATCATCATTTCTCTCTCAGGTTGTGTGAATGTAATCTAGCAAAGGAAAGTTGTGCAGATCTGGGGCTCAGCTCTCAGCTTCAGACTCCTCCAGACTGAGGGATCTGGATCTGAGTTACAATAAGCTGCGGATTCAGGAGTGAAGGAGCTCTCTACTGCACTGCAGAATCAGAACTGTAAGCTGGAGATACTGAGGTCAGATCATCACACAATCACTGTGAATAAAGATCAGTAAACACTTTAAATTACAGGCCTGCTAATTATAGAGTAAGGTCCAGTTTAGTAAGTATGGAGTAAGTACCTGTTAAATAAGTAAAGAGTAAAGGGTATGATTGTATGCATTACACAGTTATTTACCGGGTATCTTACAAACATTTTATACATTACAAGCATAATTATAGTTACACAAAACTTGTAAGAGTATTATAGCAGAAATTATTAGTACTGAGTAATGTACAATTTTTTGTTTTTGCATAAGCAACATAACTATTTTTTGAATCCATTGTACTTCTGATCTGAACGTAATTATAGACCTCTTACATTTACTTACAGTGCACATCCAGGGCAGGACATGAGCAGCTTACTTTCATCAAAAAAAAAATAACACACACTTAATCCGTTAATCAAATGTTCAGATGGCTGTGTGCTGATGTATCATCATTCTCTCTCAGGTTTTGTGTTACTGTTGTCTAACAGCGGAAGGTTAAGGGTTATGCAAGCTCTGTCCTCCAGCTCTCAGCTCAGACTCCTCCAGGGACTGAGGGATCTGGATCTGAGTTACAATGATCTGTACAGGACTCAGGAGTGAAGCTTCTCTCTACTGCACTGCAGAATCAGAACTGTAAGCTGGAGAGACTGACGGGTCAGATCATCACACACACAACACACACACACACACACACACACACACACACCCCATTGCTCCTCAAAGACTTTCATGGATGCTGCTTTTGTACCAAATCATGATTCCATACCACTGGTGACATCACCTGTTTGAAATCCCATTGTTGTTTAATTTTTTTTACCTAATTCCTAGCTTTAATTTGCCCTCGTCCCAACTTTTTTTGGAATGTGCTGGCAGGTCTGAAATACAGGAATCAAAGTTTATTATCCAAATAAGTTAAGATAAATTTTAAAAAATCTTGGGTTCATACTATCTGTAATGGACTGTTTTATTTGACAAGTATGTAAGAAACCCTGCATTTGTTGTGTGTGTGTGTGTGGTGTGTGGTGTGTGTGTGTGTGTGTGTGTGTGTAACAACATGATTTGTGAGTGTAAGGAGTTTTCTTGTTCTCCCTTTGCCGGCTGGATTGTGGAAACAGTGCAGGATGCAGGATTACAGAAGAAGGTTTTTGCTGCTCTGGCCTAAAGCTGTCGGATCAAAACCCATCAAATCACACCCCTGAGAGAACTGAATCTGAAGTACAACCATCAGGAGATTCAGGAAATAAACTTCTCTCTGATCTACTGGAGGATCCAACTGTAACCTGGAGAAACTAGATATTAACATATCGGTACAGGCAGTCCCTGATTTTACGACACACGTGAACGTTCCGTAACAAGCCTACAAGCGCGGTGTTTGTGTAAGATTTTAATCGTAACTCAATTCTTAACATTAAACAATGTATAAAAATGGAAAAAGTGAAGAATTCCTGAATGCTTCACAGCAGAGGCGCTTCCCGGATGATTGCTCCTCGTATGTACGCCGGCGGTTCCGTACCTACACGTCATAACTTTCGGTTCTGTGTTTTATATTTATTAGGAATAGTGTTGTGAGATCAGTTTGGGGTAAGTTGAGTAACCCAGGAACCGCCTGTATCTTTAGAAAACACACACAGGGTTACATTGGAGGTTAAACATTATCATTACACTAAAACAGCTAAAAAGGGTTAAAGAACACACACATTGGACACATGGAAGAGTAAAACCCTAATTAGCTCTAATGGACTGAACATCAGATATCAGGTCACAGAAAAATCTATGTAGTGTGTATATCCAATAACTATTGTAGATATGTAAATACGCAGAGTGTGTGAGTCCTTATTGGCTCAGCTGCAGTGCCTGTATTCATCATGCGTGGTGGAAACAAGGGGACTTAAGGCTGGACATAAATGTAAGTGTTATATTTATTAATAAAGGTGACACAGAATGCTTTAATGGTTTCTTGCAAAATATAATAAGCTTAAATTATATTCATTTTGTTCTCTGAGTTTGTCTCCACTCTCTGATGTCCAGAATAATGCCTTAACCTTTTACGATAAATGTTGGAGAATCGGAGCTCCACCCACACCTTACCTAAGGACAGTAAAGTCATAATATATTTACAATCACCCTCTGTCCTAGCAATTATACAGACATGTAAGTCAAACAGTAGAAAAGATATCCTACTAGCCATGTATACAGCTTAATATAGAAGCATCAGCAGGGTTCGCATGTACAGCTTTTATGGGTCCCAGTTCATACTGGAGTTGAGGGAAATGAGAAGGCAAATGTTCTTACAAAACAATCCTTAAAAATAAAGACACACAACGTCTAACATCACTAAGTAAGGCAGAAGTGAACTTTCAAATTAAGCAGAGATTCTGAAGATTCTGAAGCCATGAGAGGAGGAACAGAAGGAACGGCATCTTTATTAAATACACAGAAGATCAGGAGTAGGACGAGAAGGATCTGTAATAATGAGATCATGGACCACAGAGGTAAATTATTCACGTTACCTGATAAAGAATGACATACAGGGTTTTGCCACTACTGCCATAAACACAACTGTGGAACATGTACTATTAAATACCAGGCAGACGACAATGGAAGAGAGAAACTCAGAGTCTCCCTCGTATTGTAAATGAAACCACATAGTTCATTAATCCTTATTTATTTGTAGTAATTAAAATAACAACGTAGTTAAAGTTAAACGAGTGGTAGAGCGTCTTCCCTCCTTCTCTAGCAAATCCCGTTTACCACACTGGAAACAGATGCGATTGGCTAATCAACAAATAAATAATACAACACCTCCCTCTAGTGGATATGATATGTAATGCAGTCTCTGTGAATATTAAACAGTAGAGACTTGGTTTATGGTCCTCCTGTAGGGCTGCTCTTTTATTTCTGCAGTGTTTTTAAGAGCTGGATGAAGAGATCAGACGCTGGATGAGGGATAAAGCAGGCATTACACTCACTGAATCATCTGTGTTCAACAGTAAATTATTTATAAGATTATTCAGTTTAATGAAACATAAATACATACAGCACGTAATATATGCGTACTTCTATCTTAAATAAATTTATTTAATTATTTCTTTTGTCTACTGTTATTTAATAAAACCCCAAAGCAGCAAGTAATTCCGATTGTAATTCAGTAATCCATTTACTGAAACATTTTACTGAAATTAAAGCCCTCAGCTTCTTTGATAGAAAAACAGTTGAAACATTTGTGCCATCCGCAATAATGTGCAATTCTTGTTTGTACCCGAAGCGTTAATAATTTCCGAGTCCCATTCTCAGATCAGAGCTGCTGCATTCACACACCGTTTATTCCTGATGCTGCACAAGAACAACGTAATTGGTTTGATTTTTAAATTAAGATTCAGGTTTCAGACTTTTAACATTAACCCTGAAATATGTAGTATATGTTTTAAAATGAATGCATTAAATTTTATTTACACTTAAAATGAGATGGTTTGGTGTTTGTTCATTTTGACACCCTAAACATTTCGGTGTTAGGCGTGAGAATGTGAATATATGAGCTTCGTGTTCTTTAGTCATTGTATATTTCAGTTTTCTATTTGCTAAATGTTCTTTAATGCGCGTTGTGTTTATGCTGTTATTATTAACGTAGAGATACAGACAAATAAGAGTTACTCTATGGAGCGCCTCTAAATCATTTCCTTTTCTTTCAGCATCAGATCTGATGTAGGCTATAATCCGAATATCAGACTGTAACACATCCGAACATGAACACGTGTCCAAGCGAGGAAGCAGAGCTTCTGGAGAAGAAATGAAATGTTCCTGCTTCAGGGAGAATTATTGGATGAAACCAGAGAAATTCTTCAGCCAAGCCACGATTATTAAAGCAAGCCTACGTCATGACGCTGAAGTACGTTGTACGTCCAACCAGGTAAGTGTCTTAAGGTGAGTCATAACAGAGGGGCAGCGGCTCCATTTTATGAGAGAGAGAGAGAGAGAGAGAGAGAGAGACTTTTTTTTTTTTGACTTTTGACTTCACGTTTATTAACAAAAAGTGTATTCCAAAAACAACCTGAGAGTTAAATAAAAAAACATCGCACATCCAAACTCACAGGGTCAAAAAGAAATAATATAAAATATAAATAAAAAATATAAATAAAAAGGATCAGCAGGTCGTCATAAAATCAGATAAATCAGATAAAAC
>JAJAGP010001314.1:162676-206633 GCA_025084515.1 Ancistrus triradiatus | reverse complement strand
ACTTTGAACAGGGCCTTGAACAGGGCCCTGAACAGGACCCAACCAGGACCTTGAACAAGACCGAACCAGGAGCTTGAACAGGACCCTGAACAGGATGCAACCAGGACCCAACCAGGACCTTGACCAAGACCATAAAGATGTCCCTGACTATTACCTAAAAGAGGACCCAACCAGGACCCTGAACAGAGCCCAACCAGGACCTTGACCAAGACCATAAAGAGAACCCCGACCAGGATCTTGAACAAGACCATAAAGAGAAACCAACCAGGACCTTGAACAGGGCTTGAACAGGACCCAACCAGGACCTTGAACAGGACCCAACCCGGACCTTGAACAGGACCCTGAACAGGACCCAACCAGGACCTTGAACAAGGCCTTGGACAGGACCCCACCAGGACCTTGAACAGAGCCTTGAACAGGACCCAACCAGGACCCCAACCAGGACCTTGACCAGAACCCAACCAGGACCCTGAACAGAACCTTGAACAGGACCCAACCAGGACCTTGAACAGAGCCTTGAACAGGACCCTGAACAGGGCCTTGAACAGGGCCTTGAACAAGACCTTCAACAGGGTCCTGAACAGAACCCAACCAGGGCCTTAAACAGGACCCTGAACAGGACCTTGAGCAGGACCCAACCCGGACCTTGACCAAGACCCAACCAGCACCCTGACCAGGACCTTACAGAAGACCCAATCAAGACTTTGAACAGGGCCCTGAACAGGACCCTGAAAAAGACCTGAACAGGACCTTGAACAAGACCGAACCAGGAGCTTGAACAGGACCCTGAACAGGACACAACCAGGACCTTGACCAAGACCAAAAAGAGGACTCCGACCAGGATCTTGAACAGGACCATAAAGAGAAACCAACCAGGACCTTGAACCGGGCCTGAACAGGACCCAACCAGGGCCATAAACAGGACCTTGAACAAGACCCAACCCAGACCTTGAACAGGACTGTGAACAGGACCCAACCGAGACCTCGAACAGGACCCAACCGAGACCTCGAACAGGACAAAACCAGGAACCTGAACAGAACCCTTTCAGGACCTAATCAGGACTTTGAACAAGACTGAACCAGGAACTTGAACAGGACCCTGAACAGGACCCTGAACCAGACCCTGACCAGGACCCTGAGCAGGACCCAAACAGAACCCAACCCAAACCCTGAACAGGGCCCAACCAGGACCGTGACCAAGACCATAAAGAAGACCCTGACCAAGACCTTGAACAGGGCCTTGAACAGGACCCAACCAGGACCTTGAACAGGACCCAACCAGGACCCAACCAGAACCTTGAACAGAACCCAACCAGGACCTTGAACTGGACCCAACCAGGACCTTGAACAGGATCGTGAACAGGACCCCAACAGAACCCAACCAGGACCTTGAACAGTACTCTGAACAGGGCCTTGAACAGAACCCAACCAGGACCTTGAACCGGACCCAACCAGGACCTTGAGAAGGGCCATAAACAGAACCCAACCAGGACCTTGAACCGGACCCAACAAAGACCGTGAACAGGACCCTAAACAAAGCCTTGAACAGGAGCTTCAACAGGAACCTGAACAGGGCTTTGAACAAGGCCCAACCAGGATCTTAAACAGGACCAAACCAGGACCTTGAACTGGGCCTTGAACAAAACCCAACCAGCACCTTGACCAGGACCTTAAAGAGGACCTGATCAGGACCTTGAACAAGACCTTGAACAGGACCTTAAAGATGACCCAACCAGGACCTTGAACCGGACCCAACAAAGACCGTGAACAGGACCGTAAACAGGACCGTGAACAGGACCCTGAACAAAGCCTTGGACAGGACCCAACCAGGACCTTGAACTGGGCCTTGAACAAGACCCAACCCGGACCTTGACCAAGACCCAACCAGCACCTTGACCAGGACCTTAAAGAGGACCTGACCAGGACCTTACAGAAGACCCAATCAGGACCTTGAACAAGACCTTGAACAGGACCTTAAAGATGACCCAACCAGGGCCTTGAACAGGGCCCTGAACAGGACCCCGAACAAGACCTGAACAGGACCCAACCAGGACCTTGAACAAGACCGAACCAGGAGCTTGAACAGGACCCTGAACAGGATGCAACCAGGACCCAACCAGGACCTTGATTAAGACCATAAAGAGGACCCTGACCAGGACCTTAAAGAGGTCCCTGACTATTACCTTAAAGAGGACCAACCAGGACCCTGAACAGAGCCCAACCAGGACCTTGACCAAGACCATAAAGAGGACCCCGACCAGGATCTTGAACAGGACCATAAAGAGAAACCAACCAGGACCTTGAACAGGGTCTTGAACAGGACCTTGAACAGGACCCAACCAGGGCCTTGAACAGTGTCTTGAACAGGACCCAACCCGGACCTTGAACAGGGCTTTGAACAGGACCCAACCCGGACCTTGAACAGGGCTTTGAACAGGACCCAACCAGGACCTTGAACATGACCCTGAACATGACCCTGAACAGGACCCTGAACAGGACCCTGAACAGGACCCTGAACAGGGCCCTGAACAGGGCCTTGATCAGGACCCTGAACAGGACCCTGAACAGGGCCTTGATCAGGACCCTGAACAGGACCCTGAACAGGGCCCTGAACAGGGCCCTGAACAGGGCCTTGATCAGGACCCTGAACAGGACCCTGAACAGGGCCCTGAACAGGGCCCTGAACAGGGCCTTGATCAGGACCCTGAACAGGGCCTTGATCAGGACCCTGAACAGGGCCTTGATCAGGACCCTGAACAGGGCCTTGATCAGGACCCTGAACAGGGCCTTGATCAGGACCCTGAACAGGGCCTTGATCAGGACCTTGAACAAGACCTTGAACAGGACCTTGAACAGGACCTTAAAGATGACCCGACCAGGGCCCCGAACAGAACCCTGACCAGGACCATAAAGAGGACCCTGACCAGGACCCTGAACAGAGCCCAACCAGGACCTTAACCAAGACCATAAAGAGGACCTTGACCAGGACCTTAAAGAGGATGCAACCAGGATCTTGAACAGGACCATAAAGAGAAACCAACCAGGACCTTGAACAGGGTTTTGAACAGGGCCTTGTACAGGGCCTGAACAGGACCCAACCAGGGCCATGAACAGGACCTTGAACAGGGTCTTGAACAGGGCCTTGAACAGGACCGTGAACAGGACCCAACCAAGACCCAACCAGAACCTTGAACCGGATCCAACCAGGACCTTGAACAGGACCGTGAACAGGACCCAACCAGGACCCAACCAGAACCTTGAACTGGATCCAACCAGGACCTTGAACATGACCGTGAACAGGACCAAACCAGGACCTTGAACAAGGCCTTGAACAGGACCCCAACCAGGACCTTTAACAGGACCCTGAACAGGGCCTTGGACAGGACCCAACCAGGACCCTGAACAGGACCCAACCCGGAACTTGAACAGGGCCTTGAACAGGACCTTGAACAGGACCTTGATCAAGATCCAAGCATGACCTTGAACAGGACCTTGAACAGGACCCTGAATAGGACCTTGACCAAGACCCAACCAGGACCCTGACCAGGACCTTACAGAAGACCCAACCAGGGCCTTGAACAGGGCCCTGAACAGGACCCCGAACAAGACCCGAACAGAACCCAACCAGGACCTAATCAGGACCTTGAACAAGACCGAACCAGGAGCTTGAACAGGGCCTTGAACAGGACCCAACCAGGACCCCAACCACGACCTTGAACAGGGCCTTGAACAGGGTTCAACCAGGACCTTGAACAGTACCTTGAACAGGACCCAACCAGGACCTTGAACAGAGCCTTGAAAACGACCCAACCCGGACCTTGAACAGGGCCTTGAACAAGACCCAACCCGGACCTTGAACAGAGCCTTGAACAGGACCCAACCCAGACCTTGATTAAGACCCAACTAGGACCCTGACCTTAAAGAGAACCCTGAATAGGACCTTAAAAAGGACCCAACCAGGACCTTAAAGAGGACACAATCAAGACCTTGAACAAGACCTGGTTGGGACCTTAGAATAGGAAGTAGGATATAGGAAACAGACGACAGGCCATAGAAGACAGGAATATAAAGTAGAAGACAGGAAAAATAAGTAGATGATAAGATGTAGAAGATAAGAATAGTTCGGAGATAGGAAGAAGAAAATGAGAAAAAAATATAAATAGGAAGTAGAACATCGGAAGTCGAAGACAAGAATAGAAAGTAGAAAACAAAGTAGAAGACAGAAATAGATAGAAAGTAGGTTGTAGAAGACAGTAAGTACAAGACAGAAATATGAAGTAAAAGAAAAGAATAGGAAGTAAAAAAACAGGAATAAGAAAGTAGAGTAAGTAGAAGACATAACATAAGGACAGGAACATCGAAAGTAGAAGAAAAGAAAAGGAAGTAGATGATACTAAGTATAAGACAGGAAGTTGAAGACAGAATAATAAGTAGAATGCAGGAAGAAGAATACAGGTACATTAAGTAGAATATAGGAAGTAGGACAGGAAGTAGAAGTTAGGAAAAATAAGTAGGTGATAGGAAGTTAAAAACAAGAAGATAAAATGTAGAAGATGCATAGGAAGAAGAAAAAATGAAATAGAATCTATGAAGTAGAAAATAGAAAAAAGGAGAGGAAGAAAACAGGAATAGAAAGTACAAGATAGGAAATAAAAACAATAAACAGGAAGATGGCAGCAATAGGATTCAGGAAGGAAAGATAGGAAAGAGAAGATGGGAGGTAGAAAACAATAATGAGAAGTAGAAGGCAGGAATATGAAGTAGGATATAGGAAATAGAAGAGAGGAAGAAAAAGATAGGAACAGGACGTAGAAGAAAGTGGAATATAGGAAGAATAATGAAGGAAAAGGAAGTAGACAATAGGAATTAAAAGACAAGAATAGGAATTAGGATGTAGGATGTAGAAGATAGGCAGTAGAAGATACAAATAGGAAGCAGAAAATAGAAAGTAAAAGACAGGAATAGGAAGTACAATATAGGAAGTAGAAGACAGGAAGTAGAAAATAAGAAGTAAAAGATAGGAAGTACAAGATATTCATAGGAAACAGAAGAAAGGAAGTAAATTATAGGAAGTAGAAAAAAAGAAATAGGAAGTAGAAGATACGAATAAGAAGACAGACATAAGAAGTAGAAGACAGAAAGTAGAAATAGCAAGTAGATAGGAAGTACAAGATAGGATTAGGAAGTAGAAGATTGGAAGTAGAAGACAGGAATAGGAAGTAGAAAATACTGTAAGAAGGACATCACACGAAGTACGAGATAGGAATACAAGACTGGATTAGGAAGAAGATAGAAAGTGGAAAACAGAAATAAGAAATAGATGAAAGGAAGCAGAAAACAGGAAGAAGAAGACAGGAAAAGGAAGTAGAAAATAAGTAGAAGACAGGAATTTGAAGCAGAAAAAAGTAGAAGATAGGAAGTAGACAAAATAAATAGGAAATGGAAGATGAAGAATATGAAGCAGATGATAGAAAAGAGAAGATATAAAGCAGAAGACAGGAATAGGAAGCACAATATAGGAAGTAGAAGATAGCCAGTAGAAGATAGGAATAGGACAAAGAAGATAGTAATTGGAAGTAGAAGACAGGAAGTATAATAAAGAAACAGAAAGTAGCAGATAGGAAATAGAAGATGGGAATAAGAAATAGACAATAGGAAGTAAAAGACAAGAATAGGAAGTAGGATATAGGAGTAGACCATAAGGAAAAGATAGGAATAAGACGTAGAAGACAGAAATAGGAAGAAGATAGAAACACCATTCAACACCATTCGGCCTGATCTTCTGAGTGACAAGCTGACAGAAATGCAGGTAGAATCCTCCCTAGTGTCCTGGTTTGCTGATTACCTAACTGGAAGACCACAGTATGTACGTCTGCAGAACTGCGTGTCAGACAGGGTAGTTAGTAACATTGGCGCTCCACAGGGAACGGTCCACTCTCCCTTCCTCTTTACCTTTTACACCACGGACTTCAGCTACTGCACTGAGACCTGTCACCTTCAGACGTTTTCTGATGACTCAGCAATAGTAGGATGTATCAGCAAGGGTAATGAGGATGAGTACAGAACGATGGTGAAGGACTTTGTCGAATGGTGCGAGCTGAACCATCTGCAGCTAAATTTGACAAAGACAAAGGAACTGGTGGTAGACCTGAGGAGGAACAAGGCATCGGTGACCCCCATGTCCATCAAGGGGGTCAGTGTGGACATTGTGGAGGATCACAAATATCAAGGCGTGCACATTGACAATAAACTGGATTGGGTCAAGAACACTAATATTCTCTACAAGAAGGGTCAAGGTCGTCTCTATTTTTTAAGGCGACTGAGGTCCTTCAACATCTATTGGACTATACTCAGAATGTTTTATGAGTCTGTGGTGGCAAGTGCTATCCTTTATGCTGTTGCGTGCTGGGGAAGCAGGCTGAGGGTGGCAGATGCTAATAGACTTAATATACTGATCCGTAAAGCCGGTGATCTTGTTGGTGTGGAGCTGGACTCACTGACGGCAGTGTCGGCGAAGAGGATACAGTCTAAGCTGAAGATGATTATGACCAATGGCTCCCATCCACTACATGACACACTGATGAGACAGACTAGCACATTCAGTGATAGACTCATTCAGCCTAAATGCACAACTGTGGCAATCAAACTTTATAACTCCTTCCTTAACACTTGATGGGCTATATTCATTTGATTTGATGTGTAATGTTCGTCCTATTTTGTGCAATAATCATATGTGCAATATCGATGAAGGTATTTCTTAATTATCATGTCCATAATCATCCTTCCAGTTAACTTCTAGTACAAGCAATTATCACTACCACAGCCACTTGAGTGTCTGTGTGAATTTAAATTCACGTTACTTCTCTTGTGTGTATTTAAATTCGTGTGTGTGTGTGTGTATATATATATATAAAAAAACTCTTTCTTGAATAACTTTGTCTTTATTAGAGTGTGTATTTATTTTATTATTTTTTTGTACGTTTATACATGAATGGGTGCTTCTGTAACATCTGCAATTTCCCCTGGGGGGAAAGACATGAATAGGAAGTAGAAGACAAGAAGTATAATAAAGAAATAGAAAGTAGCAGATAGGAAAGAGAAGATGGGAATAAGAAAGACAATAGGAAGTAGGATATAGGAGTAGACTAAGAAAAAGATAGGAATAAGACGTAGAAGACAATAATAGGAAGAAGATAGAAAAAAGATACGAACAGAAAGAAGACGACATGAAAAGGAAGTAGAAGGCAGGAAATAGAAGACAGGAAAAGGAAGTAGAATATAGGAAGTAGAAGGAAAAAAAGGAAGCAGACGACAGGAAGTAAAAGACAAGAATAGGAATTAGGATGTAGGCAGTAGAAGATACAAATAGGAAGTAGAAGACAGGATTAGGAAATCAATTATAGGATGCAGAAAAAATGCAACAGAAGACAGGAATAGGAAGTAGAAGACTGGAAGGAGAAGACAAGAATAGGAATGAGAAGAAAGGAAGACAGATAGGAATATAATGTAGAACATAAGAAGTAGAAGAGGAATAGGAAGTAGAACAGGAAGTAGAACATAGAAACAGAAAATAGAAGTCAGGAATATGAAGTAGAAGACAGAAATTTTAAATAGAATGTAGGAAGTAGAAGGTAGGAATAGGAAGTAGAAGATAGGAATAAGATCCAACGGTTTGCTGACCTCTCTGCTCTGACAACAAGTAAACCAGACAAAACAAAAATGAGGGACACAGTAAATGCTGTGTTTAAAGCAAAATGGCTAAACAATTGGTTGGATAGCATTTATGCAAGCTAGCACAACGCCTAATTTAGCTAAACCAGTTCAAATTGCAGTAGATTACAGAAAAGTTCAGGTGGATTACCTTTTAGACTACTTATCGTAATTGTTATACAAATTACAGACAAACCTGGTTTCAGCTCGTTTCACCTCTTTCTTTCAGTCAGTGTTTCTGAATGGCTTACTTTTGAACAAAGATTGTTCAATTGTTATCAGTATTGATATATTCTCTACTCAACCCTGACTCGCATGAAGCGAGTCGTGAACATTTCTGGTGAGTGAATTCTCAAGCCTGAGTTTGGGATCCACTTCCATATGGCATTAAATGCCAAGTGGCCAAGCTGTCTATAATTACACCTTACAGCATTTCAAACTTTTATACAACACCCATGGTAGCAGCTGTAAGGAGCTCTGTAGACCTCTCCATAGACAATGGGTGAATCTCATTTCAGGGGCTGCATCCTTCGAAGGACGCGGTCTATGCGGTCTACGAAGGTGTGTGCTTGGAAGGCTGGGTAGACCGCGGCAAAGACGGAACCGAAATGAGACGGTCTACTCTGCATTGGATTTCCTGTTTGCGTCAGGAACCACCCGCCCGCACCGTATCACAAAACAGCAATAATTGTTATAATAATGCAGACAGAAATTTTGAGTTTAGTTTATATGCTGTTTTTGGTGTTTCAATTATTGTTGGAGACGCTTCACTGCAGTTCACTGGCATTTATTTTCCCTCAAGCAGTTTAATAAAGATCTCCGTTTGCTTCTGTCCTCCCTAAACAAAACAAAAAAAATGTGCGCGCTATTGCTTTTTAACATTTACCTACCTGTTTTCACCTGTTCGCGTTTTTAAATCCTTACATTTAAATAACGTATATTCCTCAGCCAATTGTTGCGATATCCCTAAGTTCCCCTCAGGCGCAATGCACCTGAGGATGTATCCTTCGTTTTGAGGGAAAAGAAGGACGCATTTGTAGACCGCATACGAAGGAGCCTTCGGAATGGGACGGCCTAGGCGCGCCGCTATGACGCAATCGGTCTTCAAATGCAGCCTTCGAAGGACGTAGCCCCTGAAATGGGATTCACCCAATATCACTCGGGCCTTTAGGAGGATTGCTAATCACTTGCTAAACTGCCTTCTCAGAAGAAATATCAGTCACCGTGCCCATATATTCACTGGTCACTTCATTAGGTACACATTGCTAGTACTGGATTTTGCCTTGAGAACTGCCTTCATTGTTCATGGCATAAATTTGACAAGGTGCTGAAAACATTGCTCAGAGATTTTGGTCCATATTGACATGACAGCATCACACAGTTGTTGCAGATTTGCTGTGTGAGGAAAATATAGTAGACCAGCCCATCTAGCACCGACAACCATGCGACGTTCAAAATACCCATTCTGATGCTCGGTTTGAACTTTAGCAAGTCGTCTTGACCATGTCTATGAGACTAAATGCTTTAACATGCCAAGTGACAGCTGATTAGAAATCTGCATTAAGGAGCAGTTGAACAGGTGGCCAGTGAGTGTATACCCAAGGCATACATAAACAGTAATGGTGTACTTAGACAGTTAACTCTCAGAAGTTCGTTTAACAGACATGCCTCACCTGTTCATATTTAGCTGGAAGAACAATGGTAGGCGTGAAGTTCTGACTATCTGAGTGAATGCACTATGAAAAGAGAAAAGAAACATTCTACACCTTCTACATAACTACATTTTTAACATGTACCGATATCCATTGATTAGTTCCACTTACCTTGTACCTACACTCACTGACTGTCATTCCAGGTCCATCTACCATCTATGTACACTTCATAGGTACAGAGTTAGGGATCATTCAGAAAAGCAGTGACATTACCAAGATGACAGATTCATCACTATTACATTCAATGAATGTACAGGGCTACACCGAATTGATAAGGTCATTTACATGACTCGCCCATTAAAGGCTGGTATGTTCGAGACGCTACCTGAATTGTAAAATCTTCTCTAAACATACATGAAGGTAGATAGAAAATGGATAACATATTTTGGTAGTTTGTGTTCCATGTTTGGTAACATTCTTATACTTAAAGTGCACAACAGCAGCCCTGGAGAGCTGCAGTGTGCCCTGCTCAACTCCTTAGTTTGATAGGCTATAGCACTCTAACCCTGGAAAGATGCAATACAGCACAGTTTGGTGATTCCCATGCTCAGAGTTAGCCCAATCTAACATCCATCCAATCACCGTCCATTTGCTTTAACAGCCAAGGTCTTAGAATTATTTGTCTTACATACATCGAATTCACCACCTGCATTACAGAAAACAAGTAATAGTGAACCTTTGCCACACCTACACTCGAGACTGCCTGCATCTTACTTTGAAATGTGAGGGTGATACTAATTTGAATGGTAATAAAAAAAACATAGAAAGTACTATAAACCCATCACAGCTTTGGAAAGTGTTTGAAAGACGGTAAACCCACACAGACAGAAGAGGGCAGCATGAAAACTCCAAATGTTGGGATCGCAGGGCTGCTTGCACCACCTCACTGGTGAAGGTAAAATGGGGTTTCAAGTCCTGGCTCTACCAAAGCTTCCACTGTCAGGGCTTTGAGAAGGCCCTTTTCCCTCAGTTCCTTGCTCTGGATAAGGGCGTATGCCGAATGATGCAACAGCAGACACAAAGTCTAGGTGGAAAACTTGTGTATAATTTGTTTTCATTTTTTTAAAATTCATCTCCTGCCACACCTCAAACACCTTGGCAAGTGGTCACACTATTTTCACATTCTTTTTTGTAAGAAACAATTCCGTGCCTGCATGAGAGACAGGACACATCCTGCATATTTAGTGCACACAAGTGCCCACAAGGGATCGGAACAGATTTTGCTTTTAATGGATGAACCCAACACAAGCAAGTACAGGTATGCACCATTTAACGGCCAAGGTCTTAAGAATTATGAGGTGGGATACCTGATATATATTGATAGACTTGAGAATCGGTCTCAAGTATATCCAGTTCACATCTGAATGACAAAACACTAGTACAAGCAAACCCTTGTGACACCTGCTGACAGAAGAGAAAATCAGTCTTGAAAGGCATCCTGCTTGTTTTCTGTAAGTGTTTCAACTTTCATAGAAGATACAAAGAACTACTGTATCGTACAAAACAGTAGTGTACTTATTAAATATTGTTTTAAATAAAGCACTATATCTAAAGTATCTACACATCTATGCAACTATGATAACGGATGGTCAATGGTCCTGATTCACAGAATGCAATGTGGACATTAAACGGCACATACCTGTATCTAATGCATGTTTGGAGTTAACTGCAGCACTGATCCAATGCAGTGATCCCATTAATATTTGTATATCCATTTACACTAAATATCTGAAGGTAGCTTAGCGGATAAGGTCCAGGGTTCAAATCCCACCTCCCATAGTGCCAAGCTGCCACTGTTGGGTCCTTGAGCAAGGTCCTTCACCCACAATTGCTTGGATTGTAACATTCTATCAACTGTAAGTCGCTCTGGATAAGGGCGTCTGCTAAATGCAAGCCAGAAACAGGTTGGATTAAGAGCTGGATTATGAGTCAATCACTAGAAGTATGGGTTCTGTTGAGGTATATATGAACCCCAAAAACACACTGTAGCAAGCCTTTGACAAGGGACAAACCGCCTGATTAAAATGAATCTGCGCAGTGAGATGCGCCAGCTTGTGGTTCTTCAGCTGGCACTTCCAATTGTATAGAAAAAACTACAAGAAAACGTTAACAACTGGTTAAATTTAATGTGAAAAGCGGCAAATTAGATCAGGAAACGGCAACAGAGGAAGAACAAACAATAACGATCCTTCTAGGGTTTCCCCTCACTGTTCCCACGCAATTCACCCTTTTGCCCTCTCAAACCTGTGTGACACCAGCAGGAGGTAGGTCAGCACTCGGAGAAGCTGAGACTACAGTAAGCAGGTTGAATCTTGGTCCCGTTTTCAGACGCAGGCAGTTCAAACACAAAGTCTAAAAAAAACCAAAAAAAACCAAGAACTCAACCTGTACAAAGCTGCCCATATCGTACGTGTGCTCGCGTTACGCTTCGGCGCGCAGGCTGAAGCTCACAGCATCGATTTACAGCTCACAGCATTACAAATCCTACAATTAGCAACGATGCCCTGTACAAACACAAATCGTTTACAATACTCAGTCCAACCAGTTAAAAACATCAAACGTCCCAAACTTAAAAAAGGAAAAATTAAGTTATAAAAGGTATTCTTCTTGTTGCAGGAGGAGGAGGAGACACTAGAACCTCCCTTTGAAAGGTTTAAATCCTCCACTGCTGCTGCTCATCGGGACGTTGGTAATCTGGACGATTCGGTTTATTCCAGCAGAGGAATGGCTGAGAACAGACGAAGAGCATTAGGATTTACACTCATACTGTACATACGTAAGCATTATGTTGAGCATTGATTAACCCTGACTCAGTTTAGGCAAAACGTGCTAGCCTGCTAATGGATATTACAGCATTTTTAATAATTTGACATTCTGCTGCACATTTGGCCTCATTAGTGACAGAAATATACACAAGTAGGTTAGGTGACCTTTATGTACAAGAAAGTAGGGATGCACTGATACTGAATTTCTTGGGCTGATACGATAACTGATTCTTAGTACATTGTGGCCGATACCAACGTTAAAACCGATAATTTAACCTTTCTGCATTTCAAATACAGTAAATCATTTTAGCAATAAAATTTAAATAACGCAAACAGTTAAATCAGACATGACGATTACTGTAAACAAGGTGCAGTTCACTCAAAGGAAAAACGGTTTATTCCAATTTTTTTTTTTTTTTTGAAGTATTGAATTGGTGCATTCAGCAACAAGAGCAATTAAGTGTATAAAAAAAAAAGCTTATGCCTGAGAAGCTCCAAGAAGGAGTATAACTGAATACAACTATACAGTCAGCAACATCAGATATTTTGCTTAATGAGTAACAGCCAAAAGAAAAATCAAATAAACATTCACATGTAAATATATAATAAATATTGGTTATAATATCGGCCCGATACCAATAACTGAAAAAAGTCCATATATTGGCCAATAATATATCGGCTGCCGATATATCGTGCATCACTACAACAAAGTGGTGGAAATACTTCTCTGCGCTACCTTTTTTTTTTTTTTTAAATCAAACGAGGTACATTTGGATGGTAGAGTAGAACACCAGCACCAAGTCGAGCCTGTACATACCTGGAATGTGCAGCCATCATGGTGGGTCTACTTTCCCCGAGACGTCTGCTATCAGGAAATCCTCCACTTTGAGAGCTGCTACTGTGCCACTCCTTTCTGGGCCCCTGGTCTCGACCATGTCTCTCCACCACCACCTGTCGCCCGCTGCTAAAATGCTGCTCATACAGAGAAGCAGAACAAAGGTTTGTAATCATCTAAACACAAACTACATTGGAGGCAATTCTTTTCTAATGCAACCCTCCACATCCAGTAACTTCCTTTACTCATTAAGGCTTCCAATGAGTGCGTCTGCATGCAATTAATAATCTGACAACTGCAGCAAACCAAATTGTGTTAGTAATCAGACTAATGACTTTACATGTACTTGGGTAGTCAGACAATGGGAAAACTCCAGGTTTACAGGAATCGGGCAATAACTGGATCTCTACTTCGCAACCAGTCAATAATTTCATTGAAGGATGTGACGTAAACTAAAACTTCCTGCCGTGATGTTTCCTTGCACATGAATAAATAACCAACAGCCCATATATCCTTCGTTGCCTTCCAGAAAGCCTGACATGGGAACCTCAACTGGGTGAGATACTGGTTAATAACACTGCATACAAGAAAAAAAATGCACTGGAAAATCAGTGATGCTGTGACATTTTACAGGGTACCATTTTATAAGATCTCTAAAATACTTCTTGAAAATCAGGGTTTTTATAAAATAGTTGATCCTCGTCAGTACCAAGTCAACTAATTTGGGAAGATTCAGTGCAAAATTTAGCAGCAGGCTCACCTAACTAAGGTTAAGCACTCCAAATTTGACTGCATCCATCACCTGTTGGTCCAATACTGCTAACAGGCACCCGCCTCACATACACACGTTTTGGACATGCCCTTCCTTGCATAAATTCTGGTCAGAAATTTTTGCCACATTATCTTGGGCCATTAGACTGTCTTTTGAACAATCTGTCATTACAGCACTTTTTGGAATTTCCCCCTCCCTCCATAGGGTGTCTAAATGTGAAGCTGATGTCATTGCCTTTACACCACTTTTGGCTAGGTGACTGATAATGGTGGTGGAGGAAGGGGTCAAAAACACCCTGTTTTTCTTTATCCCTTGGTTTGGACTGGCTTCAATCTGTTCCAGATGGGACCTAGATGCAGTTATTTGCTTTTTACTCTATCATTAATGTACTTTTTTTGAGATTTGGCTAATATACAGGTGATGTACTAAAACAGAATAGGCCAGAGTGAGTGTGTGTACATCTCAGAATTAATTCTCAAGCTACATACAGTTGTATTACGTTTTTAGTGTGAACCACTGCCACTCAACTACTGTATACATTTCAAATTACTGACATGTGCACTGAATTTGATTGTGAAAGAGCTAATAAATAAAATTGAGAGAAAAAAAAAAATCCTCCGATGTACACAAAATGGAGAGATGACTGAAACCACAATGATCAACATCCATTTTGGCCACTAGTTTAAATGTTATTATATTATTAAAACATTACTGGTGAAGAGCTAGAAACTGTTTTCGCAAGTGTGACCGCTACCATCGAACACTGGTGTGCATCAAACAAGTGGACCAAGACCTCCTGAATAGGTGGTTCTTCATCTGCTTCCAAAAAAACTTGAAGACATTGCTGCAGAACTATGAAAGCTTGGCAAGACATCATAAAAGCTGTCCATTCAGTATGTGTCCTTATTCATATTACTTTAGTTTGCATATTTGGATTCAATGTTAATAATACCAGTGTGAAGTGTAAGCAAACCAGGACTAAAACGCAAGAATGCATCTTCTTTGGTTTTAATCAAATGTACCAAAATACAAGTGTAAACTCCCCCAAAGCGCTGTTCTTTCAGTTCTTTTGTTGAGCTATTGGTTTAGTTGCTATGTTCAGTTAGTTACAAATTATTAACATAAATTATTCATCCCAGATCTCCTCCAAGTCAGCACTATTTATGAATAAGAAAAATATTGATCATTTTGCATCGTTTACAATTCAGAAATAAAACCATGACAATATCAAATCATGAACAGAGTACCATGAAATCAGACTGAGCTGAATGCATGGTTATAACCCTATTCACTGATTGCCTGAAGAAAGTGGAGGGTGCATGTGGAGGCAAAATGGCATTCAGGACTTGATCTGTGTGAAGTTCATTTCAGATCATAAATCATTACACTAGGTTAGTGGTTCAGGGTTTAAAATACCTCATGTTAAATTGGATTCACATGAAAAATGACTCTGGTGCTCACCTGGTCTCCCATGACTGCAGGTCTGCCTCCATCTCGGCTGCTAAAGGTGCCTCTTCCACGACTGGCTGTGGAGGCTCCCCTCATGGCAGGGCCTGGTCCATCCCGGGCTGAATGATCCGGACGCATCCGAACAGCTCCGCTGTGGCACATGCACAAACAGAAACTTAGAGATCGGTTGTATAGTCCAATTCTGCAGTGTTCCGGTCAGCACTACTACAGGTATGTGCCATTTAATGTCCATCCGATCAACGTCCAATCACTAACGGCTGAGATCTAAAGACTAATAAAACGAAACAAATGTGTCTGGAAAACATCCAATTCTCGCCTGAATGACAGAAAACTAGTATGAGCCAATCTTTGTTACACCTGCTGACAAGATAATAGCAGTTCTGAAAGGTAGAAAAAAAAAGGTATCATTCTATTTCATTGTAAGTTTTACAAAAGATAAATGTTAAGAATTACTGTATTAAATGTTTTAATATTGTTTAATTCATATTATTGTTCAAATTAAACTGTGAGACGATGGTAATGTCCGGTCAACGTCCATTTTAGTCAAAGTCCTATTTCACAGAACATTGGTTTAAGCAGTCAGCATGATTGACACCGCTCCAGAGGTTCCCTAGTGCTTGTTCAGAAATTTGGATTCCACCTGTGTGAAGTTTGAAGGTTTTCCCATGTCCATGTGGATTTACACCAGGTACTCCAGTTTCCTCCCATATTCCAAAGACATGCATTAGGTTAACTGGTCGTTTAAAATTGCCCACAGTGTCTGACTAATATTGCTCTAACCTCCAGTCACGAAGAGTCATTAATGCCAACATGACATTAAATACACTAACACCCACCCATTAAAAGTAACAATGCCCGATTTTTGGAACTTTTCCCAAACATTATCAATATTCCAAGACAATGTTTCTCTAGTCCTGCACAGCTTTTACAAGACCTGTGTTGCTAATCAATTAGGCAATAAGTGAGCCTTCAGCTAAGAAATCACATTCAAAATTAACAGACTACTACTTTTGGCTTCTCCCTTTATCAGGGGTCACCACAGCGAGTTAAACTTTTCCACCTCACCCTGTCCTCCACATCCTGTAATCTCACCCCAACTCTCTACACATCTTCATTTACCACAACCATATAAGTTATCTATATACATACACAGATCTATAAACAAAACAGCCATCTTTAGACATAACACTGTTCAACTCTCCACGTTACCTTCAGATCTGAACCAAAGTGTAAAATGTACAGCTGAAGAGACCACAATCATGAAATGGCTGCAACTTGATGTGCATAACCTAAGCTTACTGTGAATAAGTCCTCACCGAATGTCAGCAGGTTTTGCGCTCATTCCTCCGTTGTTTTTCCAGCCACCATGTCCAGCATCTCTGCTGGAGCGTGAATGGCCCATGGGTGGTGGAGGAGGAGCTCTGCTGCTTGTGGGCCGGCTGGGTATGGCAACAGGGCGGCGCTCGTCCCTGTTCCGAATCTCCCTCCGGTCCGTGTCACGAAGATCAGGACGGCCCGCAGGGGGTGGAGCCTCAACACGGCGCACACCATCAAAGCTTTTAGGGTAGCGCTCAAAGTCAGATCCCTCGCGCCGTGGGTCAGGACGGGATTTCTTGGCCTCTGGTTCGCCCTCAAATCGGTTCCGCCTGAGACAATCAGTAAGAAGCAACTTTAAAATGGCGCGACACATTGGTGTGGGCAGTAATTTGTAATGAATTGTACTGAGGAATAATAATGATTAAAACTACGATAAACATAATATTAAATGGTGGTGAAGTGATTAATCTAAAACACTCACAGGCAAAAGAACAATCATACTAAATTACAGAAATGAGAAACTTAGGCCTCTGAAGGGGGAGGGGAAAAGAATCTTGCAAAACGTTTTTGAATTTTCTATATTTCTGTTTTCAATAAATATGATCTAAAAGTAGATAAAAACCCACTTAAAAGAAATTTATTATACTGAGTCATTTATCTAGAGCAAAGTAATAATATCAGAGTGGCAAAAGTGGGGGTTTTGCTTCGTTAACCACTTATGACATCATCATAGAAAGACAGTATAAAGACACACTATTATTGAACTGTCACCTGTCAAAGCTGTTGGGCTGAACAGGAGCAGCAGCTGGGAAGCGTGCTCTGTCTCTGCTGAAGTCCGTGAAGCGGCCCTGTGAGCGGTTACTATAGTCCGAGGCTTGACTTATTCGGCCCTGTGACTCTGGCACCAGTTTCTTATTGCCGTTCCAGTACGGGTCTTCCCTCCTGCAGGAAGAGGAGACATGCGAAGACCTCATATTTCATCCGTTTGAACAAAAGCACAACCTCAAACTACAGCTGGGCAAGACAAAGGTACAACACTAATATTGTGACACTTCACATCTTAAGGGCCTTTTCTTAATATGCCGGGTTAGCATAATATTTCATACACATTTTTGTATATATTAACTACAAATATCAAAATGTCCTAACTGAACAAATGGAGTACACTTTCCAGACTTAAATATGATCCATTTCAAAGAATTCTGATTAGATCATTCTGGATTACCACCTCTCTACAGAAGTGAACCATTTTCCACTTGTTTACATTTACAGCATTTAGCAGATGCCCTTATCCAGAGCGACTTACAACTTATACAGCCTTACAATCCAAGCAATTGTGGGTTAAGGGTCTTGCTCAAGGACCCAACAGTGGTAGCTTGGCAGAGGCAGGATTTGAACCCTGGACCTTCTGGTCCAAAGTCCAGTACCTTAACTGCTAGGCCACCACAGTCCCACAGTCCCTTGTTGGTAAAACACGCGTTACTAAACTGCCTGAATAATCGATAATAACCATTTCCCCTCAATATTGACATCATGCCCATTTTCAGTCATTACTGATGGCTCATGAGTGTACCTGTGGTCCACGTCACGTCCTCTCTTCAGGTTGTTGCGTTTTTCCTGCTCATAGCGCAGCTGTTCCTGCTGCCTCCTGAGCTCCTCCCGCTCCCGAGCCATACGCTCTGCCTCCTTGCGTCGCTCCTGCAAAATGCACAAGCCCAATTTCAGCAAGGAAAATCTATAAGCTGGAGGGAAATGGAGTACTTTCACAGCAATGAGGAACACATATGCATTTCAAGCAACGTGTCTTATATGTGGTTAGCTACTGTCAGAGACAACTATCAGAAAAGGTTTAACATCACATCAGCTTTAATGGCTATGCACGACAGGTGCAAGGTTACAGCGACATTCATACAGGGCCAACTTAAAGCAACGAATTAACACACGTCTTTGGAATGTGGAAGGAAACAGAGTAAACCCATACAGACATGGAAAGGACATGCAAATGGGTGGAGTCCAAGATCGGGATCAAACCAAGGATCTCCGAGCTGTGAGGAAACTGCGTTGACCAGCCGAGCCAAGGAACACAAGGCTTCAATTCCCCCCACAAACTCGGAAAACATGCAACTTCACTGAAGATATAGGTTTTGATAATGACACCCAAGAGAAACGTATATTTCAATCATTGATGAATGATGGCAGATGTATGTGCATGTAAAATTAAGTGCTCAAAACCAGGCTGCAACCTTTTTTTTTGGGTTCAAGGGGCTAACAAAAATCCTAGAGGAAACACTACAGAGAATAGTCCAAAGAAAAAAATTAAAAATACCCAGTGAGTGGCAGTTCTCTGGATAAAATGCCTTGTTGATGCCAATACAGGTTCAAGGTTTATTATTTCAAAATTTTATTTCCTCAGCACACTTTGGGCCCCCTTAATACCGATTAAACATTGTTTAAAACACCACAGCCTACCTAAGCATTGTTGCTGACCATGTTCATCCCTTCATGTCCACAGCATACCATCTTCTGATGGCTACTTCCAGCAGGAAGTCACAAAGCTCAAATGATCTCAAACTGGTTTATTTATCATGACAGAGTTCACTGTACTCAAATCAATCCAGTACAAGGTCGTTCTAAAAACTTCAGCTTCCATTCGCACGTCACAAAAACAGCTTACCTGCTCTATGCGGAACCTCTCCCTCTCCAGCTTCTCCCGTTCCATGCGTTCCCGCTCCAGTTTCTGCCTCTCCATCTCCAGCCGCTGGCGCTCGCGCATCAGGTTCTCCCTCTCCTCACGCTCTCGTATCACTCGCAGCCTCTCGCGCTCTCTGCGCTCTCTCTCAGCAAGCTCACGCCGTCTGGACCAACAGAACAGAAGTGTTGACATCAGTAACACGCGTCATGTAGCAGGTAACCGGGTTATTGGTCTGGCATCCTCAAGCCAACAGGAATGGAGGTGGAATGGAACATATATGAGCATGTGCAGCCACAACGTGAACGCTTAAGTGAAATCCAGAGAGCTGAATACAAATCACCTGCGCAGTTCCATGGCTCGGCGGACTTTCTCCATTCTAAGCATGCGATCTCGCATTCTCTGCTCCTTCATTTTCTCAAAGGGCAGGATGTCCTTATTTCCACCTTTGTTAAGCAATGGTCTCCCCCTCTTCACTGCTTCCATCTGTGGAAACAAAATTATACTTCTGTGAGCAGCTCTCAAGGGTAAGAGCCAGCTGAGATGCCAGTGTTTTGTGCAGACACACAAACAGGATATTTCCTGGTACATATAGCTCATAGAAGAGCCAACGCAACATATGGGAAGCGTCTTTCTTGCATCAGAGAACCTGTTACAGTAGATTCGTTCCATATGTCTTGAGTGTCAAGACTTTCTGGAGAAGGCAATGCCACTGTGTGTGTGTAAAAATGTCCCCCCAATGCACATCAATATCCATTTTGCAGCCGACTGCTCAAACCACTTCAGGAGGCGGCTTGATATTAGAGTATCGTAGTCACATAGTAATATATTATGTATCGGACTCTGCCAAGACACAACTGACTGCCAAACACTACAACACAGCACACAACCATGACATCAACCCCTGTGTGGGTGGAGAAATGATAAAGCACTAGCAGAGACTGAACGCAAGAAACTTGATATTTACACAATCAGCTAGAAACTAGTTTGCTCTCTCATGCCCAAATATGCACCGATTATGCAAAGCTTATGCACTACAAGAACATTTGGAGCTGGCAAGTCCAGTGTCATGAACTGTTTTACATATTATGCAGGATACAGCAGTTGGAAATCAACCCAGCTGACTGGAGACACATCTGACCGCATTTAGAGTGGTACCTCAGTTCTCAAAACTTGTCAAATTTGGTTCTCAACAGATTTTACCAAAAGAATGTCTCACTTCTCATCGTTTGCTCTGTACTTGGTGCACTTACTTAAACGAGTCAAGCCATGCGACTCGATTCACAATTCAGTACACTGATTCAGTCTTGCTCAGTAAAGATCTCTGCTATTTTTACCCTGGTTTTCTTTATTCATCTACAGTACTTTCTTCTTTGTGAAAACAAGTCTCCATGGATCCTAAAAAGGTTAGTTTATAAGAGCCAATCGAAAGAGAAATCCTGTCCTGAATCCTCCAGAACACAGGCTGCAGTTAGTATTAGAGGCTATGCTGGCACCCAGAGTTCCCCAATAGAGTGCATGTCTTGCTTTTCACTTTCAATCCATTACTCACTAAATTACATAGGATTTTTCAACACTATTATAAAATATGCCTGGTGTTCAAGACTTTGGCCAACTGTAGGTTAATGTAAGTGTTTTAACCAATAAGTTACCCATCATTACTTATAGTATCCTTGTCTATCCACATGTCTGCTATAATAGAGTACAGGCCAATCACCCCAGACAAACTCCTCAGTTCATGATACATTTAACTTACAATGGATTTGTTGGAACATATCCCCATCATAGATCAGGGAGCACCTGTACAATACACCTCCATTAATGCATGTAATGAGTTATACAGTGTTACATTATTCCTTATGGGAAAAATTTGCTTGGTACTCATTTACAGTGCTCGACAAGCCTGAGGTACCACTGTCATTCCATTTATCCCCATACAATCCAGATATAAGATGGATGAAAAGCCCAAGTGTAAACAGGGTCAGAATGTTGGCATAACGTAAAAGATAAATGGCAAAACAGACCAGTTTAAGGATCAGCTAGAAAACAAGCTCACAAACCTCTGCAGGAGAAATGAGCCACCGTGGCCTTCTGTTCATCATATTAGGAGCAGGAGGCTATAAAGAGAAAAGCAGCAGTTACAAAACAGAAAAAAAAAAATGCACAAAATTAACTGTAATGCTAAAAACCCATAGTACATTACACCATGTAACAATAAAAAAAAAAGTTTGTTCCCAGTTTTGTTAAGTGTGTTTTTTCCTGATTGTTTTGTACCCTAAATGAATAGAAAAAAGTTATTATTCCCTGTAAACTTTGCTTTTGTGGTCAGCACAATGATATTTTGAAATTGATCTATTTTTAAGGATATTCGCCATATTTCAAGATACTTAAGAAGCTTCTGGGAATTGTGAGAACTATCAAGAAGTTTCTATAACTGTCCAGAATTATCTAGAACTTTCTGGGACTGTACAGAATTGTTTGTTTGTTGTTTTGTGTGTTTAACGCCATGTACACACTTAGGTCATTTACATGGCAGGAAAGGTAACATTGAAGCGTCAGCCGAAAGTCCACACACCCATATCGGTATGGTGGTCTACAAGCTGTGATCTCAATCCAGTGATTTTGATATAAGTAAGTATTTTATCAATGTTTTCATGTTTTCAGTTCCTCGGTCATTGTCCGTGGTGTACAGAATTGGTAGGTAGCTGTATAACTACAGTTCTATAGGGCCACTATAGCCCTTCCTGAGAGACGGAGAGACATGATCTAATTGATTGGGATTGCATAGTAAGTAGGCAACAGCCATCACAGACAAAGGGGAACTGACCTAGACAGACAAGGTGTGACTTCATTCTCTATTCAGATTCTGATAGCGACAGTATTCACACTTCACCCCACACCCATTACAGGAGGAGCTTAGGAAGGACCACTACTTTCAAATGTATATATTGTGTGTTACTCTGCTAGCGGGTGATCAGTCTTGCTCTGCTGAATCCTCAGTACACTCTTGTACTTTGATACTGCATGGAATAAAGATTGACCATTGTTATCGAGTTGGGAGAGACATCCTTTTTCCTTACAGTACACAGCAACTTAGTCAAGTTAGATGGCATCAAGAGGTTGCATACATCCAGCAGACGCCATTTTGCTATGTATGCGGCCATTTTATAAAGACAAGAGCGAAAAAGTAGTACTCTGTGGAAGCATCTGCTAAGATGTGTGAGCCTACAAAGCATACTTCGGCATGCCTGTTGGTGACCTGTTTCTATAATAAAAATTCATAATTTTCGTTGCCGTGGTCACAAAAGCGAAGTTTATGATGAATGTAAGCAATTTTTAATTTGTTTTAGACATAAGCAATTGGAATATAACATTAAAAAGCTGGGAACAAAACTTGTCAGCACCTTATCAAACCTCCCTCCCCTCCTGAATGGCAGTCGGGGTTTGATGAAGCCTTGTTGTCCTTTAGGTTGTTTAATCCCTAGGACCTTCCCAGGACTCTTTCCTAAAGGAATCACAATATTTTAGCCACAGTGTACCACAAAAAACAGCAAGGATCAAGGAAAGGCATGCCAACATACGTCCATGCTTCTTCTCGTCCTTTTTGGAGAGAGCTGGAGAGCTGGAGGACGGAGCATCAGGCTTGCTGCTTTTAGATTCCTGTTTCTTGGCTGTTTCTTTGCCTTCCTTGTCAGTCAGCTTTTTCTCTTCTTTCTTGGAGGAAGCCTGAGCCCTGTGTAAACGATTCAAATACAAGTCTGAATAACTTCCTTGCCCGCCCAGAAACACACACCTGCTTAGTAGGAGATCCAAATCCTTACTTGCTAGCCATCTTCGGCCCAGTAGGTGTGCGCTTCTCCCCTAATGCTTTACCAGGTCCTGTTTTGTCTTCCGCTTCTTTCTTAGAGAAGTCCTTCTTGAAAGGGTCACTTTTAACCTGCAAATGGTTCACAAGAGAAGTGCAAAACTTTATCTGCCGTTTGTAAACACTGACTTTCAAGGAGCAGACTCGATGTCCGTATTACTGCAAAGACTAGTTTGCAGTCTCCCTAACTGCAGTCTTTACCCTGTCCACAGAGATCTGCTGGCCATGGAGCTCAGTGCGGTCCAAATGGGCTATGCATCTTGCCACGTCAGCACTGCAAGACATCGTCACCAAACCATAGCATTTGGCTCCTGGGCTACGGGCATTGGTGACCACTTTGGCGCTAAAAACCTTGGAGATAATAGATAACCATAGTCAGGTAAATTTACAGTGTTAAGTACACGCACTCATGACGATCACCAAAAAGAGCCACTACCTTGCCATATTTGCCGAAAAGGTTCTTCAGATCTGCAGCTTTGGTGTTGGAGGACAGGCCGCTCACCCACAGGTTACGAGCAGAGCTAGCGTTGCTGCTGGCGGTGCCTCCTAATAACACAGGAGATGCCAACGGTCAATGACAAACACTAATTATGGCTTAAGATTGCATTTAGTGATTTAATAAACCCTTATGCAGAGCAACTTAACAGCTGATCTTTCAATGTACAATCCAAGCAATTGAGCTGAGGGCCATTCTCAAGGGCCCAGCTGAAGTGACAGCTTGGATCATGGATCTTCATATCCATAGTCCTATACCTTAAGTGGTGCCATTACACCAGCTTGTGTGCATGCCTACATAAGCATGCAAACCAATTAAGTTTTTTTTTTCCATTCAACTATGCAGTGTCAGCAAGGCAAATGAATGAAGTATGTTTGAGCACTGCTTTTGTTTGTTCGTTGGGCTTATTTAACATCTCCATCAGCATCAGTGGCCATTTCAGCGACAAACAAGGTTACATAAAGACTACTCAAGACGACACACACTAGTCACGCATGTCTTTGGACTGTGGAATGAAAGAGTACCTGGAGTAAACACACAAGAACACAGACAGGACATGCAGACTCCACTCAAGTTTTTACTCTCTCACAAAGTGCCTATTGTACATGGTTTTGAGAATGGACGGGGCGAAGCATGATCAGCACTCAAACTTGGCAACTAGGCAGCCCCATGGTCAGCAGAGGGAACACTGCACTGTGTGTTTTGACAATTCTTCCATAACCAACATTTCTATGGCTTGTATCACAGCAGCTCTTCTGCCCAATTGGACCATACGGGATAGGAATGGTTGCTATTGTACATCAAACAGCTTTCAATGGTTTGTTGCCACTGCCAATAGGTACTCACTACTGCTGGCAAACCACCCCACAAGCCTTGCCATTTAGCAGATGCTCTGACCTAGTAATGTAGCCATAACCATTTGTTCCTTGTTATAGTTGCCCATGTGTTTACTCCTAAACGTGTCTCAGGGAACTATCCTAGAGAATGTATCCCATAACAGGACTGGCAGTGATCGCTATTGTAGTGTGTCATAGGACGATGCCTGATTGGTGTCCTCTGCCACAGACACACAAACATTTCTCACGCATCCAACACATCAACTATGAGAACCAACTGTTCACTCACTGTCTTAATATCCCAGAGCTTATCATGCTGTTGTAACGAATCAATGAAATTGGTTATGGTTGTATGTGATCAAGTTTTGGTTGACCGGTGGATGGAAATGCACTATATAAACAAAAGCTTCTGGATACCAAAAAATTGCATCCAAAACACGAGTAGCAGTATCATGGTTGCCCCCACCTTGGCTGCTACAACAACCTTTATTTTTCTAAAAGGGCCTTCCATTAGACTCCGGAACGTGACCGAGGTGGGTGTATCAGTACAACCCATTCTAAAGCCACGATTTGTCTATGGAGAAAATGTATGCTTTCTGTTATGAATGTGTTGCAAGTGAGAGTAATAACAGCAGAGCTCAATAATTAGAAGGGGTGTCCACAAACTTTTGTATAGTAAAAAACGTAGTAGCAAAAAAATAAAAGATGATAAAGGACATTGTTAATTCTAGATTTAGTCATCTCTCTGCTTTCTGTGAACATTTGAGGAATTGTTGTTTGCAGCTTATGGCTGCAGAATTGTTGCACTTCCATCTGGCTTTTGGTGTACTCTGTTGTCCATTATTGGTTAAATCATATTTCTGGAATAGCAAAGTGTACAACTGTTTCAGCACCTCGGAATTCCAAGTAATAAAACAGTTTGCACAACCTCTTAAGGCAGATCGTAGAGACACCAACCATTTATGATCCAAAATATCACCCACCCCTAACAGAGGCATCATTTAACATCTGCTGTGCCTTAAAACATTTAAAGTGTCTTCAGACTGAGGAGCCCTCTTACCTTTCTCATCTTTCGTGGTCTTCCCATCGCGGTCTTTGGAGGAACTACAATGCAAGTATGGCGAGAGCAACAAGAAGAGAAAATGAGCAAATCATACACATACACACAGTCAGCTGTGGGCAGTGAGGTACAAATCCATAAAAACAAGCATTTTCCAGGATTGCTTTGATGAGTTACAAGGAAAAAACAGCAAACAAACAAAAATCCCATAGGTAAGGCTGGCACTTGAGTAACACTCCAATAAGGCTTCTCTCATTGCTTTTCCACAGGAGCAAGGTGGGGTTTCAGCCAATTTATTCTCTTGATCAATGAAATCTTCAGGTGTGTGTTCAACTTCACAGGGAATCACATCACTGGACAGATAAACCTCTCGGTCATCACCGGGACTACCGCTCTTTTTAAACTCATAGTACGAACTGGACAAGGCAATAAAAAGTGCTGGATATGCGAGTAACAGCCGCGTTCTCCTCGTTTTACTTCACCCATTATTCCACCCAACTTCAAAAAATGGCCAAACAAATCAAAAGGAAGCCAATGGCAGGGATTAGGTACAATGAGCAACTCGCTATGGGGGGGAAAAAATCTTGCAGCTACCCACAATGCTGAGTTCTTACCGATCTGGAACTCGGTAGAAGTATCTTAAAGAACTGACATAGAAAGACAAACCTCTTTGCTTGACCTGCTGCCCCAGCAGAAGAGGGGCCTTTCTTCCCAGAATCCTTTTCTTTGTCTCCCGTTTCAGCTTTCTTTGAAGCCTCTCTGCCGTCCTTCTTGGTGCCATCAGTCTTCGGCCCATCATCTCTCTTTCCATCTTTGTGGCCCTCCTTGGCTTCAGCCATCGAGTCTGCCTCCTGCCTCGTCTCGGCAGCGGCTCCCGGCTCATCGCAGCCCTTGTCTGCCTCAGAATCTGGAAGTTTCACATGTTTACCTGTTTCCAGGAGGTCATCGCCATCCACATCCAGAGTGATGGCGTCCTCTGCCTGGATGGTGACCGATATGTTATCATCTTCGACCTCTCTGACAGGCTCGGGAGCGGCTTCGCTCTCCAAGGCCTCCATCGCTGTGGCTTCAGGTTCGGCTTCTGCCTCAGTCTCAACCTCAGGCTCCAGCTCTGCCCCCATCTCAGGCTCTGCCTCTACATCAGTCTCCGCCTCCAGTTCAGGCTGTGCTTCGGGCTCTGCTTCGGGCTCGGCGAGGGCGTCCCCGCCGGAGAAGGATTTAGCATTTTCACGAGTAGCATCCTCAGTATCAGTTACATCTGAGGGATTTAACAAGGATAAAACATGGCAAAACACACATTGTTTAGCATTCACATCTGTTCTACATCACCTAGAAAGTAGAATAGAGAGCAAGTTTAGTGTTAGTGGTCATCGGAGGTGGGAAACCACACGAATTACACACAACATAACATTCCTCGGCATTAGAAAACGAAGGGGTTCAACAATCTTCAGTCGTCACAGAGCAGAACGAATCCTCCAGCATCATTCTTCAGTGCGGTCATCCTTAAAGGAGCTCTTCCACAATTGGTGTGTTGTCTAAAAAAATTACAATGTGTGCAAGAAGTCTCTCTCCCTCAGCCTCAAGGAAGCCATGTGGTCTGTCAAGGTCTTTAGAGTCACTTCCATTAAGTGTCCGTTGCAGACGTGAGGACAGAGCTCATCCCCAATAATGCACTGGAGACAGCCAGTCCGTGCCACTTTCAAAAATTGCCATTTAGTCTGGTTGCAGGCAAAAGCAGCTTGAAATGCTTTCTACTTGAGCCAGTGAGAAAAAAAAAGACTGCTGTCAATCCTACGAGCTACCATCTTCTGCTGGTACTCATCCATTGCATGTCACGCGAGTCCTCTTTACGTTTTCCAGGTTTACTGTCCACAACTGAAGAGACGTAATAAGCCTGATGACGGAGTGACTCCTGAGCTGGAGAAAGCGGTAGTTCTTGTACAAGCAGGAAGGTCCTCTGTACAGTAATGCTGATGTGAAGAGAACCCGTCATGCCACAGTTGTCATTAGATGAAGTGAGGTGAAGTGATGAAGATGTGCCGGACATGAAGAGCAAACGTTTCCGATAGAGCGTGTCCTTAATGACTGGGTGAAGTAGAACATGAAAATTGCGACGCGAATCCAAAGCAAGGTGCAAAATAAGGAGGGATGATCCCACCTTCAGAGAACCTAACCCGAGATCCAAGCTGTGAAAACTAAAAAAGGTTAACAATCCAGCCCAACCGGAGCCCAAACATACCTTTCTCTGATTCCTCCTCAGGCTCCTAAAAATAAGAGAATAAACCAAGAGCAGATCAGCATAATTTGCCATTGCTAAGCTTTTAAATACTAAAGTGCAGACAGGGCAACTTTAATCTTTGTTCAGAATGCAGAGGTTTTTTTATATGATTGGGCATCGTTAGCATCGATTCCGGTTATTGTCAGTTCCAAGTTTTGATTGCAAAATAGTGAAAAGAAGTGTGCCAAGTGTTTAAGTTAGGGCTGCAACTAACGATTATTTAAATAATCGATTAATCGGTCGATTATTTCTTCAATTAATCGATGAATCGGGTTTAAAAAGAAACCTTTCCATGTCTTTATTCAGAAACATAACATTAAATAAGAGCAAATAAGTGCTTACAATAAATGAATAATAATAAATTAAATGTATTAATAAATTAAAATAAATTAAACAAAGAAAAATAAGTGCATCTCTGATGCAAAAACGACATACAAACTCATTCACGTTCTTTCTTTAGAAACTTTGCATTGCAAGCCAAAAATGTTAGCATGTCAACATGCTCCTGGCTAAAGCTGGCTCTCTTTTTAGAGACTATATTTCCTGCCGCAGAAAACAGACGCTCAGACAGTGTTGAAGTAGCAGGAATGCATAAATAGGACTTGGCTAGCCTGGCCAATATAGGATATCTGTCTCTTAACTCCATCACTGTCATTATCCAGCTAACAAGCAAAAAACTGCATCAACTGTGCTGTGCCCGTTCGCATAGTGTGAGGGCGCCGTTACGTTTCCTCACTTCTAAACGGAACAAACTCGGGATATTGTGGTGACTTACGCTGTTGTTGAGCTCCCTTCATCCTCATCGGTGACTCCATGTTTCCGTTTCGAGGGCTGTATCAGCACCGTGGTGCTCCGTGCCAGGTCAGATCACTTTTGCAAAGCTTGCATGTTACACATTGTTTAGTTGTGTGAAGCGTGAAGTGCTCCCACACTTTTGAGGACTTAAGCCGAACCTTCTTCTCTGCATCGGTCATGATTCATTTGTAGAATTTATTTAATTCTTAACGCTAACTTATTTTGAAGATTCCGCGTTCGTGCCGGCTCCGCCTCACTCCGTTCAATCGCTCGTATTTTTTTTTTCAGCGTGACGAAGTGGATATGACGTAAAGTAACGCAAGTGGATATAAGGCGGGGGGCACATAAATCATGCGAAACAACGAATCAATAACGAAATTCGTTGTCGACACTTAATAATCGATTCGTTGTTGCAGCCCTAGTTTAAGCACATCTTTATTTTTTTATTTTTCCAACTTCAAAAGTACCAACTTACATTAAGCTTTTTTTCTTCCCATTTAAACCTATAAGAAAAAAGACTAGTGTGGAATTATGTACTAAAGCACTAACCTAGGAAAACCAAACTTCTAGCAGTTACATAAGTACTCCACTGATAAAACAACAAAGCTGTGGTCTAAACAGAAAGTAATTGTCATGTTAAGCGTTTTACTACAGGTATATAAATGGGAAGAAAAGAGCTTAATGTAAAAATGACTACTTTCCCTTTAGACCACACGTTCATCACCTCAGTAGAAGAGATTATATACAGCCAGCAGTAATTAAGAGAAGTCTAGTGTTCTTGGGTCATTGTTTTAGGATATTAAACCACATTAAGCTTTGTTCACATTAAGTGTTTTAAACTGCCTCAGCTAAAGCAGCATTTGGGCTAACAGACCACAGACAGCTGAACACTACACTGCTGAGGCTCAAAATCATGCTGGTGCTTTAGATGTTTTGCCATGTTGGAGGTGCAACCCTCCTTTCCAACAGATCAACTTGCCACATATATTGCATTTAGGCTTTCATTTCTCTCAGTGAACCCAAACTCCTGAGCGCTTTGAGTGTCCATATTCCGCCAATGTTCTTGTGGAGTGCATCAAAACAAAACCACGTCGAGTGGCGGTCTGGCTGAACTGGGCTTCGGTCCTCGTGATCTTTGACTCGTGCATCCTTGCCTTAGAATAAGGGCAGAGCTGGGGGTTCATAGTCAAAGAAGAGACTTATGGTGATCAGAGACGTTGGGTTGCTGTCTTCTGCCTCCTGTGGGGTTGCCAATGTCTCATGTGATCCCTCTTGGCTGTTACACTACCAGTTCTCCTCTTTCTAGCTATGCTGCTATAGCTAATGCTGCTGGGGTCTCATGCTACACTTGGCATCAGTGATTGTTAATAGACACTGTGCTCTTAATCAATAACTTACATTTTCTGTTTTCTCTCCGAGCAGTTCCAGCCCCACAATGTGTTTCATCTGTGCTGGAGTTCCACTCAAGCTGCTTCCGTCATCAGCTCCAGCCCCCACCATACCCAGGCCACTTAATGTTGATGTGCATACTTCACATTTTATTCGAACTTTGACTCCATGACTTTAGTTTCGTTCTTAGATTTATCATCTACGCCGCCCATGGAGGTTGGGTCCCTTTTTGAGTCTTGGTGTCCTCCCAAGGTTTTCTTCTTCCTATAACACTCAGGGAGTTTTTCCTTGCCTCTGTCGCCCTAGGCTTGCTCAATTTGGGATTGGACGTAGTTATTAGGAGATAATCTAAACTTGTAAAGTTGCTTTGAGACAATGCTCCATTGTAAAAAGCGCTATATAAATAGACCTGACTTGACTTGATCACACGTGATCACGACACACCGGTTCTGGCAGATAAGCGCCTCCTCAACACAGCCGTATTTCGGACACATTTTAGCAACCACAGCAGCTCAGCCACCAAGTGACAGACCAGGGTGATCGAGTGCTAAAGCACATGGCGCACAAAAGTCACCAACACATTGCTCCAAACCTCCTCTGGCATGAACATCAGAACAAAAACTGTTCTTCTTCCCTTATCAAGTTGTATTCAAGACCTGACTGGCCACTTCGGCAACGGGAAAACACTGGTTCCACTGACAACCGGTAGAGTGTATGCTGATTCCAGTTAGTTGGGCTGATGTTACATTCATTCATTCACTTATCTGCTTAATCCTAAAATGGGTTGCAGGGAAGCTGGTGCCTAACCAGGGACACAGAGCACAAGGCAGGAAAACCCTAGACGGGGCACCAATAAATCATAGGGCGCACACACTCAAACAGTAAGGGCAATTTTTTGTTCCAATTAACCTAACACGCATGGCTTTGGACAGTGGGAGGAAACTGGAGTCCCCGGAGTAAACCCAAGTCAACATGGGGAGAACATGCAAACCCCACACAGATGGGGTTGAACCGAGAACGCTGGGCTGATGTTTTGAAGCTAATCTCAACTATATTTACCCCACTCTATTTGCCAATGCTTCCACACACCGATTATGGTTCTTTGAGTCTTTTACTGAAATGGAGCCTTCTAAATTTGAACTCAAGGCACTGGAGTCATTGGATTGAGTCCTCAGTTCGGGACTTGCAGCAGATGCATATGCTAGGACACCAATGATAACAGTTGGTATGTTTACAGGGAATGTGCGCCATCTGGTTTAACTCTGCATCAGTATACACCACTACCCTACCAAAATCTTCCAGATTATCCAAGGTTTGAGCAATCCCCTCACCTTGGAGAGAGACTCCTCTTCTACTGTGCTGTCAAAGTCCACATCAGACTTCCTTCCTGGGGGAAGAGGAAAAAAAATGAAATAAATAAAACAACCAAACACTTCTTTAAAACTAGCTCGCTGTACAGTATACTTCACTCAACTTTCAGCATTAGCATAAAACCTTTAAATTCTGAACAGATGAGTACCTGCATAATATGTATTACATACAATAAAGGAACAGGTTTAAGTTACCAATTACTATCAGAAACTATAGAAATTCATCAGTTAATACTGAATAAAACTTACCTTTGGACTTCGCATTCTTTCGGGTAGGTGCATCAGAGGACATGGGGATCTCTATGTTCTCTGGATCTCCACCTTCAGCTTCTATGGCCTACAGCGTAAGGAATAATTCCATGAAATACACACAAACGCATATTTGAGGCCGAGTCTCAGCATTTTTCCCCACTCTGAACTGAAGTCAATTTATACTTGTTTGGAATTTGGAAAATGTACATTGCCACAAAACATGAAAAAGATTAAATAAAATGTCTTGATGCATGCTCAATAATCCAGGTAAGAAAATCCCAGAAGTTGAATCTGTTCATCTGGACATAGATGAGTGACGAAACGTTTCTCCGACAAAATCTATGTCCAGATGAACAGATTCAACTTCTGGGATTAAATAAAATGGTTTTCCTCAACATTTTAACCATACAAGATGCACTTAAATTTCAGGACAAAAAGACAGGCAATTCAAACTGAAAATGTTAAAAAAAAACTTGCCCTCGGAACAATAACTGGGACTGGCTTCTGAAATTAGGACTGTGGTGGCAGTTGTTCTGACAAACTGCAGCACACAGAAACATCCGTGACAAATCTCACACTTGCCAACTTCATTTCCTTAAACAAATATGTTTAGGTGTAATCTGTACTTTGACCATACACAGACACTACACGCATGTGCTACCTGTTCTATTAATAAAAGCGTTTATGTACAGGTGTGCACCGTTTCACATCAGCAAGGCATTCTGTGAAACAGGACACGGACATTACTATATACAGTACTGAGGAAAAGTCTTAGGCCACCATTAGATTTGTTGTTTTAGAAATCCTGTAATGTCCATTTAACATTTTCTCTGACTGGATCAAAATATTTTAAACTTGGATTCATCATGCCACAGTACTCCTTTTTACCACCACTGATCTTCATTACAATCCTTGTGAGAATATTGTAGCCTTTTCACCCTGTACCCATTCCGAAAAAAAAAAGGCTACTATGATTCCTACAAAACCATTTACCTTTACAGCATTTAGCAGACGCCCTTATACAGAGCGACTTACAATTGGTACAGTTTTACAATCCAAGCAATTGTGGGTTAAGGGCCTTGCTCAAGGACCCAACAGTGGCAGCGGTGGGATTTGAACCCTGGACCTTCTGGTCCATAGTCCAGTACCTTACCCGGTAGGCTACCCCAGTCCCCAAAGTTAGGCTACCTTATCCAAAGCAACTTACAACTGATGCAATCTTACCAAGCAATTGTATTGTAAGGGTCTTGGCTCAAGGAAGAGGTAGGATTTGAACCCTGGACCTTCTGATCTGTAGTCCAATACCTTAACCACTAGCCCACCACAGTCCATTTTTGATCAAGCTTCCCCAGACTGTAGAAGGGTCAACATGACATCACAATAAAGCTGCCAGAGTAACGGGAGGTCTCACTAAACACTTGCCATTGTAGCCTATAGAAAATGGATTCTATAGAAGAGGGTTTTTTTTTTCAATTATGCATAAAAATATCCTGCATTTTTTTTGGTTGTGCTCTAATAAAGAAGAAATTATATATGGTCAATAAACCATTGCTAAAACAACGGTATATATAACACAATATCAAAACATTTAGTCGAGTACTACACAACACAGAAAGTATCATGGTATCACTTCTAAGATTTACCGATAAAAACAAAAGGAATTGTCAGTGTCTGCCTTCAAGGCTGATTCTTTTCTTTGAGCAGGTGTCGCAAGTGTTTGCTCGTACTAGTTTTCTGTCATTCAGGTGTGAATTAGCTGTATAGAAGAAAAACTTAAGACCGCCGATGTTAAAGCAAACAGACACGGATCAAATGTTAAAACGGCACACACCAACATATCAACGATAAAGCCACGGCAAAGAGGCAATATCAAATGTGAATCAGGCACGCCTGGTTAAAATCTGATTTTTTTTTTGTTTAATCCAGGCCAGTATCCAATCCACACCATCAAATCAGTGCTTCACTAGAAAATAATGTACATGCAACTTGACAAGCTGAAACAGCCCGCTTTGTCTATTGTGCGCACTTTTTCCAAGGCCACCATTAGGACAGATTAATGATATTACATTGAACATTACGTAAATCATGGATAGCACCAAATGTGTCAGATTTTCTTGACTTGAACTCAAAGCTTGCGACATATACCTGAAGAAAAGGAAATCAATTAGTGCTGACTGTCACTAACCTAAACTACACCGAGCACTAATAGGAGACAGAAAGCGAAGCCTTTGGCACCAAAGTGAACTGTGGACTGTAGCCTCGCGGTTAAGGTACTGGACTCTGGACCAGAAGGTCCAGGGTTCAAATCCCACCTCTGCCAAGCTGCCACTGTTGGGTCCTTGAGCAAGACCCTTAACCCACAATTGCTTGGATTGTAAGACTGTACCAATTGTAAGTCGCTCTGGATAAGGGCGTCTGCTAAATGCTGTAAATGTACCATCGCATGCATCGAGTCCATACGCAATCACTACCGCAAATGAGCATAGCAAATACTAACCAACGCTGAAATGTATACTATATGTTTAAATATACAAATCTATATTCCAACTGTATGCTGATGACATGATTTAGAGGTAAAACACTGGACAAAATGGAGAAAAAGGCTAAATAGAAGTCACTACTGCACCCCCTCGACATTAACACAAACACACGGGATATTTATCTGCATTGAATTGCATCTTATTAGTATGACTTTACAGCCTTATTCAGACCCCAAATAGCTGCAAATAAACCAAGCAAGACTCGCAACGCATAGCCACCTAGCTAACTCATTAGCATCGCTAACGCTAACGACATAAAAACCTAACATTAACACGGCAAGTTCTTCTGCACCAAGCTTAAACAAAGGCTAAATTAATTTAATAATAACAACATTCAAACCAGTTACAACATAATCTACAATTGTTTATAATTTATTCAGGAAACTGCTCAAATAAGCCTTTCTTCCAGCCTTTACAAGTCACTCGGTAACGAGCTAAGTTCACACAAGCACCGTGGCTCAAAACCCTACTATCGTACTACAAGCATACAGACAAACGGCGGTACTGCGCATTTCTGACATACTCCATAGTACACTAGTACATAGCTATAGTCAGTAAAGGAGCCTGAACAGGTTTGTGCAGCGCCAGCAGCATTAGCTTAGCTACTAAAATATTTAAACAACCATTTTTTTTTTCATCCACCGAGGTTACCTGCTTCAGTCCTTCAATAAAACAGTTTTAAACTCCGGTAACATCCAATTTCTTCTTTTCGCTCCGTTTTTTAATCAACGACCCCCAAATCTGTAATCTTCCTTGTCTCCGTTGAATGCCCTCCGACGCCATTTTTATAACCAGGGGAAAGGAAGCCTGCTGTTCTACTTCCCGAACGGTAGGACAGCGGATAGTCGCGAGACGAGCCGTAGCGTGGTGACGTCAAACCCCCCAATAGGTCGTTGGCTAGGCGTGATGGCCTTTTATAATTACGTTTTAAACATCAAAGATCTTTATTACTATTGATTTTTTTACATAACCTACCTGAATGCGTCAAAATTCTAAGTTTATTACTTAATATTATTATCATTATTAGTAGCGATATATTACCTATCTAATAAAGCAGTCAAAATTACTATTATTATATTCATACATACCTGAAGCCACAACCTTCTATTATACATGATTATTGTTTTATTATTATTATTATTATTATTATTATGAACCCACCTAATAAATCAGTTCAAAATGACATTTTCATACCTGATTAAATGTAGCAATCAAAAATATTTCACATATCTGAATAAATGGCATGATCTCTTACTATCATCTTACATACATGAATAACATTATATTACCACAACTATTATTACTCTATTTCTCTTCGCATTTTCAACACACTTTTCTTGGTCAGGCTCACAGCAACTCTGACTCCTAACCTAAGAAACAGAGGGCGCGGGCATAAGTGTTTCCTGAATGAGACCTGTGTAATGTTTGCTTTTGCAGTGCCAGAGGAAAATCCAGTTCTGTCTCAGGCAGCTATGTAAATGATTACAAGTGTGGTCTGATTATACACTGGGTCTTGCCACAAGAGGGTGTAAAAGTGCTTCCCCTGCAGCCCTATATAACAGCTACTTTTGGGTAGTGTACCTATTGGTGAGAGATCGTTGATCACCTTTGTTTGCAGTGGTGTTATGAACGAAAACCTGGAGTCATGGAACTGGATCCATACGTCTTTAATGACGAATCCAGGTTCTTTTTTGGGTTTTTTCAACAACTGGTCAGGTCCGAGTAATTGAGAACCTTTTGTTGAACATTTTCAATTCCTGCTTTGTGAGGAGCAACCCACTTCCCCAACTTCTTGTGTGATTGATCGGGGTAGCCATCGTTATACAACGTCTTTCACCTCTATTAGTGACAAAAAAACTCAGCAATATGTGCAGGACATCCTGCAGTCACGAGTCCTCTCATGGCAGGGCTTCCAACTGGCATTTTTAATCAGGATAATGCTCGCCCAAGCACAGCACAGCTTTACCAGGAATATTACTGCCCTATGCCTTCCTTGGCCCGCCCAGTGTCATATTTATTCCCAATCGAGCATTTATGAGACCAGCTGGGACACCCACTTCGACAACCTACAAGTATGGAGGATCTACATGTGCTACAGGATACCATACAAAACCAATACCTAACAAGGTACTAGGAGCTGCCTTTCAGTTGTACAGGATTCCCCAATAACCTTTCCTTTCGCTCTAATATTTTAATCACTTACATATAACATCATTACATTCACAAAGTTTCAATTGATTCCAACAACTCATTAGTTAGGGTTAGTGAGGTAGTTTTTGTCAATGAGTGTAATTACTAATTGTTTTTTGGAGCATCCAGTCGCTGGCTCCATGGTTAAAGCTAGCTGCTGAGAAAACCAGTATCAGAGGGCCTGGGTTCAATCAGAGGTGGGGCTGAAAGTCGATTGCTGCAATTCTGGAAAGACCAGAGGCACTGGGGGTGCACTCCCTGTGCCAGCCCCAAGCCTGGATAAATGGGGAAGGATGTATCAGGAAAGGAATCCAGTGTATATATATAAAAAAATAATAAAAAAATTATAATAATAATAATAAAATAAAAACACAGCTTAAGGCAGCCCCTGAAGGGGGCATTTGAATGATAATTTTATTTTTTTGAGGCATTTCAGAGTCCCAATACTTGTCAAAAACATACTAGCATTTTGAGCATCATCAAGACCAAGTGACAATCAAAAACTCAGTTTGTCAACCAAGTTGTAGGTATGATCATCAATAGGTGGCACTATACAACACTGACTTTGCCCTTATTCAACGCAAGTAATAGAATGTTGCAAGGACTGCAAGTAACTAAGAGAGGTTAAGGGCATTGTTCAGGGGCCCCACACTGGCAGCTTTCAGCAAAGAACATCCTGTCCTCATTCCATCATATGTAAAATCCAAAATAGGGTTTGAAGCATAATCAAGTCACAGGAACTTTATAATCAATGTTAGTATAACGGACAGAGCTTCAACTCTTTAACCGTGTTCACCCCCAGTATATCGTTCCTCACCTCGCCCAGGTTGTTACCTAATAAATGTTCTTTGCTGTAAAAAGGATGAAAAATCACACTGCAGACAACAAATGCACCAATCAGCCAAAACATTAAAACCACGCAGGCTTATGGAGTGCTCCCAGTCAGCAGTACCTACCGCGAGTGGTCCAGGGTGGGAGAAACCCAAAGCTCATCCATGCACAGTAGCAATGAATCCGAATCCAAAGTAGCTGGTTCGAATGAACAAAACAGCAACTGTGTACAAGTCACAGAAATGTTCAATGTTGGTTATGGAAAAAACGTGTAACGTGCAGCACCCCCTGCTGATACTAACTACAGGTATTCACCGTTTAACATCCATCAGATCAACGTCCGTTTGTTTTAATTACAGAGCCTTAAGAATTATAATAGGAAATATATAAAGCTATAATAGAAGGTGACAAAACTAGTACGAGATGGAGCGTTTTTTTTGACAGGACTTCTTGATACGCATCACGATACATGGGTCACTATACGATGTCTATTGCGATAGTCCAGGCAAAAAAGTATTTAGTCAAAAAGTATTTAGTTTGTGCAAGTTCTCCTACTTAGAAAGATGAGAGAGGTCTGTAATTTTCATCATAGGTACACTTCAACTATGAGAGACAAAATGAGAAAAAATATCCAGGAAATCACATTGTAGGATTTTTAAAGAATTTAATTGTAAATTATTGTGGAAAATAAGTATTTGGTCAATAACCAAAGTTCAACTCAATACTTTGTATCATAACCTTTGTTGGCAATGACAGAGGTCAAACGGTTCCTGTATGTCTTCACCAGGTTTGCACACACTGTAGCTGGTATTTTGGCCCATTCCTCCATGCAGATCTCCTCTACAGCAGTGATGTTTTGGGGCTGTCGCTGGGAAAAACAGATTTTCAACTTCCTCCACACATTTTCTATGGGGTTGAGGTCTGGAGACTAGCTAGGCCACTCCAGGACCTTGAAATGCTTTTTACGAAGTAACTTCTAACATTGCCCGAGCAGTGTGTTTGGGATCATTGTCATGCTGGAAGACCCAGCCATGTTCCATCTTCAATGCTCTCACTAATGGAAGGAAGTTTTGGCTTAAAATCTCACGATACATGGCCCCATTCATTCTTCCCTTAACACGGATCAGTCGCCCTGTCCCCTTTGCAGAAAAAGCATGACGTTCACAGTAGGTATGATGTTCTTGGGATGCACCTCAGCATTCTTCTTCCTCCAAACACAACAAGTTGAGTTTTTTTTAACCAAAAAGTTCTATTTTGGTGTCATCTGACCACATTACATTCTCCCAATTCCTCTTCTGATCATCATATACTCCTTTGCCAACTTCAGATCGGACCTGGACATGTCTGGCTTGAGGCAGGGGGACACGCCTGGCACTGCAGGAATCTGATCCCTCTCGGCGTAGTGTGTTACTGATGGACCTGTTACTTTGGTTCCCGGCAACACCCGCCCCCCCCCACTCTCTGCAGGTCATTCATCAGGTCCCTCCTGTTGTTTTTCTGGGATTTTTTTTTGCTCACCGTTCTCACGATCATTTTGACCCCAGGATGAGATCTTGGCGTGGTGCAGCCCCAGATCGAGGGAGATTATCAATGGCCTTGAATTTCTTCCATTTTCTTACAGTTGCTCCCACAGTTGATTTATTCACACCAACCTGCTTGCCTATTGTAGATTCACTCTTCCCAGCCTGCTGCAGGTCTACAATTTTCTTCCTGGTGTCCTTCAACAGCTCTGGCCATGGTTGAATTTGGAGTCTGACTGTTTGAGGCTGTGGACAGGTGTCTTTTAAACAGATAATGAGGTCAAACAGGTGCCATTAATACAGGAAACAATCGGAGGACAGAAGAGCTTCTTAAAGAAGTTACAGTTCTATGAGAGCCAGAAATCTTGCTTGTTTATGGGTGACCAAATACTTATTTTCCACCATGACTTACAATTAAATTTTTTAAAAATGTGATTTTTTTTCTCTCATGTTGTCTCTCATCGTTGAAGTGTACCTATGATGAAAATTACAGACCTCTCTCATCTTTCTAAGTTGGAGAACCTGCACAATCAGTGGCTGAATAAATACTTTTTTGCCCCACTGTACTTCACTGAAAATACAAAAACAGCTGAAATACAAGTTATGGTGTATAATCAGAGTCGTCTTAATACGTCACATAGCACACAGACTCAAAATACTGGAACGAAAATCGGAGTTTACTTTTTCTTCCTTCAAAAGGAAAAAAAAAAAAAAAGATATTGAGCTGAAAGTCAATAGTAGTTTATCACAAAAATAAATATTGTGATATATTGCTGTACACTTGCCCGCAGCACTAAATGGTTTCATATTGTTTAAAATAAAACACTGTGCAAAGTATCTAAAGTTCTCCGTAACTGGTAATGTCTCATCGACGTCCAATTCAGTCAATGCAGACGTTAAATGGCATATACCTGTTCCAACCCCCTCCCACCATCAAATTTGCCTACAATGGACCTGCCCATGTCAGAACTGGACCAATGGAAGAAGGTTGTCTGGTCCGATGAGTCCCACCCATTTTTGCGTGGACTATCCGGTACGTGTCCACCATTTATGTGGGGAAGTGATTGCACCAGGATGCACTGTGAAACCCTGGGTTACAGCATTCATGTGGATGTTCATTTGATGTTTAACACCGAACTAAACACCATTACACACCCGAGAGTTTTACTGTTTTGGCTGATCGGAGTACACATTAAATGACAAACCACAGACAGCACAAAGAGTTACCTAACTTTATTAATATTATTATTTTAAAACTAATGTAATTCCCACGGAATATCATCCTGGGACCATTAAGTCTATGAATGCATGGATACCTTCCAGTAAGTACTGTATTCCAACACTCCATTCATAATTACAGTTTTATCCCCAAAACTCAAACAGAGAAAGTCCATGGTCTCGGCGCACTTCCATTCTCACTGCACTCCTGTCTTTTGTCTCTCATGTGCAAGTATATGCAAGTTAGCTAGTTGAGAATATTAGTGTTAGGCTTTCACAGCAGCAAAAAGAAAAGAAGAAGAAAAAAAAACAAGTAGAGAAAAACATTCTGAAACAAAACATCAGTTTGCTGCACAGCTCTGAAGTGAAAGAGAGAATGCATTCATGAGAGGATGTGCGTTTCAAACAGAGGGTTCAGCCTGGAGCTGTCACTGTCGGTGATGTGCACAGACGTACGGGAAACTCAAAGTCAGGCAATGGATAAATCAATACTCGAGTTTTCTCATTACTCCGGGTTACAGTGCCTGCGATCGTGTGCCCGAATTTCCCAACCAGGTGTGATATGGCGGTTCACAACGCTAAGATTACAGAGCCAAGACGAGTGACACTCGGGTTATTCTTTAAAAAACGGAAGGTGAAGTGCAACATGGGATCCATCAGGACACAAACAGGTGCTCATCCCGGGAGGTTAGAGAAGCTCGTGACGAACGCTGTGAGAGGTTGAACACTGGTACAACAGCCCATCTTAAACATGATCTTATTCCCTAATTAAGGAATGTCTTGATTCATTAAAAACCTTTTGCAGATCACATTGTCTAAAACATGAACCTAATCATATACTGATCGATAAAATGATGTCCTGCAATGTTTCGCGATAGAGTTTGAGATTCTCTTCCAGTAAAGCAAGGCATTAGGTATATAAAAATGCTTCTTTACCAGAGCAGCGATTCTTGCCTGCAAGTCCAGAGAGCCTGCCAGGCCCGTTATCGTTTATATGTGCAAAGAAATGCATTGCAAGGATCCATGCAAAAACAAGACAAAAAAACAAAAACAATATACTATGACACATGAAAATTTAAAGCTACATAAAAGCTTTATAAATATAATAAAATTCCAAACCCTTAATGAATGCTGTCATTTCTAGCAGTATCGATACTATGCTAGCTGGCACTCCATTTTTTCGCTTTTTTCCCCCCCTCGTGTGTTTTTTCAGTATTGGATCTGCGTAGGTAATTCATGCCATCTTTGGTTGAATGTGTTACTGGAGAAATAAAATTAAAAACCGAGAAAATAAACAGTACAAAACAAAAAAAGTCACTAAAAACAGCATCAACTCTCTGGAGATAACTGAGCTTCGATGTCCACTCTGCAGATGGGGCACTTTTTGTTGGTGAGGAGCCACTGATCGACACACAGCTGGTGGAAGAGGTGCATACAGGGGAGTCGCCTGCAGGAGACAAAGCCATTTGACATGTAAATTTCAATAAAAATCAAACAAAACCAACAAATCAGAAGTTTGCATGATCCTAAGATTACAGTGCTCGCTACTACTGAATCATTAAGTGAATCAGTCATGAATCAGTAACAAAGCAGCATTAAGCAGAGTGAATAGGCATGTGAACAGCTCTATAGCTGTAAAGCCCCGACATGTGCAGTACAGTAATGTGAAAGGGGCTTAAGAGAGAAACCAGACGGAATAAGGTTAGCTCACCTGACGTCCTCCCCTTCCTCCAGTATAGACAAGCAGATGGTGCACTTCTCCTCTGTGTCTTCCTCTGCACCCTCCTCTTCATCCTGCTTACCGTGCAGCTTTCTCTGTGAGGGCAGAACAGGGTACAAACATTTCAGTCTGCTATCCAATACATTACCCATACAATAATGTGATTTAACACCAGCAGCCTCCCCACCACCCCAGTTCATCCAGATGCTGGAGGACCTGTGGGTCCCAGGAAACTAATTATGTGCATTTATCCTGGGCTTGTCCAAAAGTAAATCTTTTCTGGCATGAAATTTATGCAGAACTGGTTACTATATTTGGGAACAAAATTACATTTAACTGTGAAGAGCTTTTTTTGGGCTCCCACTCTCAACATCTGTAAGTATAAAAACAAACAAAAAAAACTTATTTGGAATACTGAGTGTTGATGCTGGAAGAGCGATTACAAAGAAATAGCTCAAGTTAGATCTGTAGAGATAGACGTGATATCATTTATGATATCTTTGTAATAAAGAATTACCTTCTCATTGAGGCTTCACAAAATTAAATTTGATGAAATTTGTGGGAAGTGGAAAAAGTATAGTGGTTAAGGTACTGGACTTTGGATCAGAAGGTCCATGGTTCATATCCCGCCAAGCTGCCACTGTTGGGTCCTTGAGCAAGACCCTTAACCCACAATTGCTTGGATTGTAAGACTGTATCAATTGTAAGTCGCTCTGGATAAGGGCGTCTGCTAAATGCTGTAAATGTAAATGTTTCTCAGTCCCAAGTACGCAAGGACCCAACAGTGGCAGCTTAGCAGAGGTGGGATTTGAACCCTGGACCTTCTGGTCCATAGTCCAGTACCTTAACCACTAGGCTACCACAGTCCACGGAACCACAGAAACGGCCTATTAACTAAAACGATTGTACACTGTAATTATTGTATTAGGTGATTAAGAACAAAGAAAAATTCAATAAATAAAACAATCTGCCTTTAATCGTAAGCACGAACCCAGAAGCCACATGCTAATCTCACCTTCTTATACTTGTGCGGGTACGTGCACCTCTCTATAGTTCCCTGAGAGGCTCCTCGATTCACAGTCCCCAGTCGTTCCTCTAAATGCAGCAGATCCTGGGACGTACAGCATTACATTTTTCCATCACTGCATGCATTGGTTTGATATTTGAAATGTTGGTGCTGGGAGATGGCACTACATGACAAATGCTTTTTAAATGCGTTTAACAAAAACAACAACAAAAAAAGAAGACATTACACAATGCTTCACTTACACCAAATGCATCAGCCAAGACATGATTGATGTAGGTCTGTCAGACAATTCAAATGTTATTTGGGCAATATATACACTCACCAATCTCTTTATTAGGTACACCTTCTTGTTTATATAGTCATTGTCCATTTTATTAGTTCCCCTTACCATATAGAAGCACTTTGTAGTCTACAGCTAGACTGCAGTCCATCTGTTTCTCTACATACTTTGTCCCCTTTACTCAGATAAGGTCCTATTTGGAGTTTTTAAACCACCTTATCAGTGTCACTGCTGGACTGAAAACAGTTCACCTACCAAAATGTCCACCCACCACCATCCTGTGAGCACTGATGAAGAGTTAGAGAATAACTAACACAAACTATGCAACAACAGAAGAGCTTCTGTCACTGACTTTACATCTACAAGGTAGAGCAGTATGGTAAATGTGTCTAATACAGTGTGTAGTGAGTGAACACTGTTTAAAAACGGTCTGATTCACTCATACCAGCACAACACTAACACACCACCACCACATCAGTGTCACTGCAGTGCTGTGAATGATCCACCACTCATAGCTCCTGATCTGTGGGAATCCACACCATTAGAGAACAGAGTAAAGGGGACTAACAGAGTATGTAGAGAAACAGATGTAATTGTAGAACTGTAGTGCTTCTATATGGTAAGTGGTACTGACAAAATGGACAGAGTGTAGAATTAAGGTGGTGTACCTAAAAAAGTGATCGGTAAGTGTATTTTTGGCTTCCTTGCTTCTGTTTGACCCCTAAAGAAAGGTACACTTAACACTACATAGTCAAACAAGGAGAATATAAGCTTTGCCAGAATGCATTTATAACTTTTGAATAATTAAATGTTATATTCAGCATGTCTTATCCAGTTTGCTGCATCACAGCATTTCACTGAGAGTTGTTCGATGGAGGGCTGCTGAGGTATCGCGATTACCAGAACAATCATTTTAAATGCAAAATATGAATTTTATTAGGTACCTTTCTAAGGAACAGCTTGATTTCTTTGTCATATATTATACACACACACACACACACACCCACACACACACACACA
>JAJAGP010001314.1:48092-162576 GCA_025084515.1 Ancistrus triradiatus | reverse complement strand
TATATATGTGTATGTATGTATGTATGTATGTATGTATGTATGTATGTATGTATGTATATATATATATATATATATATATATAGGGAAACTGCTGTAGTACAGGTGTTAAACGTTATCAAGTTAACATTTCAATTTTGATTGATGCATTTCAAATGTTGGATTCACAACTGGCTGACAAAGATATCTAATGACGTGTCATCAACATACACTTGGAAATTCTGTGCAAAACTGAAGTGGACTTTAACACCAAACATGCCTTGGACAAACTACATTTGAGGAATACATTTTGTAAGTTTTCACTAAACCATTTGATTAATTGCCCTGGCTAAATGACTCCTACCTCATAAGTTCGGCCAAATGTCATTCTGGACGAGATATAGCGAATATGAGGATAGGTGACCTCAGACATGCCAGGGTGCTAAGTAAGAGACAGAAAAGCAAACTTAACTTATGCAAAACACGTAAATAATATTTAAAAAGTTCTGATGCTGCTGCATATTGAGGTACCTGGAGAACACATCTAGAAGGAGATATACAATCACCAGCCACTTTATTAGGTACACCTGTTCAACTGCTTGTTAACACAAAGGTCTAATCAATCGCATGGCAACTTGCTGGAGTTCAACCCGAGCATCAGAATGGGGAAGAAAGGGGATTTAAGTGACTTTGAATGTGGCATGGTTGTTGGTGCTAGACCGGCTGGTCTGAGTATTACAGGGATTTTCACACACAGCCATCTCTAGGGCTTACAAAGAATGGTCTGAAAAAGAGAAAACCTCCAGTGAATGGCAGTTCTCTGGGCAAAAATGCCTTGCTGATACCATGGCCAGACTGGTTCAAGCTGACAGAAAGACAACAGTACCTCAAATAACTGCACAAGAGCATCTCTGAATGCATAACACATCAAACCTTGAAGCACATGGGCCACAGCACTAAGAGACCACACCTGCTGCAACTCCTGTCCCCTAAGAACAAGAAACTGACACAGGCTCACCAACATTGGACAATAAAGACTGGAAAAACGTTGCCTGGTCTCAATTTCTGCTGTGACATTTGGATTGTTGGAATTTGGAGTAAACAGCATGAAAGCATGGATCCATGCTGCCTTGTATCTACAAGTCATGCCGCTGCTGCTGGTGGTGTAATGGTATAGGGGATAATTATAGGTCCACGCTGGGCCCCTTAATACCAACTGAGCATCGATTAAACGCCACAGCCTATCTGAGTATTGTTGCTGGCCATGTGCATCCCTTTATGACCACATCTTCTACCCATCACGTCACAAAGATCAGATCATCTCAAACTAGTTTCTTGAACATGACCATGCGTTCACTGTACTCCAAACGGCCTCCAGAGTCACTAGATCTCAATCCAAGAGAACACCTTTGGGATGTGGTGGAGTGGGAGATTTGCCTCATGGATGTTCTCAAGTCAATATGGACCAAAACCTCTGAGGAATGTTAACAGGACCTTGCTGAATCGTGGTCCAACCCAGTACTAGCAAGGTGTACCTAATAAAGTGGCCAGTGAGTGTATGTACAGTAAGGTTTGATGATTAGCTTCAATTCCTAACTGCCCATAGAAGGCTTTTTAGGAACACCATAATTACAATTCACATCGAATGTTGCTGCTGAGCCTCCATTATAAATGGCAATGCATAATTCATGAAGCCTAATAATCCACCCCTGAAATAACAGATGTGGTAAATGAGGGGGGCTCGGGCCCGTCGTCGTTCATCTATGCAATACCTTAACCCACACCAGTCCTTCATTACTTATGTTAATGCATGCTAATGTTTATAATGATTGCTGGAAACGGGCGCTGGAAGTGGAGGTACTTACCATCAACGGAATGGGGAAATGGTGCAGTCTGGGTGGGGGGTGGTAGTGGGACAGATGGGGGTGGAGATGCCCTGAAGGGTACGGAGCTACAGTTACACCAGCCTCGATGCCCAGCTCCCTGAAATCCAGAGCAATATAGCAAAATCAGAGTGAGAACACACCCACGCAAACCCCAATTAATTATTAACAAGGGACACAGGATAGCAGGAGAATAAAAACAACAACAGACGACAACAAATTTCTCTCTGCATTACCATGTCAGGATCCTGAGGAAAATCATTTTTTTAATCAGCAGAACTGCTAATTAAATGGCCAGTAATGCACAGTAAGACTGTACTATGCGGGGGAGGCACTTTATGCTCATTATTATCAGACATTTCAAAATTACATTACCTACAAGCCTGAAAATGTTATTTGATTTTAAATAGAAGATTGCTCCGAGCTCTACAACATGCATCCCCAATAAATTTGAGGAGTTTACCAGGTGGTCCTCTGATCGGCCTGGCGTGGGTGTGTAGACATTGTCTGGGGGACATGGATATGGTGTCCATGGCCATAGTTGGGGTGCATTCTGTGAGGGTGGGGAGGAGGTCTCTCGTGAGCTCGACTGCAGAAAAAAAAAAAGAAGCAATTATTTACATCACCAATTAAAACCACATCGCTGTCAAAGTTTCCTCTATTATTTTAATTAAAGGTATTTTACAGTATATACCTCTGGTAAACACATTTTCACTGCTTGGCTCTGTGAAGGACCTGCTGTTATGGGCTGTACCCAAAACAGTCCCCTATCCACTATTCCCTACATTTTCCTTACTAAATATAGCACCATATGCCTATATGGAAAAAATGATGAGGGTGTAAACAGACATTTCGTTTTACATTTTGTTCGTTCTCGTGAGAGCGCAGCTTCCCTCATATTAACACACTCCCTCGCGTGCCGGCCTAGATATCAGCTATGCGGCGTCTTCTAAAAGTACATAATAAAATAACTATTTTTGCATTCAAGTGTTGCTGGCAATCACGATATCTTGGCATCGCTCCATAAAAGAAGCTGCAATGAAACGGTGATGCAGCAAACAAGACAAGACAATTTACTTATTTAACTTCACATCAGCATCACGGAGGGTGTTGACACGCACTTAATAATCCAATCATTGTCGGATTTCTGGAGTTATCCAATGATTCGTGTGGTCATGTACACAGAATACTCTAGATATCACGATCTAGACATCAGATTCAGAAATCCGAGAGAGAAGGATTTTATCTCAGTAATGGGATTTCATAAAGCCTCAGTTTTTCAGTCTGCGCATGGACGGTTGCCAGGTCTGCTTATTCTTACAGAATTCCCTTCTATTGGACTTGGCCCTGGTGAGGTATTCACTTGCAGGATCTGACAGCCCTGCATTAAACGCACCACCCGCTAAATGGCAATCGAAGACTTTGGGGAGTCTCTGAAATGTAGTATATACTCAAGAAAATGCAGAATTTGATTATTTAATACTAAGGTTTGAAGTTTACATCAGATCTTTCTGTGAGATTATTGGCGAGTTGGAAAGGTGAAATCCAATCATTTACATTTACAGCATTTAGCAGACGCCCTTATCCAGAGCGGCTTACAATTGGTACAGTCTTACAATCCAAGCAGTTGTGGGTTAAGGGTCTTGCTCAAGGACCCAACAGTGGCAGAGGCAGGATTTGAACCCTGGACCTTCTGGTCCAAAGTCCAGTACCTTTAACCGCTAGGCTACCACAGTCCCAGTCACAATCACTGCCTGAGTCGTGTAAACCCGGAGGTTCCCCATTAGCTCATTACTCAAGTGCATGTATACTCGATTAGTGACTAAATCTGATTTTCTGCAGTTATCGGACTTTTTTCTGGGATTTTATCCATTACGATAATTAATATACGACACACTGCAAACTTCAGAAATGGGTTTGGAAGTGTCTTGCATTGTTCTAGCTTGCTCTGGTTAATAGGATATTAACTGTTGCTTAGCAATGACAAGGTAAAACTGCAGCACAAACTGCAGAAGGTCTCTTATTAGGCCACAACAACAGGTTTATGGTCAAGCACATCATCCGAGCCATACCTGCTGTTGACAGTGCATTCACTGACAACATCCGCCATAATCTTCATATTCTGCATGGTATTTAGATTGCAGATGGTGAAATAAGTCAGTCGTTGAGCTGTCTTTAACGGCAACTGATTTCCGATAGCTTGCAGATGGCCTTCTTTTGAGCAACAACTGCCTTTTCAAAGCCAAACTACCTCCATGCAAGAGGAGGAGCCATGACTAGCATTTATATCCAACTAAGACCGAGGTTGGAGGTGTCTGTTTTGTCTCCAGTCTGTTCAACCAAAGTAGGCACAGGAGCCCGGATCGAACCGCTTGATTATGTAGTGCTATTTTAACAGAGAATAATTTTTAAGGGCGACTATGACCAAAGTGTTAGATCAAATATTTATCAACCGACAGCCTTGATCAAAATTTGACTAAACACATTTTAGCCCAATGACAGCCTCAGCTCTGGAACGCCTTAAAAAAGCCGAATTACAACTTAATCTAATAAACCCAAATTCAATCTGCCTGCTAATTAAAATTCGAAACAGTGAAGACCCGGTGCGACTCACGTGGGATGCTGCATCATTCGGCGTCGCTGGACCTCCATCCTCTGCAGGATGTCGTGCTGCTGGTGGAGCCTCTGCACGGCATTGGGGCCAAGCACTTGCAAGTGGTGGGGAAGCGGCTGGTGCTCGGGGGCCAGGTGCTGGGGCAGGGGAGCACTGGAACCCGGGAGGTGATGAGGAGGCAGAGAAGGCGCAGGAGCAGCAGGCACGGTGTGACCCGGGCCGTGAGAAGGAAGCGGGGCGTGGTAGGGCAGGACGGGGTGGGGTATGACGTAGTCGCTTTGCGGAGGGGGCTGTGGTGGTGGAGGGGGATTACTGTGAGAGTGTGGGCATGATGATGAAGACTGATGGTGCAAAGGGCGCGCCAGGGGACCATCTGCGCAGAGGGGGACAGAGACGGTACGCGTTAACGAGTGCGGGTCACTTTCAAGATACAATTCCAAGTCATTTCTTTAAAGTTAACGTTCGGGACCAGAAATTAAAAGTCAAAGTCAGATTTATCTCTATAGAGCTTATTATTATTTTAAATGAAGTATTGTTTCAAAGCAGCTTCGCAATTTTACCTTCCATTACCTAAGCCCAAGCTCAAATTTAGCAATCCTATGGCGACAGTGGCAAGGAAAAACTCCATAAATGTTGAGGAATAAACACTGGGAAAACCAAGCCTCAACAAGAGAACCAACCTCTTTGGGTGGCTTAGATGATATATGTAAGAATTAAACCAAGTTATATTTATTTACATTTACAGCATTTAGCAGACGCCCTTATCCAGAGCCACTTACAACTGATACAGTCTTACAATCCAAGCAAATGTGGGTTAAGGGTCTTGCTCAAGGACCCAACAGTGGCAGCTTGGCAGAGGTGGGATTTGAACCCTGGACCTTGTGGTCCGTAGTCCAGTACCTTACCCGCTAGGCTACCACAGTCTATATAATTAATACGTTTACTGTATTAGAAACTAAATAAATATTTATAGAGAGAACGTAAAAAATATAGTATATAATAAAATAAAATATAAATGTAGACTAATATATTAGAGAAAATGTAATATTATGAAGAGTATAATAAAATATAGAACATAAAACTATGACCTTTTTTTTTGCATAACACAAAAACATATCTGCATTATTGGGTCCAGGTTTTGATTTTCCACATTTTTAGGCCAAATGACTCCAAGACCTAGACACATTTTAGTTGCACCCTGTCTGCATTCTCCAAAATTTCATTAGTAATGTGTTGGAGTTGGACAGAGCGTCTGATTTCCAAATGCTATCGCATTCATGGACAGCCAAGACAGGAAATGGTTTTCTGATTGCAGAGGTGAGATATTACAAAAGAGAGAAAAACAAGAGAGGGGTAGAAGAAAATGCTGTCTTCAACTGGCACACTACATACTATACCACGCTAGAATGATCATTTGGTATATGACAACATCCCACCAGAGTCTTATGGGACCAGCAGTTCATTCCCTCAGAAAACACAGACAATATTTAAAATCCATGAGGCTGAAGCATCCACAGATCAGCCATAACGATAAAACCACCTGCCTAACATAGTGTAGATCCTCCTAATGCCACCAAGGCTCTGAGCAGTCAAGGCCACAAGACCTCAAAGCATCCTGTGCAATCTGACGCCAACATGTGAGCAGTGGATCCTTTACATCCTATAAGCTGAGAGTTGGGACCTCCATATGAGATATGGGGAATCTGGAGGGCTTGTCAAACCCTTGAATTCAAGGTCATGCATGTGCAGTCATTCCTGAACTGTTTTTTTGGCAGTGTGGCAGGATGCATGTTCCTGCTGAGAGAGGTCACTTCTGTTAGGGAATACTGCTGAGACAAAGGGGTGTACTTGGTCTACAACAGTGTTTAGGTGGTTGGTACGTGTGAAAGTAACATCCACATGAATGCCAACATTGTCCAACTTCACCTGTCAGTAGTTTTAATGAAATGGCGGATCTGTGTACATGCCCAATAGTTTCCTGGTCTTTATTTTAAAAATGAAATGACTGCTTTGCATGTACGTCGTCACGGCACGTCATTCCACATACTGGAAATATTTGCCTGCTGGTTTGGGGTGGGGTTTAGTTTGAGCCAGAGAGATAAAAAGAGCAAGAAGGCAGGTGCTGCATCGTGCAGCGATTGCTCTACTAAACACAGGCCCACCAGGGAGGCCCTCCAGGCACACTCATGCTACATGCCTCTATCCTAAGGTGAAGCGGCAATTAAAGCCGACTGCTGGCCGCAAACTAGCTGCGGCAATTAACACATTAAACACCAGGTGCTTCTCCTAATTACCATTAGCAATTTAGTTTGGGTACGAGTGCACATTTCAGCAGTTTTATCCATCCTCTGAAAAACCCAACACAGAGGGACAGCACATGAAGGAGCGATTACTGAACTGCATATTACTTCCTAGTACAAACTGTTACATTTTTACACTAGGTCTAATTAATCGGTACGACTGCTACCTCCATTTCCAATGTTACACATTCCATTTTAGACTCTCTCACTCATATCTCAGCCTCCCAGCCTCTGCTATTCGAACCGGTCACAGAGAAGTCAAGGGCTTTGTTACTTTGTATGTTTCTTTCTATCTATCTATCTATCTATATATCTATATATCTATATATATATATATATATATATATATATATTTATAGATAGCAACAGAGAAGCTGTGCTTACAAGAAGGATGCATGTAGTGCCTGCAGGATGAGAGTTGAGGCTGGGGCTGAGGTTGGGCCACCATGGCCGGGCTAAACGAGTCCACCACACTGGGCTGACTGGGCCCGGGTGCGGCCTGTGAAACGTAGGCAGGAGGCCGAGAGGTGGAGCCTGGACAGCACGGGTCGAAGGCAGAGGTGTTGCTGAAACTGCTACTGCTGGAGCCACTGCTACGCACAGCACTGCTGCTGAGATCCACTGGGAGGGACTGCTGAGAAAGGAGGAGGAGGAGGAAGATCAGCCCAGTTAATAAGCCATCAGTGGAAAAATACATCAAAACGGAAATGTGACTGGGCACAGAAATAAAAAATAGAACGCCTTAAAGCTGCATGGTTACAGATTCAAAGCTGCTCCATAAGGTCTACCATATCATTCCTTTTATTCTTATGATGTATAAAAGATGAGGCTTCATCTTGGCGTCTCCTGTCTGCATATCTGAGCACTAGCTAAAGCCCTGATCCTCAAAAGATTCCACACTTCACTTAATGCATTTCAACATGGAAACTATGTTGTTGAGCTAACCATAATGGCTTCTTTTTTACACACCATTACTGTAAACTCTATGTACATTATTTAACAGTGTCTATGAAGATGAAAGGGCACCATTTCACTACTTCACCTGACTGTGTCACTCTTCTAGCTAATGAATAAGCTCAACGTCCATGGCTTTGTAAATTGCTTTTTTAATCACCTAAATGAATCTTTTGACCCACAAACTTTAATTAGAGCTTGATGTAATGGGTGGAGCACAGCATACCAAGCTGAAGAAAGCAAACCTGTGACGGTATGCACTGGTGGTAGCCATTTATATAGTACAAATACAGAGGGTTAATCATTAAGCCCTATTGATTTTGAAGTGGACTGTTCACTTGTGCATCACACATCAGCAATGACAACACACACATAACACAAGCAGAACATGAGCCAATGGCCTGGTGTCATGTGACTTAGCAAATTAGATGAACTATCTCACAAAGAATTAAGGCAGCTGTGAAGTTCTGAAGGCTGGGTCAGAAGAGGGTGTATCTAATAAAGTGGCCAGTAAGTGTACAGATGTTGCGATATAATATCTAGGCTATACTACATTTTACATGCTGTGGTATATCGTGCACACTCACTACTGTGCAATACAGCAGAGCCTTGTATATTGTAAGGAGTGTTGTAATGTGTTATTGTGTGTTGCACCATAGTCCTGGTGAATCTGAATTACATTCTACAGTATACTTGTACATACCTGGTCATGATACTGGGCGTTGGCACCAACCCCCGCACAGGGTGCAGGAACGGCGCTGGGCCTCTCTAAGGGGCAGCTAGACTCAGGAAAGGACAGAGAGGAAGGCGCAGTGCCAGAATGGTGATGGTGATGGTGGTGGAAGTGGTGAGAGTGGCTGTGTGAGTGTTGAGATCCGGGCTGCTGGGGGCCGTGCTGCTGTGCCTGGCCGGCCTGCATGCACCCTGAGTGGGAGTGATTCAGGGTGAGGTGCCCTGAGGAGGGACCGCTGCAGGGAGAGTGCTGAGGACAACACGACGGCAGCCTGGGCATGGCTACACCTCCACTCTCACTTGACGAACCTCTCCTACCATCTGACACAAAACAGGGGAAATATTTAGAAACGAATTAAATCTTCAGTTGCAAATATGTACGGTTATTATAATGAAGGAAGTCATAAGAGGTTGTCCAAAGGAATTCACAGCACACAATGGTTTTTGGGGTGTGAGGTGGAAAGTTAAATCACCAGGCCAATTAATTGGGCCGATTAATGCCATTTCGAGATCATCGGCAGATGTCAGCGCTCACGAGGCCGATATTCAAAAATACTGGAGAACAACTTTGTTTCCTGCATTACAACTTGCAGCTCACAAAACAGAACTACTGAGTGAGCAAAAACAAAGATGCTGAGGGAACATTCAGTGAGAGCAGGGCCATTTAGGAGAAGATAAACTGTTTCCAGCATTAAAAACAAAAAGATGGTGCTACCATCCTGCACTACTCCAACACTATTTTTTTGCAAGTATTTACACATTTTAGTTTTTTTCCCATAAACAAGATGATACCGTTAACAGCTAATACATTTTGTTAAACTGCAATAAAGTGAACACAGTGCATTTATAGGTTAAATATGTTCATTCAAGCTCAGCAAATGTGTGTCTCATTTATTATCATTAGTTTTATCAGCAGCAAAAAAAAAACCCCAAAAAACAAAGCGATATCAGCACCATCTCGGCCATCGGTCACCCTGCTCTCTAAATATCGACATCAGCCATTAAAAATCCCATATTGGTGGACCCCTACTTAAAAGAGTTATTGTGGGTCAGCGAGCAACTCAGTTTTGAGTTACCAGTTTTAGCTATTGCTAAATTGCACTGCATTGCATTGCATTGTTTATTACGTTGTGAATTCATTCATGCGATTCAACTTTTTAAGAAAAAAAAGGACCTGTGGTAGCCTAGCGGGTAAGGCACTGGACTAAGGACCAAAAGGTCCAGGGTTCAAATCCCACCGCTGCCACACTGCCACTGTTGGGTCCTTGAGCAAGACCCTTAACCCACAATGGCTTGGATTGTAAAACTGTATCAATTGTAAGTCGCTCTGGATAAGGACTTCTAACATGTATTAGAATTGCTTTGAAATGGCAGTGTCCAGGCCATCCTCACCCTCTGTGGCAGTGGTGCTGTTGCCGCTGGGCCCTGGAGCTCCACCATGGGCATCCAGACTGTCAGGGGCCACAGCAGGGCAGGCAGCAGAAGGGCCTGGGGCATCCTGGGAAGGCTCTGAGGTAGAGGCAAGTAGTGAGGAAGCAGAGGAGGTGGAGGAGGTGGCAGCCTGTGAGTGCACGCTGTCAGAAGTGGTTGGCACAACTGAGAGATCTGAGAAGAGAACAAAACACAGAGACGGACGCGATGAGAATGAAACGTGCTCCGTGCCAGATGCCACTCCTTAAATCACTCATTTGGGTGGGAGATGGTGCTCACGCGTCCGCGTGTGTGTTTTAAACTTGCTTCGGTGGCCAGGCACCCAGGAGGATTGTCTCTGATTAACATTCCAGTGCGAGCGTTCCATCTGCTTTTCATATTCACAAATTAATTTCTCCTTCTCAAAAGAAATGCAAATGCAGCTTTATCTCTGAGCGCCTCTCCCAGCTGCCCACGTTCACACTTTATTTCTCGTTCCCACTTTTTCAGCTGCTGATCAGATTCAAGAGATTGTAAATGAGATTTCCTTTATTAACCTTAAAAACGCATTGCAGCTTAAAGGGGATAACTAACACGCCGAGAAACAAAACCACCTTTATCTAGAGTGGCAGTTTAATTGGTTTTAATAGCACAGCTCATTCTGGCTCTGAGAGCTCAGGCAGCTTGCATCACACAGACCTCATTATTGCACATTCAAATGAAATTAGGAATATGCACTATTACAAACAGGGAGCGTTATACAAGGCTCTGAATATTGAAACTGGCACTGCAGCTGCAGAAGCTATTTATATCCCTGCGCTTGATTAAAAGATATAGATTAATCATTATTAACGGCTCCTGCACACAAGTGGCTTACTGTGCAAGAGCGGTCAGGACTCATTTCTTCTCCCTTTTTCAGCTTCACAAACAGTGAAGTGCAACCTACGTGTCATGGATAGAAAAAAGACAAAAACATTCCTATGGAAACCTGACTGGATTTAATGTGACATTTATTCTCTCAAACATGGTGTTGTCCAGACTGATGCTCGTCTTGCATTAACCCTAATCATAACACCCAAAGGCCCTGTGATGGAGTGGTGTTCCGCTCAGGCACCCTGAATTCTCTTGGCTAGGCCCCAGAGCCCCTGCAACCCTGATGCAGAAATACATTTTTGATGGGCAAAAATAAATATATCCAGATGGACTAATCAAAACAAAATTTGTCAGTTGTGTCTGTGTGATGGCCGACCTGGCTGGAAGGTCACTGGGACTAGAACCCAGGTCTCTGTAGTGCTCAATACTTTGTAACATAACCTTTGTTGGCAATGACAGAGGTCAAACGTTTCCTGTAAGTCTCTCACCAGGTTTGCACACACTGTAGCTGGTATTTTGGCCCATTCCTCCATGCAGATCTCCTCTAGAGCTCCTTTTGGGGCTGTCGCTGGGCAACATGGACTTTCAACTCCCTCCACAAATTTTCTATGGGGCGGAGGTCTGGACACTGGCTAGGCCACTCCAGCACCTAGAAATGCTTTTTACGGAGCCACTTCTTCGTTGCCCGAGCAGTGTGTTTGGGATCATTCTCATGCTGGAAGACCCAGCCACGTTCCATCTTCTATGCTCTCACTGATGGAAGGAGGTTATGGCTTAAAATCTCACGATACATCGCCCCGTTCATTCTTCCCTTAACACGGATCAGTCGTCCTGTCACCTCTGCAGAAAAACAGCCCCAAAGCATGATGTTTCCACCCCCATGCTTCACAGTAGGTATGGTGTTCTTGAGATGCAGCTCAGCGTTCTTCTTCCTCCAAACACGACGAGTTGAGTTTTTACCAACAAGTTCTACTTTGGTTTCATCTGACCACATGATATTCTCCCAATCCTCTTCTGGATCATCCATATGCTCTCTGGCAAACTTCAGATGGGCCTGGACATGTACTGGCTTAAGCAGGGGGACACGCCTGGCACTGCAGGATCTGGGTCCCTTTTGGCGTAGTGTGTTGCTGATGGTAGCCTTTGTTACTTTGGTCCCAGCTCTCTGCAGGTCATTCATCAGGTCCCTCCGTGTAGTTGTGGGATTTTTGCTCACTGTTCTCATGATCATTTTGATAATTTCATGAGATTATCAATGGTCTTGTATGTCACACCAACCTGCTTGCCTACTGTAGATTCACTCTTCCCACCCTGGTGCAGGTCTACAATTTTCTTCCTGGTGTCCTTCGACAGCTCTTTTATCTTGGCCATGGTTGAGTTTGGAGTCTGACTGTTTGAGGCTGTGGACAGGTGTCTTTTATACAGATAACGAGGTCACACAGGTGCCATTAAAACAGGTAACGAGTGGAGGACAGAAGAGCTTCTTAAAGAAGTTACAGGTCTGTGAGAGCCAGAAATCTTGCTTGTTTGTGGGTGACCAAATACTTATTTTCCACCATGATTTACAATTAAGTTCTTTAAAAATCCTACAATGGGATTTCCTGGATTTTTTTTCTCATTTTGTCTCTCATAGTTGAGTAGGAGAACTTGCACAATCAGTGGCTGACTAAATACTTTTTTCCCCCCACTGTATATATAAATATTTCTCAGTCACTATAGGAAAACAACCACAAAATACAGGGCATGAAGAATGAAGAAGTTTGATCAGGAATGGTCTTTTTGGACAGGTAGCAGCCAAGAAACCAATTTTTCAGAAGGGCAATGTGTAAAAAGGCTTTGAAGCTCACAAAAATTGGAATGATAATCAGTGGAAGAGAGTATTACGGAGTGATAAATCCAAGTTTGAAATTTCTGGGTCCAACTGTTACACATGGTCATTATACCATTGCTAAAACAACAAATCTAATGGTGGCCTAAGACTTTTGCAAAGTACTATAGCTCTAGTCAAATACCAACAAATCAATGGCAAGAAGCTATATGAAATTCAACTAGCAAAACTAACAGGCATTTTTTAGGGTTTTACAAATATATTGATCATATATAGAACAGCAGCGGTGGAATGTGACCCTTGGAAGTGTTGAAATCAATCTTCTTCATAAGAATTACATAAGACCACCTTCTAGCTGACCCAAATGACTTGCTTAAAGGACCAGTGAAAACCACACCAGGTCCTGTATTCTTACCGTCCTCATCCACTGTAAGGTCCACCACCTCACCAGCACTCTGCCTAAGGGGCTGGATGACTGTGGAGAGGCGATGACGTCCTCGGCCCTCCTGAGCTCGGCTCTGAGAGCAGCTCGGCCCCCAGTGCATCCTGCCATGACCTCCCACTGATCTTGGCCTGTCATGTGCACAAACACAAACCAAATAAAATTGACCAATGAGCATAGCAAGCATAAAGCAAAAATAAATGAATTGGTTAACAGAATTGATAAAATGGGAATCTTGGAACAATTTTACAGATCAATAAAATGGATTACAGGATTACAAAAGCATTATTTCAGACCTAAGCACACATCACTCCACAACAACAACATTAAAGCTGCACCAAAATTTCAGTCTGCAAAAGCTTCTGACCAAAAACAGCACTAGTGGTTTTGTCCAACAACTGGATGTTCAGACAGAATAAGATTAATGTCATGCCAGGACAGAAAATGGAGACAAATACAGAGAAAATAAACCGAGTTTACTAGGAACCAAGGCTTGAATTTGCCACATTCTGTATTCTCACCACTGTCTGCACCTCACTAAAGTCTCAAATCAGCCCGAAACTGGTATAATCACTTTTATTATTGGAAAGGAAAAGATTCCTAAGTGAACATAAGCCACTGTTGTAATTAGTGGGCTGGGTCACAGAAGCCGCTGTATTGACCCACATTCCTGTGTGCAGTACACTCTCAAAAAGTACAGCCTTTGTTAAGAGTCACCAATCATACAACTGAAGGACTGCCTCTCATCTCCGAACTAAAGTCTCAGAAATCAGCCGTCTCAATAGTGATTAAGTGCTTTTCCTTCACTCTCCTCAGCCAGTCAGTGCAGATGCTTTCACAGTTTAAGCAGCCACAGACTAACAGTGAAAATGTCAGCCACATGGAATAATTTCATGATCTCCAGAGATATTCGACAAGCAATCTGGTCACATCAATACAGGTATGCGCTGCAGAGCATCCATTCAGACGACAAGTGGTGAGTGGTGAAGTTAAAAAAAAAAAAAAAAAAAAGAACCCAAGGCTAAGGGACCTGTATAATCGTACATTCATTCATTTTCTTATCCGCTTAATCCTGAGCAGGGTCGCAGGGACCCAGACCGCTCCATCTGGGATCGAACCCAGGACCTTCTCGCTGTGAAGTGGCAGTGCTACCCACCGAGCCGCCCGTTAAATGTACAGAAAACGCTCTTTGACAACGAGAAAAACACCCAAAATGGCACAACAGAAAAGTACATAAGTAACATGAATACATTTTACTTACTTCTCATAGTCACAAATAAACCTGAATATCTGTGGATTGCATCCACATGAACAAAGCCAAAAATGACATCACTTTCATGAAACTGAAAACAAACGTTGCGAACATCTGAACCACTGAATTAATAAAAATCCCTCAGCCATGTTCCAGATGTTGCTGTAATCTGCCTCCAGCCACATTACATGACTTGAGTATCTTTTTTGCAAAATCAAAAATGGAGAAAACCACTTCTCTTGGTTTTACGTTTGGCTTTAAAAATGTTCGTCAGGTATTTCCACAACATGTTTATTGAATTAAGGTCAAGACGTTGACTTGACCATTCCAAAACATTAACTTTATTCTTCTTTAACCATTCTTTGACAAAACAACTTGCTTAGAGTTGTCTTGCTGCATGACTCGCATTCTCTCGAGATTCAGTTCATGGATCGATGTCCTGACTAGTATAACTCAGAATCCATTGTTCCAATGATGAAGCCATCCTGGTCCAAATGCAGCAAAACGGATTCAAACCGATACTACCACCACCACCATGCGAGATAATGGTGAGATAATGGTCTTACGTTTCAGTGCTGTGTTTTCCTTTCTCCTTACATAAAAGCTTCTCATTTAAACCTAACTGTTCTAATTTTCTCCATCTCATCCACCCACAAAACTATTTTCCAATAGCCGTCTTCCTTGACCACATGGTCTTTTTGAAGAGCATTGGCTTTCTCCTTGCAACCCTGCCATTCACAAAACTGTGGTTCAATCCTCTGATGGTGGACTCGTGAACATTACCCAATGTGAGAGAAGCCTTCAACTGCCTAGATGTTACCCTGGCTTCCTTTGTGAGCTAACAGTGGCCTTGAATTTCCTCCATTCGAACACAATTTGTCTGATTGTGGATTGTTAAGAGTCTAAACTTTCAGAAATGGTTTTGTAACCTTTTCCAGTCTGAACGGCATCAACAAATCTATTCTGAGGTCTGCAGAAACCTCCATTTGTTGTTGCCATGATACACTTCCACAAATATGTACAAGCTCAGGCTCTGATAGATCCCTGTTCTGGAAATACAGCAATGTGCCTACTCTCACATGATTGTCATCCCACTGTCAGAAAACACAACTCTAATGTCACTTGGCCCACTAATGCTAGAGATTCAAATACTTTTGCTACTCACATTTACATAAAATTGGATCATTTACCAAAATAAATAATACATCTATATATATATCTACATTTATGACGTATGTAAAAAGATGATGTTTTAGGTGACAGTTACGCAGCTTAGAGAAAATACACAAACATTCAAGCACCACTGTAACCACACTGCACAGTAGCTACGGTAGAACGTTTTGAATATGCAACGCCATTTACTGCTCACAAAAACCCAAGAGGCCTCCTTTGTAGTAGGTCTCCTTTTGAAAGACTATTCATTAATGTAGGGATGCTTTAAGGAAAACGTCCAACGTCTTCCTTTATACATGAGGAATTCTTTAGCGCCTATGGGAACTGAACAGGCGTGCATTGGGACTGAATCCATAGGAATGGCCCAGTGGCACAGGCTGTAGTAAAGCACTGCATTATGGGAAGTTGAGAACAGAGGGGTAGCTTAGGAAGGGCTTCAGGGGCTGCATACTCTGTCTGGAGACCCATGAAGCCCCCCGCCCTCCCAAATCCTCCTGCCAAGCCCCTTAGCCTCAGATTGCATCATTAATACATCAAAACAAAATGATTACCAACAAGCGTGCAGGGCCTCAGGGAAGCACCCTGAAACCAGTGTGATGTGCATGCATGGGGCTCACAAAACCCAGCAAATAGGCTGCTGAAATCAAGGCACATGATGAACAGGCTTTTAAGTCACAAATCATGAGAAAGCATCTGGAACATGACTGGGTCGACATGTGGAAAACTCAGTATAATCCCCAAACATTCACATTCAGCAACAAACTCCACAAAACAATTAAAAATAAAAAGGACTGAATTTAAAGCTAAAGCCAAAATGAAATCACTTGCAAAAAAAGAGGGTGCACACAAAACATATGGCCCTTTACTCTAATTTTATGGATCATAAAAATTAACGATTGTACTTCTTTGCATGATTCCGTAAAGAATTAACGTGAAATCACAGTACTGCAAGAGACGAACATGCATACTGCAATCTGTGATGCTGAATAATAACTTGTGCCGCTGTTGTCTCCCATGGTAGCGTTGCTATGATCCCACGGAGAGGGCACCACCGCTTGGGAGGAGATTCTAATTACCCACAAGTAGGCAAGGGATGATTTTGTAAATACCTGTTTACCACTGTGGCCTTTTGCAGCCTTGGTGAGAGTGGAAAACTGTAAACACGGGCACTGGGGGAGATCCCTGGGTGGCAGGGTGCTAGCAACACCACCTCAAGGTAAAAAGTGAGATTTGAGAAACCCAGCTTAAACGTTTATTCTACTACTATTGTTTAATGCTGGAATGATTGGTGATCAGCAGAGATGTGTCACCAAGCATAAATAACATAACACAGGAAAATTAGACCAAGAGTAAATCAGGTGAAATGCATAGTGAATGTACTGATGCCCTGATTTATGATGGGGCTACGTTCCGACAAATCTAAGACTGCGGGACCCCAGAGAGCATTAAAAAGCTACTGCACCCCCAACCCCCCACTATGGTGTCTTATGGTGATCAGAGACGTTGGGTTGCTGTCTTCTGCCTCCCGTGGGGTTGCCAATGTCTCATGTGATCCCTCTTGGCTGTGTTTCCTACCAGTTCTCCTCTTCCTAGCTATGCTGCTATAGCTAATGCTGCCGGGGTCTCATGCTACACTTGGCATCAGTGATTGTTAATAGACACTGTGCTCTTAATCAGTAACTAATTACATTTTCTGTTTTCTCTCCCAGCTGTGTTCCGGCAGTTCCAGCCCCACACATGATGTTCATCCGCTGTAGCTCCACTCAAGCTGCTTCCGTCATCAGCTCCAGCCCCACCATACCCAGGCCACTCAATGCCGATGTGCATACTTCACATTTTATTCAAACTATGACTCCACCATCATCATCTACGCCGCCCAAGGAGGTTGGGTCCCTTTGAGACTTGGTCCTCCCAAGGTTTCTTCCTATAACACTCAGGGAGTTTTTCCTTGCCACTGTCGCCCTAGGCTTGCTCAATTTGGGATTGGACGTAGTTATTAGGAGATAATCTAAACTTGTAAAGTTGCTTTGAGACAATGGTCCATTGTAAAAAGCGCTATAGAAATAGATCTGACTACAGACAGACACAGAGACACAGCCATTGTTATTATTCTTTTATTTTGGAATCATTAACGTTGAACACACTTGTCTGTATTTAATATTTAAACACACTTCTGAACAAATTACACATGCTTTCGGAAACTTTTGTTCACCCCTACTTCAGTGTGAACAATGATTTAGTGTGTTTGATGCACAAAGGCGGCTGACGCGGGGATGCACTGCAGAAGGAACGGGGGTAAATCAGCCTCCACCTGTGGTCTTGAGTGGTACTTGCTTTTAGTCAATGCGGAAAATCCGCACTCATCATCATACTGCCTCTGTTTTCTTGGTCCAGATTCTCTCCTTCCGCTCTACGTACCACAAATCAATCCATTCCCCACATTCATTAGCTAGCTTACGTGTTAACTATTTACTTGTTTTTTCCTTTTCTCGTCTCCCGCCTAACGACGCCCCACACACTGAAAACCACTGGTATATATTATAGTGCAGCCTACCTTACACATGCTTAAAGCACATCAACCTACAGTTGGGCAAAATCATTAACACAAAGCTTATTGTATAACAGTGTTGACTCTCTTATGTAACATATTGAAAGTGAAAAATAAAAACAAAAATGGTTAGTCAGTTGGCGCTGCTGCCCAGCCGTCCAGCATCTGCAGGAGAGCATCATATTGGTAGTGAAAAAAATCTAAATTCAAAATGCGCTTTCCAAAAATGGTAAACCGAATTAACATAAAACTATAACACCTAGAACACTGAACAGACCTGTACTAAAACTTTGGGATTCTGCTGTAGTGGGTGTTCCTGATTTAAGTTTTGTCGTCATTTATGTCTCTTAACTGGTGGCTTTTCCATAAATGTTACATTGATACCAATTTAGCCGAATACAAGCAACAGCAAAAACATTACTGTTATGCAAATAAAAACATTAAGGTTTGTGAGAAAACATTACTACAAAATCACAGTACTGCCTACATAATGTTCTGCCTCAGGAAAACGTGCAAGTTCATTCTGTATCTGAACCAAATCTTCAAAGACTTTTTTTTTAAAGAATTAACATTCAACTGCAGACTTGCATGAATCTGTGAGAAGTGGCAGAAGCTAGCTACCTAGACGAATGTAGGCAACTAGAAGTAAACAACTGGTATCATAAATCAGATTACGCATATCCTGTCGTTCAATTTGCACACGGCCACTTTATTAGGTACACCTTGCTAGTACTGGGTTGGGCCCTCTTTCATTCAGAACTGCCTTAATTCTGATTCAACAAGATTCCTCTGCAATTCTGGTCCATATTGAAATGATAGCATCGCAAAGTTGCTGTAGATTTGGACTGAGATCTGGTGACATGAGCCCATTTCATCAGTACGTCATGTTCAGGAATGCTGTTTGAGATGACTTGAGCTTTGAGACATTGTGCACAACAATACTCGCATAGGCTGTGGTGTTTAAACAATGTTCAACTTTTATTAAGGGGACCAAAGTGTGCCAAGACAATATCCCCCACACCATTACGCCACCACCACTAGCCTGAACCGTTGATACAAGGCAGGATGGACCCAAGCTGTGAGCCATGTAAACTGTAGTTAGCTGACAGAAGTTAAACCCAGTGGGGTCTTATGCTGCTTTAGCCCATCTGCTTCAAGGTTTGATATGTTGTGGGTTCAGAGACGCTCTGCTACTGTTACCTTTCGATCAGCTCAAACCAGTCTGGCCATTCTCTTCAGACCTATGGCACTTAGCCCAGAGAACTGCCGCTCACCGGATATTTGAACTTTTTCAGACCATTCTCTGTAAATTCTAGAGATGACAATGCATAAAAATCCCAGTAGATCAGCAGTTTCTGAAACACTGTCTAGCACCAACAGCCACGCCACATAGAAAGTCACTTAAATCGCCTTTCTTCCCCATTCTGAGGCTCAGTTTGAACTTCACCAGGTCATCTTGACCATGTCTACACACCGAAATGCACTTATTGAATACTATGTACATGGCTGACTAAATATTGGCATTAGAGTGAACAGGTGCACCTAATAAAGTGACTGGTGAGTATGTGAGAGTATACCTAAACTCTACCTATCTATCCACAAATATATGTACCATTGCAGATCACATACAGGTTCATTCCAGCTGTGAACCACAGCTGGTGCTCATCAGTATCGGTATTGGAGTAGCACAGTGGCAGCGTGGTATCCAGTGAGTAAACATGAACAAGTAGGAACAGGTTCAAACCTGATTCCACCAGCTGCTTCTGTGGGTGTTTGAGTAAGGCCCTTAACCTTCAACGGCTGACCTCAATCCTAAATTGCTTTGGATTAGGGCATTTGCTAAATGCTGTAAATGTGATGTTATGAAACCTTATGGGTCCAAAAAGACTTAACTGCATAAGAGCAGAAAACTGTCAGCATTTCACTATGTCCTGACAAACAACAAAGTCTTAACATAAGCATATAAGATGGATGCTAGTTTTAAAATACACACAATTTAAGCTTCTCTACCTTGCCTTTACACCGCTCTTTCTGCGGACCTTTGACCTCCCAAGCCCTAAAAGCCAAGCCCCCGCCTTCACGTGGTCGATCACACTGGCTGCCATTCTCAGGATTCTCAAGCAAGTCCGGGCAACACAGAGACATGGAAAAGAATAAACAAGGAGACTCTCTCTCTCACCGGAAATGCCATTTCTGAGAACGCGTTTAAGAAGGCATGTAGAAAAGGCGAGTGTTGTATGACAAACCTCACAAGCATGTGGGTGTGGGAGAAATGTGCACAGTGGCTACAGGAACAGATATAGTGACAAGTGAGAAAAGCAGAGAGGGGCGTCGACAAACTGGAGTAAACAAAGCATACCTCATATTGAAGGGCCTTAATACTGGTGGCTCTAAAGCTCTACACTGCTTATGCGAGGACAGGGAGATAGAGGAAGGCTGAGTGAAAAGGTTCATATAGATACACTATCAATCCAAGCAGTAGGTTCTAAGCTGTCATGCTTGAGTGATACTGGTCAGCAGTCTTTAGAAGATAAGCTGAAGTGCTGGGGCACCATGAGCCAGGCTAAAAACAGCCTGGCATCTGCATACCATGGACAGACTTTGGGCCCAGCTAGTACAGCTGATCAAGATTCTCCCTCTGAGCTCTGACACACCAAGCCAATGTCAAAAAACCCACCTCCCACATCGACTCAGAATTTCTATTGACATTTTATAGTCAAATGCGACTCAGTCAGCCAGATTGAAAGCCGATTGCTGCAGCCAGCGTTTACATGTAAACAAGCTCAAAGGACTGGACCTCTAGCCTCCTGTTGTGTTGACTTTTTTTTTAGTTGCAAAACATGGTTGCTGTATCAAATGTCATGCCTTTGGGAGTTAATGTTTAGAAGAAGATGGCTGTTATAAGTAGTACAGGTATGCAGAGTTTAACTACTACTTCCGTTCATTTTTAAGGTAGAGCTCTTAATAATAATAATAATAATAGGAAAAACAAATGTCATATATAATTATAACTAATTCACGTCTGAATGGCAGAAAACTAGTACAAGTGTACCTTTGTGACACTTGCTGACAGAAAAGAGAATCAGTCTTGAAAGGCATAAAGAAAGTGTGGGACTATGGTAGCCTAGTGGTTAAGGTACTGGACTGTGGACCAGAAGGTCCAGAGTTCAAATCCCACCTCTGCCAAGCTGCCACTGTTGGCTCCTTGAGCAAGACCCTTAACCCACAATTGCTTGGATTGTAAGACTGTACCAATTGTGCTCTGGATAGGGGTGTCTGCTAAATGCTGTAAATGTAAAGAGGCGCTCAGATTTTTTTCTACACCAAGTGTTTGAAATTTGATAAAAGATAAAGAATTTATGTATTGTACAGTACAAACTGTTTTCATATTGTGTTTTAGTTAAGCAATAATACACAAGAGGTGCTTTAACATCAACTATTGGCAGGGGTGTGATGACGTAGATCGCAAAAGATCAGAACACCCGTGCCAATATTAATCTCACGTTAAAGCACGACCTTGAGTGTATTATTGCGATTATACCACAGTTCCGTTATCACCATTGGTTGCTAGATTTTAAGATAAAGGGGACAGAAAAAAACTACTTCTTTATCAGCCTTCCACGAGGTAAAATAGTTCCATTCTATTGTTACCCTCGGCTAAGTTCTTCAGTCATTAAAGTCGAGGAACAGAATTACCATTAACTGTTTATTATACAGACAAAACACAAGTATATAGTTTGGTAAGTTTTAGTTAATTAGAAAGAACGTTCATTGCATTCAACAATTAAAATGGGTGGGGTTTAAGGCAGGCTGTTACTAAGATCCACTATTCTACCGACTGAAGCAAATCGGAGTGACATCCCGGTGTTATAACCGAACTCAAGGATCTCGTTTGAGTAGCGATTTAAGTTTATATGATGAAGCTCTGAATGTTAAGGTTATCAGTCAGAAATGTAAGCGCAGAGCTACAGAGCATCAGCAGCTTCTCTGGGTTAGAGCTGGACTTACAGATAAACCTGTCAGATGAACTTCTGATCAGCCGCGGATGGTGTTTAATGAAAGACGCCGAGTTTAAGTCCAGCAAACGACGTCTTTGTGAGGGATGAAGCTGATTCGGTTCATTTGTTGACGGGACTAAAACTGATCTTCAGCCGAGCTGTGAATCCATTAAGAGCCGAGACGTTTGATTTAAAGGACTGACTGCGTTTCGCTTACCCAGAGCTTCCAAATCCTAAAGGTGATAAACCTTTGGCTCAGGTTGCTCATCAATAGCTTCACCTTCCAAATTTAAATCGTTTACAAAACCAATAGATTTTATAAACTCATAGCTTTTGTTTCGGTAGTGTTTTACTCATCATAACTTGGCTGATTTTTAGGGCGGGCGTTGTTGCTAGGCTACGCATTTATGCCGCGAAGTAACAGTGCCGTTATCATAAAGCCATGGGACTCTCGGCCAATCAGATTGCAGGGTCAGAACTAACTGTGGTATATTTAATACTGTTGTTTAAAACAATACACTATGTGCGTCGTATCTAAACTACTGTGTGACCATGTTAATATCTGGTCATGTAATGAATATAATGACTGTTGGGACTGTGGTAGCCTAGCAGGTACGGTACTGGACTATGGACCAGAAGGTCCAGGGTTCAAATCCCACCTCTGCCAAGCTGCCACTGTTGGGTCCTTGAGCAAGGCCCTTAACCCACAGTTGCTAAATGCTGTAAATAATGAGAACGCTAAACGATGCATACCTGTAGTTTATTTATTATTAGATTTATTTTGGACCATGGAGTTCATCCAAATTGCTCGAATCCACCACCTATGCGTATCCGACATGATTGTTTGGCCAGCCATGCAAGAAGGATTCCACAGATCACACATGCTATGCTATTAGGCATTTGGTAGTCAGCCATGTCTTGGAAAGTTGCATGTAGGGGTGGGTACATGGTAGGAATATTATATAACAATAATTAGACACTTCATTCAATTAAAAGTGTCCTTTAAGCACTGCTGATATCCTCGAATATGCACAGAAAAGCATATCTTCTATCACGATAACAAAATGAATCACGATACGACAAAATATCGTCATACTGCCCATCCCTACTTGGATGCATTTACACAATGTGCGACTATAATGCGCCTAAAAATGTTTAAGTGATCAGAATGGGAAAAATAATAGATAGGACAAATAGTCGAGACAATCAATGCATCTAGGGTGCATCCATCCACAAATTTGTGGCTTAAATAGATATAATCCTGACACTCACCACGCATGAAATGCCAATGAAAACGGGGTCTGTGAGAAACTGCACTTGACCACACCTCAAACACCGCACATAACACAAAATGCACCCAAACACACTCGAACACAATGGACTATAGATTGGTATGTTGAGGGATCAAGTCCCAGCATTGCCAAGATGACACTGTTGAGCCCTTAGGGCAGCTCTCATAGCCCTTTTTATGATCAAATTAAGCTTAATTATTAAGCTGGTTACATTCAGGATTCTTCTAATCTTTGCAGTGACCTAGCATACATAACCAACTGAGGGCGTGGCACAAAGCACAGCCATAAAAATGTAATAACATGAAAGGTAGGGCGAATTATTTAAAGTTAAATATTTGTTTGATCTGCACTATAATTTCTTATTCCCTATATACACCGTGATACAAACAGACACTAATGCAGTCATCCTACCGTCATTAATGGCCACAGATGAACAGCTCCAGCATTGCTGTGGATGAATTCAGTGCCTCAGCCACCTGGTTTGCCAGTGTTACAACCCAGCACGCCATCGAAAACAGCAAAACGTGCTGGCATTATTAGCCTGCCCAGCGTAATTACCCGACAACCCCTTTGGGATGTTGTCACGGTTCATTGTAAAGAACCAACTATCTTTTTGTTCCACCTGGGAACGAACTTTGTATTCCCAGCCAATTTAGTCTTGGTCAAAATGGCCGAACGATTAAGTGTTAGGTCTACAACTCTGAGCAAAATCCAGGGCTGTCAACTGCTTCATTTCCTCTATTCAACCATTACACAGCAGCAATGGCCATCTAAAGCTGATGGGACTGTGGTAGCCTTGCGGTTAAGGTACTGGACTTTGGACCAGAAGGTCCCACCTCTGCCAAGCTGCCACTGTTGGGTCTTTGAGCAAGACCCTTAACCCACAATTGCTTGGATTGTAAGACTGTATCAATTGTAAATCACTCTGGATAAGGGCGTCTGCTAAATGCTGTAATTGGGGACTGTGATGGCCTAGTGGCTAAGGTAATGGACTATGGACAAGAAGGTCCAGGGTTCAAATCTCACCTTTGCCAGACTCTGCCACTCCTTCAGCAAGGCCCTTAACCCACAATTGCTTGGACTGTAAGAATGTAAGGGCATCTACTAAATGGCCTAAATGTAAATGAACACTAGTGAAAAATAGTGTGCACCATTTTGAATGCTGTTTGGTAATTCTGATTCTCCGGTTTGCTAGGCTCAACAGCTACCGCTCTGCAGATCTGTTAAGTCTCCATAGTGATCTTACAATACAGTGCAAACATCTGGTATCTTGCAGTGCCATTAATAAAAAAGCATGCATACTGATAACATGCAAGTCAATGCAGAGAGGCATACACACCCATACCCAAACATGTAGAGGGCTGTCCAGACACTTTGCACATGCAAACGTGCACATGCACTTATGTATGCGCAAACAATCGCACAGTTTCCATTCACACCCGCCCTTGGTCACAGGGTCATTTTGTTTTCCTGAGCCGCAAAGACCAGCAGCCATTAATCACACACTGACAGAAACACCCCTCCCCCATTCCTGCCCCTACTGCTTTCCTACATTCCTCAGTCCAGCGTTCAGGCAGATTGGCATTCAGATCCTGTACCTGACCCCAGAGCTTCCAGACTCTAACCCCAGCATGCACGTGTGCACACACACAAAGAACAGAAACCTTGAAACACAGCAGACTGTACCAACACAGCAATGCTCACCATGTGATCAAAAATAATAGGTTTCCTGACCTTTACGAAAACAGGCAAGACAGAGAGCCGATGCGGTTAAAGCAGAGAGAGACACAGAGATAGAGAGAGGGGGAGAGAGAGGATAGAGAATACCAGAGGGAGGAGGGGAGCACAGTAAACAAGCCAGAGGCTCATCACAGCTGCTGAGTGGTAGAACTGGCTGTGATGCAGGATAATTACTGTTAAAACACACACAGTTCAGCAAACAGTATCGCTTGTTTGGCTTTACAATACAGGTATGTGGAAAAGGCATGTGTGTAAAATGTAGCTCACGCCATAGTGTGCACTTATTTTATTTTATTTTAAATTACACAGTAAGACTGACTGATTCCATATTCTTATACAAACCGAAGGTAAAATAAGCATTCAGATTTGTTTGGTTAGTTCAGCTATGCTTGTGGGAGATTCATTTCAAGGTAGTTCCATGGCAATATAAAGCTATGCTGCTTATGTTCAATCTTTAATAGTTTGCTAATGTTTGTTTGTTTATTTATATAGACTGTTCAGTACCAGTTCAATTCACACACAGAGCTGAAAAGAGGGCAAACTTGGGCCCCTACGATTTCCGCAGAATAAGAATCATGGAACTTAGAAATAAAGGTGGACTTCAGATAAAGACAGAAGAATCTGAAATTCTAAAAGTGAGCGCGACAGGCCATAACTGGTGATCAGTGTCATAACAGATTCTTGTTTACATCTGTGACAGCAGCACAATCATAGCAACACATGAACAGCTTTTACTAATGCAGAATTCAAAAGGATGGAGCTTTAAACACTGCTCAGCCACCCGTGTGTTTGTTTATGAGGCCGGAGCTGATGCATGTTCAATGATGAGGAAGTGTTTGATGAGGAAGTGTTTTTAATGCAATCGGTGCATCTCTAGTCTTAACTCCAGCTCTTACAAAAAAAAAGTGACTACAGAAGACCAGTGTTAGTAAAAAATAAATAAATAAAAACAGTGGAGCAAAAAAAGTATTTAGTCAGCCACTGATTGTGCAAGTTCTCCTACTTAGAAAGATGAGAGAGGTCTGTAATTTTCATCATAGATACACTTCAACTATGAGAGACAAAATGCTTTTTAAATGAAATGAAATGCTTTTTACGGAGCCACTCCATCGTTGCCTGAGCGGTGTGTTTGGGATCACTGTCATGCTGGAAGACCCAGCCACGTTCCATCTTCAATGCTCTCACTGATGGAAGGAGGTTTTGGCTTAAAATCTGACGATACATGGCCCCATTCATTCTTCCCTTAACACGGATCAGTCGTCCTGTCCCCTTTGCAGAAAAACAGCCAGCCTCAAAAACCATTTTTTTTGGTGTTTCTACCCCCTCCCCATGCTTCACAGTAGGTATGGTTGTTTCTTGGGATTACAGCTCAGCATTCTTCTTCCTCCAAACATGGCGAGTTTTGACTTTTTAACCAAAAACTTCTATTTTGGTTTCATCTGACCACATGATATTCTCCCAATCCTCTTCTGGATCATCCATATGCTCTCTGGCAAAACTTCAGACGGGCCTGGACATGTACCTGGCTTAAGCAAGGGGGACCGACTGGCACTGCAGAATCTGGGAGTCCCTCTCGGCGTAGTGTGTTACTGATGGTAGCTTTGTTACTTTGGTCCCAGCTCTCTGCAGGTCATTCATCAGGTCCCTCCGTGTAATTCTGGGGATTTTTGCTCCCGTCGTTCTCGTTATCATTTTGACCCCACTGGATGGCGATCCTCTCATGGGGGACCCAGATCGAGGGAAATTATCAATGGTCTTGTATGTCTTCAATTTTCTTCCTTGTGCCCTTTAACAGCTCTTTGGTCTTGGCCATGGTTGAGTTTGGAGTCCCTGACTGTTTGAGGCTGTGGACAGGTTGTCTTTTATACAGGTAACGAGTGGAGGACAGAAGAGCTTCTTAAAGAAGTTGTTACAGGTCTGTGAGAGAGCCAGAAATCTTGCTCGTTTGTGGGTGTGGTGACCAAATACTTATTTTCCACCATGATTTACAATTAATTCTTTAAAAATCCTACAATGTGATTGCCCTGGATTTCTTTTTCCACATTTTTTGTAACTCACAGTTGAAGTGTACCTATGATGAATCCAAATAGCTTGAGAAAGGGCCTTTTCACACCGAGTCCCCCGATTTTTATTTACGAATGTAAAAACACAAATGCAATTTTTTACCGTAGTGGTACCTTCACACCAAGTCGGGAATTTTTTTTTTTTTTTTTAAACTCTCTGAAAACGTGGGAAGGCGACTGAAAGGGAAGAATGGATTTCTTAGCAGCAACAGTTAGTAGTGATGATTGAAATGGTCTTTTTTTCTTTTAAGCACTGCAACTAAAGGACTCTCATATTGGGTTCACCCCATTCCACAGAAACAGACAACTACTCTTTCAAGAACATCGTGCACATGAACAGACTAGAATGCACTTTAGTAAACAAGACCAACGGTTTCCATAAAGTCAAACTAAAAAAGTTGAGGTACTCCCTGTCATCATTCACCAGCCTTCCAGTCTTACTTGCACCAGATAATTTTCTTTTTCTTTAATTTGACATTTTTCTTTAATATCCACATTTTATAGTCAGCGTGTCACTTGTCTTATAAGCTCTTGTGCTCCCTGCCTAGGAGCAGGAATGAACTGTTCTGGGGTCGCAATCTTTGACAACTCATTTGTTTGGGCCCTGCAACCATGACAACGGAGCTCTGATTGGTCAGCCTGATTTTAACACATTCGAACAATGCAGAAATTAAAACAGGCTCCGAATTAAAATTTTTACGTAGCATTGCAGTCCATCAGTTTCGGACACGGGTTGAAGGATGCATTAATATAGGTATATTATTTTTCAAAACTTGACGTGTATTTTTTATTGTTACAACCAATATTGTTTCATTTTCAGAACAAGCGGTCCGTGTTTGCAATTGTAAGTCAAAACCCCTACTTAATATAAACTAAGACAAAAAAACCCACATCATACAACCATTTTTTGAAGTGTTCTCACATTACAGAGGTTAGCCTAAAGCGGCAACGCATTGTGCCAATACTGTTTTTTCATTCTGATACATTTTTTCATTTATTTACTTTTAGTTACAAGAAAAACAAACAAAAAGAGAACAAGAAAAAAAGAACCCCACCCCAGGGATCAGTGGTCACTAATGTCCAGGAGTTCAGGTACTTGGGTATCAACTGTCAAAGGAAATGGGTGGAAATGCGGAAAGGGAGGTAAAGAAGCGACAGTACCAGGCAGGAATGGAGTGGGGTGGAGAGAGTGTCAGGAGTGCTGTGTGACAAAAGGGTGTCGCAGCAAAAGTGAAAGGGAAAGATTTATAAGAGAGTAGTGAGAACCAGCCTTTTGTATGGCCCTTAGAGACAGTGGCACTGACAAAGAGACACAGGAAGCAGAGCTGGAGGTGGCCAGAACTTAAGATGTTGAGGTTTCTCTTTAGGAGTGTCTAGAGTGGACAGGATTATTAGGAATGAGATCATCAGAGGGACAGCACAGGTTGGAAAATGGGGAGACAAAATTCGAGAGGGAAGACTGAGATGGTTTTTGGGACATGTTCAGCAGGGAGGGATAGTGGATATATTGGTAGGAGGATGTTGGAGATGGAGCTGCCAGGCAAAGAGACGAGAGGAAGACCAAAGAGGAGTATTTGGTTGTGGTAAATGAAGATTATGCAGGGGAGTTGGGTGAGAGTAGAGGATGTGGAGGACAGGGTGAGGTGGAAACTTTTAACTCGCTGTGGTGACCCCTGATGGAAGGGAGAAGCCGAAAGAAGAGAGAAGACTTAGTTACATCCTCAATGTTAGACACTCAGGAATAATAAAAGAGTTAAAAACGATATTAGGGGGGGGGGGACCAAGCACTGTTTCAGATCTGTACTTGGTATCAGTTCAGGTATCGAAATCGGTGCGTCTCTACTGAGCCATTCGACCTTTAGTTGCAAGGCCAGCCCAGTGTGCAAGGCCAGGTTCTCAGGAACTGCAGTTTGCAGCAACTGGCTCACAGCCACATTTGTAGCAGATGAACATATTTTAGAAATTTTAAATAATGCTCTGTTCACTTTTTGCAAAGGTTATTGGCAGCTAAAAGCTTGGCAGTTTCTATAACAGATGCAAAACGTAGTTTTCGCCTGGTAATTTTTGTATAAACAACTACTTTGCATGTATAAAGTTTTCTATTTACACACCGATAACCATACTCTGATCGCCTTTAACTCCACAGTTTAGGTAACAGAATCGGAAAAGCTGAATTTGCATTATTGAACTTCATTTTTTACAAGGAAATGCTAAGATCAGATTCTTCACACACTGCTATCTAGCTGCTCCATGCAAAATCCCATGCAAAAATGGGTCCGTTCGTGCTGCCGTGAGACGTGTTCATCAACAGTCTGACAAAGTGACCAAGCTGGCAGGACTGAGCAGGCAGCACACGCTATTTCTGGCAGCAGCGAGTGGGATAATGGAATCAAGCTGCTGGAAATGACTGAGCGGTCCATACTCAAAGACCTTAATAACAATTATGAGCCGTGGATGGTAACAAAGAAGGTATGGAGAGAGCAGTTAATCAGATAACTCCACATGATCAAAGCTTTTGAACTGTCAATCAAAATATGATGAGTGTCAACATTATATGGCAACCCAAAGAATCCACTTTCCAGTTACAAATGCTAAAAGCCTGATGGCATGTAGATTACTATTTTACGCTATACTCATCCCTGTCCTTTCAGTAGGTGTGGGTTAGTGTGTGCACGTGGAAGCACAATGTAAAGTTTGAGATGGAGAAGGCCAAACTGGAAAGAGAGAAAGAAGGAAAGCATACATATACAGAAATGTTGCACACTCAGCCAAATCAAGACTTATTCAATTTGCAGTTAGAGTTTTTGAATGTCTTTAACTTTTCACAAATCGCTTGTCTAATGTCTCTGGAGATTACGAAATGATCATCTGCTGCTTCACATGAGAACATCTCCAATGAGTGGCACAGGATATCAACGGAAACCTACAGCATAGTTACCTACAGTCATGCATAGCTTAACGTCATCTACGTGTTCCATGAAATAGGAGATCGATAGGAAATGGTGCAAACTAGTGCTGGACGATATGACCTCCAATCAATCTCACGAACCTCGATTACAATTAACGAAAGATTTTGTTATTGGTGTTGGGGTTTTTTGCCCTCATAGTTCACTGACAAGTCAAGTCAAGTCAGATCTATTTGTATAGCGCTTTTTACAATGGAGCATTGTCTCAAAGCAACTATATAAGTTCAGATTATCTCCTAATAACTACGTCCAATCCCAAACTGAACAAGCCTAGGGTGACAGTGGCAAGGAAAAACTCCCTGAGTGTTATGAGGAAGAAACCTTGGGAGGACCAAGACTCAAAAAGGGACCCAATCTCCTTGGACAAGGCTTGTACTGCAAATATGCTCAACTATTAAACCTAATGATAGAGTGCAACATGGTGATTTGAAAATAACTGAAGGAAGCAGAACTATGTGGTTATTTATTGAATATTTCAACTTCTGCCTCTTGCTGCTGCCATCACTAGCACTGGTGGTGCCACAATGCACTTCATGTTAATATTTTCAAAAGAAACCTAAACAGAGCTGATGCTACAACACAAACGCGTGACAAAGGAGGCTGTATATTGGCTGATGAGTCTGTATAATTATTGTATGGTAAACTGTTTATTTCTATCAAGGGAAAGACCACTATGAGTGGGTATTGGAAAAGACTTCACGACACAATACACATCAAATTGAGTTAAAACAATACTCCGACATCTACAGGAGTGGAGATTGTAGGTTACACCCTATTTAAAACGTGTTCTTCCTTAAAAAAAAAAACTTTGAGCTGAAAATCGATGTAGTATATCACAAATATAAATATCGCGATATACTGCTGTATCGATTTTTTAGCACAACCCTAAAGACTGCACTACACTAATGACAGAAAGCACAGCAGAGCACAAACATAAGCCATTAACATGTACCCATTATGACTATTATGACCATCATCCCACCATCTGGATGGGATTTCTAAACTCTTAAAGCCTTATGGGACCATGGACATGCATGCGGTCCACCATCAATACAATTATTTTTAAACGTTCTTCAGGTTTCTCCCCTACACTATCCCAACCCAGCGAGCACTTCTATTCAGTAAGCACTGAGCAATGCTGCATGCATTCCTCTCTTCCTCACTCGCCGTTGCCTGCATCTTGCTCACCCATCAAAGCTGGCTTTGGAGACTTCGGGAATAAGAGGAACACTTATATCACGTGTGACGCTCAGCCAAGAAAATTGCTGCATACCATATTGAGTGTGTAGATACAGTGGCACCTGGGTCCCTGCACACTAATTAGAACAGTGGATTATCTTCTGCTCCAATAATGTAATCAATTATTGTCACGTCTCAAAATTTAACTTGAGTTGAGATGCAGGTAGTGTCGAGTGAGGGCAAAACAGAAGCATGCACCACACTGCTCAGGGGCTTGCCAAATCACAGTTTCACTGTTTCTGTACACTTCATATGCAGTGTTTCTGTTTTTCTACAATGTTATCTGCACTTAAATATATTTTAATGCTCCTAGTTGGCTGCATCTGCACAGCTCTTTGTTAGCTCACCCTGATTAGTTAGTTAGCGCAATAACATTAGTAAAATGCAAAAACAAATAAAAAAAATGAGTACATTTCCAAAAACACAAAGAAAAACCAGACATTAGGTTGTGTATGTGCTTAGAGCTGAAAAATTTGTATTCCGAGTTGACTTCCCCTTTAACCATGGGCCATTTCCCCCTACATTAGCCAGCTGCCGGCCTGAGAGAGGGAGAATGGCCTCAGGTTTCTCTGAGGCAGGGCTGAGGGAGAGATATAAAGGCCTGATAGTTAATGTTAAAAGGACAGAGGAAGCAAGATGGGGAAAGAGGGGGGATGGGAAGGCAGAAGAACTAACACATTAACTGTGGCTTGAAATGTAAGGCAACAGCTGGGGGTGCTGTGAATGCCCACACACCAGTGGTGCCTGCCAGCTTTATATCAGGCCCCAGATGTGCATTTTCACACAGGCACTCAGCAGCACAAGCCTTCACTATGAAGCCCTTAGATCAACGTCTAAAGCTGTTCCAAGCATAAACCCTTGGGAACATCACACGCTAACGGAATAGAAGAGCTGCATACAAAGTGTCAACTAACACACAAACTAACATTTCTTACTGGACCATGGCGTCATTCTGTATTGGAAATCCAACATGCTGCACAATAGTGCTGGAGGCAGTGCTTACAGCCAAAACAAACACGACTAAAACAAAAAATGTTTCTAATACATGAGACGTGTGATGAAAAAAAAAAACCTATATTTTGGGGGATTTTGCTGATAATGTTAAACGATATTTTGCATCCTTCAAACTTTGTTGAAGTTGTATTCAAAAGATGGCTGAAGCCACTTCTCTGAACTGCTTCAACTGGCATCTTGTCATCGGAGATGTAATTTGTGACAGCGTTTGTCATGTCTTGCCATCTGTTGCGTTTCTTTCTGTAAGGCACCATCTTTGCAAAATGATTCCTCTAAAGCTTCTCTAGTGGATTTTTGGTCCGTTACCTTGGCTGGTTTAGCCGCGTCATGGATAGTTACCACTTGAAACATTTCATATTTTTCCACAGTGTCGCCTTTAGTTCACAGACAGTGAGATAAGTTAGCTGTTGAGCAGTCCTTGACAGAGACTTAACAGATGTGCCACTTTGCAGATTGTCATCTTTTGAACAACATCCGTCTTTTCAGTGCCAAGCCATCTCCATGTGTGTGAGGGTGACCCTTATCTAGCAATTAAATCCAACAACGTAGATCACGAGGCCGGTGGTGTATATCACGGCAAATTCCTTCACAAAGTCAATGTCAGATTTGGGGACTGTGGTAGCCTAGCGGTTAAGGTACTGGACTATGGACCAAAAGGTCCAAGGTTCAAATCCCACCTCTGCCAATCTGCCACTGTTGGGTCCTTGAGCAAGACCCTTAACCCACAATTGCTTGGATTGTAAGATTGTATCAATTGTAAGTCGCTCTGGATAAGGGCATCTGCTAAATGCTGTAAATGTAATGTAATGTAATTTCTGTAGCGCTTTTTATAATGGAGCATTGTCTCAAAGCAGCTTTACAACATTCTATCGTCTTCTATGATCTACATCAAGCCCAAAATGAGCAAGCCTAGCATGATGGTGGCAAGGAAAAAACTCCCCAAGGCTCAAAAAGGGAGCCACCCTCCTTTGGGGGGGGGGATGTTATATGTAAGAATTAAACCGTTATCTAATTAATAAATAAACTAAATCATGGAGAGAACAAAGACAGTAAATTAAAGTGTAGACTAATAAATTAGAGATCATTTACAACACATCAAGCCATCATATCACTCACCCCTAACACGGAGTTCGCGTACATGCACTTAATAATCCGATAAAATCAGATTTTGTCAGATCAATGACTTTATATATACTTGAGTAATAAGATAATGGGAAACCCCTGGGTTTACATGATTTGGATTTCTACTATGCAACCAGCCAATAATATCAGAAATGTGTCACAAACTTCAAACTTTAATATTAAATAATAAAATTATTCATTTTCTCCACAGAGTGTTCGATAGCTGTTTTGGTGCCTTTGGCGTATTCAATTCTGGGGTTGCCAGATCCAGCAAAACTGCCAAAGTCAATGGAAAAAGACTTGGCAAATACAGCCAAGTCTTTAGTATACATGGACATGGCAACCGTGGTGGAAAGCTCGTGCACATGCGCAGTCTGATTATAATCAGCTAGCTGGTATACATGCTATGAGCAATTCGATTACTGGAATAAAATCCAGCACTATAACATGTCTTGATCGAAGCACTCTGCATGCATGAAGACTAGAATAATCAGACGTCTGCAGAAATCGGACCATGATCGGAATATTAAGTGCATCTAAACGCGCGCAGTGTGCAGGAAACAAGGACTCACCTGTAGGCATCCTCCACGATCTCCACCTCACTGTCAGTCGAGGTAACATTGATCTCCTCACTAGCTGGAACAGGGGGTGCAGGAGTAGCTTCGATCACAACCACGTCTTCATCCAGCGCAACTAATCAAAAAAAAAGTTTAGTTTGTTACACTAATGTAGTTCACCAGCAGTGGAAGAGCTGCAAGATGTCTGTTCTGTAACCTTTACAGTAACGCAGACACCATCAGCACTAAGCAAACAGTCACTGGACACTAATGTCAGTTATTCATACTCGAATCAACCACATTCTCTATTGAGATGGCGATAAAAATATCCGCTGTACATCTATTTCACTTTGAGGCAGAGCATGACATTACCCAACAGGAAAACACAGGCGACAGCACTCATTATCTAAATTTAAACCATCTAAATTAGTGGGCATGAGAAACCTAGCAGCACTGTTTGGGTAGGAATAATAGCATTTATTCTGAAACTGAAACGTGCATCAGTCATACCAACGTGAAGACTGTTGTACTGTTAAATCTGATCCACACCGTGTAGGAGTTTAACACCTCCATTTAGTGAGTGATACTTTACATAGAACTTTTTCCACTTAGAGTTAGATGAACAACACATCAGAACACATCACATTAAAAAAGTGCTGCTCATTACAAATCCCATACACAGTGCATTTGAAATTTAAGCTTCAAACACTTGATTTTATCGGCCATGTCTGAACACTCTCTCGTGACATTTGTTTCAATAATTCACATGCCATCAGCATTTGGACAGAATCTTGTCTTACTATTAGACCTCCTTTCAAGGCTTAATTTATAAATCAGGGTTTTAGTGTCACAAAAACATATCTCGATCGAATTCCCCAGAGATGATCAAATGCCAAGGGAGAACCACACGAAGCATGTGATCATCATCTGCCTTCCTTTTTTCTCTCTGCCACAAGCAGGCACTTCAATTATTGCATTCTCTTCCTATAGAAAAAAAATTACCAGCAGCAGATCCGTCATCTCTACAAACAAAACATTTGCACTACAATACGTGCAATCGAGCAGGTGCAAGAGGCTGGTTTACAGCAGCTATGGAGTCTGAATGCAGGCTGGTTGTTACAGGGCATAAATGTAGGTCATATCAAAGCTGTGCTGCACTGCAGACGCATGAATTTCAGAAGCCTCCCATTGGTTCCTGCAAGTTGCAAGCTGTATTTGTTGTTGCTGAACAGGGACTAAATATTTATTGCAAGCTCTTTAGAGCAGTAAATGTTCACAAAACAGGTTTAAGGATGCATTTCTCTTCAAATATACACTCACCGATCAGTTTACTAAATACCGTGTTTCTACAATCACTGTCCATTGCATCAATTCCAAACTGACACTGATGGTGCTGGTACGAGCGGATCAGACGTAGCAGTGCTGCAAAAGTGTTTAAACACTGTTCATCCACAGTGCATGCTATTAAAAACATCTACAATATTGCTCCACCTTGCAGATGTAGTGTCAGATACAGTAGCTCATGTGTTGTTGCACAGTTTGGGTTAGTCATCTTCTGCAGTGCTCACAGGATGCTGCCTACAGGATGCTGCAGGCTTAACATTTTTGGTAGGTGGACTATTTTCAGTCCAACAGTGACACTGAGGTGGTTTAAAACTCCAGTAGCACTGCTGCGTCTGATCCACTCATACCAGCACAACACACTAACCCAACCTCCACCCAAAAACTACCTGATCTGTGCTGGTCCTGACCATTAGAGAACAGAGTAGAGGCAAAGACCAAAATCTGTAGAGAAACAGATGGACTAGTCTGTAATTGAAGAACTACAAAGTACTTCTATATGCTAAGTGGATGTAGAAACAAGGTGGTGTTGCTAATAAAGTTTTAATTAGTGCTTCTATCCTTAATAAAAACAAATAAGCAAAAATATGTTTTAAATAACTAATTGTGGCAAGATCGACATTTTTTATATGGGCCCACTGAACTTAATCTTGCGGTTGATCCTAAATATGTGGGACTGTGGTAGCCTAGCGGGTAAGGTACTGGACTATGGACCAGAAGGTCCAGAGTTCAAATCCCACCTCTGCCAAGCTGCCACTGTTGGGTCCTTGAGCAAGGCCCTTAACCCACAATGGCTTGGATTGTAAGACTGTATCAATTGTAAGTCGCTCTGGATAAGGGTGTCTGCTAAATGCTGTAAATGTAAATCCTAAGTGAAGAGATAGCGTAGGTTTTGTTGTATGGAGGGCCTTCTTAGTATAGTAGAAACCCACCAGAAGAAGATGCTGATATTCTTTACAGTTTCATCTAATTTCTCAACAACACTAGGACATTTATACAACATTTGTCAGACATTATGACTACATGCTAGCTATCTCACTGATGGCCTTATATGGATGTGCATTCCAACCACTGCTTAGCAACAACACTGTTCTTGTGACTTTAGCTAAGCTTACTGTAGATTACCTTTATTATGTCTCAAGAATTTAGACGTTTTAAGTAAACTATACATCGCGATCATCCGAGGAACCAAAAGTAAAAACTGGGACTCAGTCAAAGGAGTTTTGTCCTGTTTCTTAAGGTTACTTCTGGACCACTAATTGCAAGGCTGAGAGTTAAAATTCCAGCTCTGCCACTGTTAGACTTAAGTAATGTCTTAAACTGTTCAGCCAAATTGTAAATTGCTTTGGATTATGGTGCATGCATGAAGATATAGCAGTACCTTTGGCTATTTGTGGAAGACCAGGAAGATTAAATATATGGCAACATCTTCAAAATGTAATAATACAGTTTAGCAACCAACCCTTAGAAGTAGTACGTCAAAACAAAAATGCTCCAAGCGAAAAATGTTCCATTTTGCTGTATTTATGTACGTATCAACATGGAAGCTTGTGACTCCAGTGAGTAGAAGCATCCTCCTGGGTGTGTTGTTAGGGGAGTGTACCCCACCGAGTGCTGCTGCTTAGCACCTTCAGCTGTTATTACTACATGCAAACAAGCACACCACTGTATCAGTTCCACTGACCATATAGAAGCACTTTGTAGTTCTACAATTACAGACTCTAGTCCATTTGTTTCTCTACATACTTTGTTTGTTCCCTTTACTCTGCTCTTTAATGGTCAGGACCCTCACAGGACCAGCACAGATCAGGTACTATGTGGGTGGTGGAGCATTCTCAGCTCTGCAGTCACACTGACGTGGTGGTGTGTTTTATGCTGGTATGAGTGGATCAGATGCAGCAGTGCTGCTGGAAAATACCCACCTACCACAAATGTACAGCCACCAGCATCCTGTGATACCTGATAAAGCACTAGAGGATGACTAACCAACTCTGCAGCAACTGTCTCTGACTTTACATCTACAAGGCAGAGCTCTAAACTGGCCAGTGACTAGTTTGTGTTGATGAAACCTTGTGTCTGTTGTAAATATAACCATTAAAGAAAACTGTTAAATAATCCTAATAAACAAGATAGAGAAATATGGTAGATGTGGCTAATAGAGTGCACAGTGAGTGAACACAGGACTTCATCTCCAACAGCACTGCTATGTCTGAACCAATCTTACCAGCAAAACAACAAGGATTTTGGGGGAAACAGACAACTTGGTAGGACGGACCATACAAGCACGGCTGACAAGGCCGATACGTTCACAGGGTCTCAGATAGCCTACACTTTTAAAATGGCCTTGCACAGGAATATGCCAGTGTCTGTAAAGCTGACTTCAGTCCCCAGGAAGGTGGACTGAAGAGAATAGCAGCTAGTTCCAGAGCATTCACTTGCCACTGCTAATCTACTGCCATTGCAAAACGACAAAAACCCCAAGGAAACAGAAATGCATTGCAAAGTTCACTGGACTGTAAGCACACAAATAAGCAGAGCCTCAAGGACACACCAAGCCAGGCACTTGGGGCAAAGAAGAGTAAACATTTCTCATAAAAGCACAACCACAGTTAGGCATGCTGATGAATCTAGTGCACTCTGCGTTTATGAAGTGGGTGACAGCTACACTTGGTGCTACCATGTGTGTTTTTCATGGTTTGACTCTTTTAGGCTTTTGAGCGGCAGAGCTCAGAGGAGCTGCTTTAGTGTGATGCAGTCTCCGCCACCCACCCACCCACTTCCCATAGCGTGCAGACGAACACATACGGGGAGAGAAATAAAAAGAGAAAAGAAGAGCGAGTGCAGTAAAATGGGTTTAATAAACGTTAATCCCCTGCAATCCCCTAGCATGCAACCTTATTGCTCCTCAATAAGGAATCTCTCAGATCCTCCAAGGTCCTGTCTTGTGGACTCTGGTCAGATTACTTCACGAGCTGACAGTCAGCTCAGAGGACTGGGAAAGTCATATCAACAGCTTAATTCTGTGATCAGTGCACCAGTTTTGCATATAGAGGTACGTGTTGGAGAAGGTCCACAGTAAAGTCTGTGAAACTGCATGTTATGCAATCTGGCTGTTGTCCAAACACCCTATTATATTACTGTACTTAGCAAAGCTATATGAGGTACTGAAGTGTGATACGTACTGTCTAAATAACCGAGATACTGCAGTGTCTCACACACGGATTTATTTAATATCGACACTGAATATTTTACTAATTAAAATGGGTAAATCTGCATGCAGCACATTCATAGTCAGGCCCTCCTTACCTTACACTCACTTTCTCTCTCACATGGATTTATGGAATGAGAAACTTTTCTATGACTTTTTCCTGCTGTATTTACAACGTGAGCAGATACTGAAGTGTGTGATAAACTCTGGTCCCCCTGTCGTGCATCAGCTTTCCACCACAAATAGAAACAAACTCTCAAACAGAAACCAATCTGCAACTGTCCAACACCTCAAGCATGGTTCTCACGCTGCACGTTGTTCAGTGGTGAGATGTACTAATCATCACCACCATCATTTCTGAGCTTAAGGAGCACAACTCCAGACAAAGGTTGCTCATTTACATTTACAGCATTTAGCAGACGCCCTTATCCAGAGCGACTTACAATTGGTACAGCCTTACAAACCAAGCAATTGTGGGTTAAGGGTCTTGCTCAAGGACCCAACAGTGGCAGCTTGGCAGAGGTGGGATTTGAACTCTGGACCTTCTGGTCCATAGTCCAGTACCTTACCCGCTAGGCTACCACAGTGCTCAGCATTCAGTCTGCTCCCACTTATGCCGCATGTGTTAAACAAAACTTTCTACACCAGAGGCTACGCTGTATATGTATTGGATGTGTGATACAGATACTGTACACCTGCTCAAGTACAATCACTGGCCACTTCTGCTTTCAGACCTGCCTTAATTCGTCATGGCAAAGATTCAGAAAGGTGCTGGAAACATTCCTCAGAGATTTTGGTCCATATTGACATGATAGCATCACATAGTTGCTGCTGATTTGTCAGCTGCACATCCATGATGCGAATCTCCCGTTCAACCACATCCCAAAGGTGCTCTACTGGATTGAGATCTCACAGCTTGAGACTGTGAAGGCCATTTGAGTACAGTGAACTCACGGTCACGTTCAAGAAACCAGTCTGAAATGATCTGAGCTTTGTGAGATGGCACGTTATCCTCCAGGAAGGGAGCATCAGTTGATGGTGCACTGTGGTCATGAAGGGATGGAACAATATTCAGGTAGGCTGTGGCATATAAGCGATGCTCAATTGGTACTGAGAGGCCCAAACTGTGCCAAGGATATATCCCACCCCCACCACCGGTCTGAACCATTCATTCACGGCAGGATGGAACCAAATTCTGACCCCATCATCTGAATGTTGTAGCACAAATCTAGACTCAATAGATCAGGCAACATTTTTCCTATCAGAAGAAGCCATCTTGTAAAACCAGAATCACTTCATGCAAGAACAAGAGACCAAATTGTTTAAATTCAGACAGAGATGGTTTTGGACATTAATCATATAGAGTCACTGCAGAACTACAAATACAAACATCTCAACCAAATGGCTACATGGATGCATGTAGATAGCAATGACAAACAAGAATCATTTCAGTTACTATAGCAGGTGGTGTAGGCTTTTGAGCTGACAATTATGCATGTTGTCTGTCCTTAAATGTCCCATGTGTTTTCTGACTGAGCGTGACGTCACCGCTCAAACACCTGCTGTGAATGAGCCAAAAGGACATCCATTTCAGCTGCAGGTGACCACAGACCTCAAGAAGTTCAAGGCCTTTGCTTACAAGAAGCAGCATTTAAACATTTAGCATTACAGCCACAAAGGCTGTGCAAGTGCTTTTGATTCCAGCTCACTGGCCCATTATCTGGTTTCAGTAACAACTGGGGTGGGGTTAAGACTGAAATGGATTGCAAACCTGTTCTTTACTGTCAACAGCCTGCTCTTTCAAAAGTAATATCAGAGATGTAAAAAAGAACCAAAGTGTCACATCCCCTATGCCCACAAAAGCCAACCAAGCTACATATAGCCAGCTAGGCTAAAAAAAAAAATCACTGTAGAACAAAAGGGTGTGATGTATCTGCATAGAGTGTGATGAAGCGGAGTGTGGTTATTGCAGCAGGGAGAATGGTGGGAGAGTAAGTGCTATTGCTCAACAGGAAACACACTTACGCACATTCTGCCACGCGTGAGGAATACAGAAACTTTGCACATACAGTTTTTCCATTCTAATTGTCTCACAGCCTATTTTGAAAGCTTTACATACGTGAAGCAATACACACATTAATGAGCATTAAAATAAACTTTGGCCTCTGGGGAATGAAAAAGAATCATAACTCAACCCAAACGTTTCTTTTAATGGAAACGTATTCACTGCTAAAGAAAGATAGCAGCAACTGCTGGCTTGTGTCTGGCTCTGCATTCTCAGCAGAGATAGCTTTAAGCTTCAAGTTAGCTTTAGCTTCAAATCCCACATATTCAGCAGGGTGTTGCTGTTTTAAATGTCTTATTAGATTTGTTGTTCCAAGTGTTCGCAGAGTTGTTTCTCCTTGGCTAACTTTCCCCCAAGCATACTGCAAACAGCACTGTGAAGAACTAGAACGCTGAAGACATGGCTAGAACCTAAACGACACTATTACTGCTCCCTCACTAGTAGTGCGCTATATAGAAAAAGACTATTTAGTGTACCAAGTAGTAGCATTGAAGCACAACTGAAACGTAACACTTCCTCGTCATCAAAGTGTGTTAGCGCCGATCTGTCTTGTAAACAAGCACACAGTTTAAAACCGGAACTGTTTTTAAAGCAGAATTGAATTGTGAATGACTGTTAGTGAAAGCAATTTGCCTAAGGTGTGGTTGCGTGTGTGTCGCAATTGTAGATACATGTGACCGGAACAGAATCTATGGTCACTGGCCCATAAATTTCTAGTCATTATTCAAGAGAACTACATGCATACAGTGTATATTTAAATATAAAGCAATGCTTTACACCAGTAGCTGCTGTTAAAAATCATCCCTTTAATCAGCTGCTGGTATCTGATCTTTCATTCTTTACTTATTCCTCTACAGAGTGAAAAGGGAATAGAGTTCCTCCAACATCCAGTCCAATTAAACCATGCAGTGACTCTGTTTCCTTTTGATAGCATCTATTTGTACATAAGGGATGTGTCTCCGACTGACTTGGATTTGCACCAAGACCTACAGCAAATAGTAGTGCCCACCCACCACATCTGCTTATAAAATCACAGAGATATGCATGTGGATAAGACTAAAATCATCAGGGTGCAGCTGGGTTAGGTGATAAACCCTGCTTTTTCCTGGTCATGGAACAGAGGAAGCAGGAATAAGTGTGCACTGGATGAACTCCAGTCTATAGTAGCGCCAGGGGATGACTGGGCAACCGGCCTCCCTCGATTTTAGACCCAACTGAAAAGCATGGCTAAGATTACAGGAAGTAATTCCGCCTGCAAGTTTCTCAGGGAAAGAAAAATAAAAATAAAAAGACGCAGCCAATTCAGATTGAATTAAAAATCACTAGCACTTGCAAAGAAAACTAGCCCAGGACCCCATGTACATGTAATCCTGTACAGATAGGGCTATGGATCATCATAACAATATAATCCATAAAGAATCATCAACAAATGCCAAGCACGTCACATGAAATGAATCAGACAGCACTGGTAACTGGCATGGGAGCCTGAAACATGAGCTTTACACAGACTTTGTATTTATAAAGAAGGCTGTCTGTGAACAAAAATCCATGCATGTGGCAGCACCCATTTATGCATGCAAACTGTGTATGCTCTACACACTGCACTGTCAACAGAACTCAAAACCCTGCCTTTTCTGCCAGCAGCCCCAAGTCTAAAAGACTGCAGAGAGAATAAAACAGAATCAGCAGGAATGTTTAAAAGAATGGAGCAATTCTCTCCCACTGGCATTTAAGGTACTGACCCTGGTGTGTCACCATAAAAAAGCTCTTTGTAAATTAATGACCTTTAACAGGCACGTATAACCAATCTAAATAGAGGCCTTGTTGAAATCTGAGGAACACAGACCAAAAAAATATCAGAACCAATAACCCAAATCTTTACAGACTCCCAAAGCTTAGTTAGTTTTGTTTCTGGCCATTCCAGCAGAAATGGGATATACACCTGGATATACTCAACGAAGCATTTAGGACAACACGAAAGTTAGTGGTTACATATTACCATACGATTGGTTTTAAACTCGAGTCGTTATGGCGTCCAGAACGTCTTAGGACCTCAAGTTAAGTAGATTTAATTTCTTATAGAGCTTTTTTACAATGGAGCCACATCTCAAAGCAGCTCTTTACAAATGAAAGGTTAATTTTTATTTTGCCAATGTTACAAAAGATTCTTATATTAGTTTCTTTGTAATAATTCTTTCTTATATTGTTGATAGTGGGGATCCTCCAAGGAGTTCTCCAGCCCTTTCTTGTGGCTCTTCAGTTTAAGCAAAACAAGAGTAACGTTAAACTGGTGCCAATAGGGGTGGGACAGGTCTTCAGAAGGAATACGATACACATCACGATAGGACTACCCATGGACTGTGGGTGGCCTAGCGGATAAAGGTACGGGACTATGGACCAGAAGGTCAGGGTTCAAAATACCACCCTGCCAAGCTGCCACTGTTGGCTCCTGAGCAAGACCCTTAAACACACAATTTGCGTGGATGTAAGATGTATCAATGTAAGTATCCTGGATAAGGGCGTTGCTAAAAGCTGGTAAATGTAAATCCGATTTTGACCACTGTTAACTGATTTACCAACAGTTAACTGAAAATACAAAAGCAGCTGAAAATAGCTGAGTTCTCTTAATACATCACATTGAGAAATGTGAAAATCAATGCAGTGATATGTGAAAAAATAAATTTACACATACTGGTCCTTCTCAAAAATTAGCATTCATATTGTGATGAAGTTTTAATTATTTCCGTAATGTAATGATTTTTTTAAAAATTAAACTTTCATATAGTTTAGATTTCATTGCTCCACAACTGAATATTTCAAAGTCTTTTATTGTTTAATTACTGATGATTTTGGCATACCAGTTCATAAATTAGATTATCATGAAAAGGTTTCTCTAAACAGAGCCATTTAAACCAATACCTGAATCACCGGAATTAAACTCTAAACACCTGCAAAAGATTCCTGAGGTGTTGAAAACTCCCAGCCGGTTAATTACTCCAAAAAACCGCATATGGGTAAAGACTGCGGGACCTGAATGATGTCCAGAAGGACATCATTGACACCCTCAGCAAGAGGGTAAGACACAGAAAGAAAGACATTTCTGACGAATAGATGTTCCAAGAGTGCTGTATCAAGGCACCTCAGTGGGAAGTCTGTGGGAAAGGAAAAAGTTGGCAGAAAACGAATGCACAACGAGGAAGAGCTGACCGGACCCTGAAGAGGGATTGTGGAGGAAGGGCCAAATTCCAGAGCACGTGCCGCGTTGTGCAGGAAATGGGCTACAGGTGCCGATTCCTCAGGTCAAGCCACTTGAACAGGAAACGGCGGCCAGAAGCGCCTGGACCCGGGGCTACCAGAGAAGCAGCAATGGACCTGTTGCTCGGTGGTCCAAAGTACTTTTTCGGAGATGAATAAAGCAAATTTGCCTGTCATTCGGAAATCAAGGTGCCAGAGCTGGAGGAGACTGGGGAGAAGGAATTGCCCAAAATGTCTGGAAAAGTCCAGTGTCAAGTACCCACAGTCAGTGTGGTCGGGGGGTGCCCATGTCAGCTGTGTGTTGGTTCCACGTGTTTTATCAAGGGAGGGTCAATGCATCTAGCTATCAGGAGATTTTGGAGCACTACATGCTCCGTCTGCTGAAGAGCTTTATGAAGATGAAGAGTCTCATTTTTCAGCGCGACCTGGCACTGCTCACAGTGGCACAAAAACCACTGGTAAATGTTACTGAGCATGGTATTACTGTGCACCAATTGGCCTGCCAAACTCTCCTGACCTGAAACCGATAGATAATCTGTGGGATTATTTGTGAAGAGAAGTTGAGAGACGCAAAGACCCACACTCTGGATGAGCTAAGGCCGCTATCGAAGCATCCTGGGCCTCCATAACCCTCAGCAGTGCCACAGGCTGATTGCCTCCCATGCCCACGCCGCATTGAAGCAGTCATTTATGCAAACGGATTCCCGACCAAGTAGTTGAGGGCATAAATGAACATATAATCTGACAGGGTTGCCTTTTTTTGTATAAAAACACTTTTTCTTTTATTGGTCGGATGAAATATGCTTATTTTGGAGATTTGGGTTTTCATGAGCTGTATGCCAAAATAATCAGTTATTAAAACAATAACAAGACTTGAAATAATTTCAGTTGGTGTTGCAAATGTGAATCTAAAAGATATGAAAGTTAATTTTTATCATTATCCGGGAAAAGAAGTAACTATCACAATATGCTAATTTTTTAAGAAAGAACCAGTTATAGTGTTAGTGTATCACAGCCTAAGGTCAACACATTTAGGTCAAGGATGAAAGATCATGCTGGAATACCATAACACCTTTGCTCTAGCTTTCATGCAGACAGGAAATTTCATTTAAAGTCTACTGGAGCGCATTCAGAGACATAATGTTATAATTCCAACAAGGTTCCCAGTACCCATGGAGGAAAAACAGCCCCACAACATTACATATCATAGCTAAGTGTACAGGAATGCAGCTAAAACTGGCATGTAGAGTACTGCTTCTGGTACTCACAAAGATCTCCGTTCCAAAAAGAATGACCTTCAACAGGCTACTGAATAATCAAGCTACAAAAGGCATGACCAAATCTGAAGGAACTATATCAACGAGTGGCGAATTAAGGATTGAAAACTGTGCCAGCGCTACATATATATATTTGTTTAGTGCCAGATGGACAACGGACCAATTAAGCTGCTGTCATGGTCATTATCCTCTCATAAATCAACAAGAGACTAACTCTGTTCCTTATTGACTTTCTCTAAAAAAAAAAAAAAAAAAAAAAAAAAAAAAACCAACTTGTCAACTTGAGCTTGGGTGGCACAGCAGTCCAATACGCTAGCTCACCAGCCCGATGACCAAACTTCTGCCCCACCACGGCATTCCAGCCGAGTTAGGCATCACACAGGCACAGTTGGCTGGCCAGATGAGGGGGAGAGTATCATCCTCTGTCCCAGTCCTGTAATGGACTGGTGCCCAATTCAAGTTACATGTTTGTCTCCAATATGTGAAGTACAGGGACTGTTTAATCATCCATCAACTGCCTTTCAACTTTAACAGCGAGATCTTTAAAACCTAAGAATTTATAAAAGGAAATAAAAATCTGTCTAGATGAAACACTCCAGAGGTAGTGGCTGTAAACAGACTCAAACCTCAAAGATACTGCACGGTGCTGCCCGACATATGTTACATATCAACTCTATCAAATTTTACTGGAATTACTACAGATTCCTATTAACTGTTTATTCATGTACTAGTACCATATTATTGTCTTCTTGCACTCTAATGCTGTGACTTCTGCCCAGCAGACCATACAAGCCAGTCAACGCTGTGGATCCACGAGCAGAGGTAGGAGCTTAAGAGCAGCAGAAGTCAGTCTTTCACTCGAAAACTATATAGTGGGGCCAAAAAGTATTTAGTCAGCCACTGAATGTGCAAGTTCTCCTACTTAGAAAATAGAGAAGGTCTGTATTTTATCATAGGTACAACTTCAACTATTAGAGACAAAATGAGAAAAAAAATCCAGGAAAACACATTGTAGGTTTTAAAGGAATTTAATGTAAATTATGGTGGAAAAATAAGTAATTGTCAAAAATTTGGTTCAAACTCATACTTTGTTGTAACATAACCTTTGTTGGCAATGCAGAGGTCAAACGTTGGTTTCATGTAAGTCTTCACAAGGTTGGCACACCACTGTAGCGGTATTTTGGCCCATTCCTCCATGCAGATCTCCTCTAGAGAAGTGATGTTTTGGGGGGGCAAACGAACTTTCAACTCCTACACAAGATTTATATGGGGTTGAGGTCTGGAGACTGGCTGGCCCACTCCAGGACCTGAAATGCTTTTTTTCCAGAGCTAGTACTCGTTGCCAGAAGCGTTGTGGTTGGGATTCATTGTCATGCCTGGAAGGACCAGCCATGTTCCACCACTGCTCTCACTGATGGAAGGAGGTTTTGGCTTCAAATCATGGGCCACGTTTCATTCTTCCTTAACAGGGATCCAGTAGTCCGTCACTTTGCAGAAAAACCAGCCCCAAAGCATGATGTTTCCACCCAACGCTTAGGTAGGTATGGTTGTATTGCGAGCAAACTCAGCAGTCTCTTCCTCCAGTTGAGTTTTACCAAAAAAGTTCTATTTTGGTTTCATCTGCCACATGATATTCTCCCAATCCTCTGCTGATCATTCCATATGCTCTCTGACAAACTTCAGGACGGGTCTGGACAGTACGGGCTTAAGCAGGGGGGACACGGACTGGCACTGCAAGATCTGAGTCCTCTCGGTGTTCTGTAGTGTGTGTTACTGATGGTACCCTTGGTACTTGGTCCAGCTCTCTGAGGTCATTCATTCAGGTGCCCTCGTGTAGTTCTGGGATTTGTGCTCACCGTTTCTGATCATTTGACCCGCGGATGAGTCTGCGAGGGTCAGATCGAGGGAGATTGGGGAGATTATCAATGGTCTTGTATGTCTTACAGGTTGCTCCACAAGTTGATTTATTCACACCAACTGCTTGCCTATTGTAGAGATCACTTTCACGCCTGGTGCAGGTCTACAATTTTCTTCTGGGTGTCCTTCGACAGCTTCTTTGGTCTGAGTTTGGAGTCTGAATGTTTGAGGCTGTGGACAGGGTTCTTTATACAGATAACGAGGAAAACCAGGTTTGCCAGTTAATACAGGTAAGGTGGAGGAAGAAGAGAGCTTCTTAAAGGAAGTTGTTACAGGTCTGTGAGAGCAAGAAATCTTGCTTTTTTTAGGATTGAGTTGGGACCAAATTTATGGACCAAATACTTATTTGCCACCATGATTTACAATTAAATATTTTAAAAATCCTACAGTGTGATTTCCTGGATTTTGTTTCCTCATTTTGTCTCTCATAGTTGAAGTGTACCTGTGATGGAAATTACAGACCTCTCTCATCTTCATAAGTAGGAGAACTTGCACAATCAGTGTCTGATCTTTCATCTGGCTGATCTTTCGTAATACTGTCTATCAATGCACGTTTGCCCTCCGTCAAACAACAGTATCAGTCGATTCAGTCACTCATCAATCACTCGTGTTTTCAGCGCCGTCTCTGACGCATTTACATATTGTTTGCACACAGTTTTCCTGTGAAAATACCCTTTATATTTACATTCCAGTAGCATAAAAAGACCATGTGACTATGGTCATGACTGGTCAACGTCCTGTTTCACAGAACGTATACGTTAAAAGGCGCATACCTCTACTGGGATAGGCGCTGTATTTATTCAAGTCATGTTTTCCTTTCTGAGTTACCTGAGGCCATGGCGTTGCTGTTCACCTGACTCCCAGCACTGCTGCTCACTCCCACAAACAGCTCGTCCTCAGTGGAGGAGGAGGAGGAGGAGTCGGATGTCAGCTCCTCACTGGAGCTGCTGCTGCTGTGCAGAAGCGCATACTTCCTGCGTGCAATCACCTCCCTCTTCTTCCTCTGCATCAGCAGACGTTCCTTCTGCTTGGGTGTACGCGGAGCTCCTCCCCCGTTCCCACCTTTCAGAAATCGCTTCCTGTTCAGCTGCCGCCGCGAGCTCAGGCACGGCCGCTTCACGTGATTGGGCTCGGGGTTTTCGAGCCGCGCCCATTTATGGGACCGACTGGCACGAGTTCGGCTCAGCAAGGCGCGCGTCTGTCCAGGCCCGCCGCTCGCCGACGTGGCCTTCACGTGTTGCTGCTGCCGGCCGTCCTCCTCCGAGCTCAGCGTGTCGGAATCGCCGAAACGGAGGCTGGACGACGGCGAGGAGGCACAGTCACTGAACGAGGAGTCACCAGTCCTCTCCTCCTCACTGCGTGGCTCCAGGCGGGGAGGAGGAAGCGGGGCTTCATGCACTCGCCCTTCCTTTAGAGAGCAGTCCGAGGGCCCCGGCTGCTGGCTTTTGCGTTTTTTCCGGCTCCTTTCGGAGTCTCTGTGGCCCCCTGTGTCTCGCAGGGGTCGATGTCTGGTCTCACCACAGAGCGTAGTAAACTCGCCTCCAGCCTTGCCGATCACGTCCATCTCGGAGGGATAACTTTTGGCCGTCTCCATTGGCTCGGGATTACCCAGCGGCCCTTTCAGTGGCTCCTGTTTGCGACGTGTGTCGGCTGGAACCTCGCTCTTCATCGTGAGTGGCCCAGAAACTGAGGATGAACACAGCAGTTCCTATGTGTCCATTAGGAGGCCAACAATCACGCAGCTGCAAGAAGAAAAAAAATTGGCTTAATATTTCAGTACTTGATTATTTAATGCAATTATGCCGACAACTTAACCAAAAGCTACAGAAGACAGGGTTTTCCTTTAAGTCAATATTTATGAGCATGACATTTATATAAAATGTCTAATTTCTGCTGGAGAGAACTGCAACACTAAAAACAACCACCAGAGTTCAAGTGGGTAGATCGAATCTGTTGGAGTCATTATCTAACATTTGCTCTTCATAGAATTCTACAGTGCTATCCATACTAAAACGGACTCAGTTAGCAGGTTTCTCATCAAGTGCATTTACAAACACTTAATCTGATAACTGCAGAAAACCAGACTTTGTCAGTAACCTGACCAATGACTTCACATGTACTTAGGTAATCAAATAATGAAGAAACCTAGAGGTTTACATGACTCAGGCAATAAATAAATTTTACTTTACCACCAGCCAATAATCTCACAAAAACATCCCTATTTTAATGTTTCCTGCCATCTAGAACATGCATGTCAAATGAGGCCCATACAATTATATGTGGCTTGTGAGATATCACATGTCTAACGTAAATGGCCCATGTGCCGGTAGGTTATATAGCGCGCACACACACTGATCTACTCCAAGTCCCAGAATTCACTGCAACTGCTTTCCCACCAATCAAAAACCCGCAAGCACAGCTCCCCTCCCCCGCTGCTATGGGCATGTCTCAGCGCGGAAGAGAACTCATAACTGGAAGTATAATTTAAGTACTACTGGCAAGAATGTATGTGGTTGGTTCCTGAAGAAGAAATTTGCTCCCGACATGTGCCGTCACATTATAGTATCTTATGTATTAGAAATTCTATATGCACTGTTTGTGTATTTCCTATGTGTTATTCACTCAACCTATATATTTAAAATATTAATTATCTGATATGAATTGTTCAAGTCCAACAGTAAATTAAATTTGACGTATATTATATAGGTATTAGGTATATTTGTGGGACTGTGGTAGCCTAGCGGGTAAGGTACTGGACTATGGACCAGAAGGTCCAGGGTTCAAATCCCACCTCTGCCAGGCTTCCACTGTTGGGTCCTTGAGCAAGGCTCTAAACCCACAATTGCTTGGATTGTTATCAACTGTAAGTCGCTCTGGATAAGGGCGTCTGCTAAATGCTGTAAATGTAATGTAGGTAAGTAAAAGATCTAAGCACTTCTTCCACCACTGATACTTATACAATATTAAATTATGTTAGGTTTTAATCTGTGTGTAATGTCACTAGTAAATAGCCAAGGTTATAATTGATAAGAAATAAAGCTGGAATTAAGTCGATCTGTCCTCGATTTTCATTTGGATCTCATTTTTTGAGATCTAGGCTCACACGTACGTTTTTGCACTTTTGTCCTGTTATCAAAATGCAGTTTCTTCTATATTTATATTGAAATAAAATAGGTCTATGGTGGAAATGATGGCGATTTGTCAGGAATGTTAAATTTGATTTGTTTGGAGCATTTAATATTGAACATTTCTGAAATGACTGATATAAGCCTATGGCCCTCAACTTGGAGCAGATTTAAATTGTGGACCCCTATAGGAATGAGTTTGACACCCCTAATCTAGAAGGTGGCGAATATTTAAATTCTTCATTTCCTGAAGGATCTACTGCATTTCAGAATGTCCCCAAAAATGTTTGGCAGCCATTTTGCGAGTGCTGCCTTTACTTCCAACGTTGCCAGATCCTACAAGACAAAGAAGCCCAAAAGTGGCTAAAAATATATAAATTAATAAATAAAGACATTTTTAAAAAGCCCAAAACAGGTGACCTACTACAATGTGAGTGGCCACCTGATCAGTTAAAATAATAATAATAATAATAATAATAATAATAATAATAATAATAATAATAAATGCATATGTTCCTCTTAACTTCAGATGTTGACCAAAAATAATGTGTAGGAATACTTGAAAGAGACAGGAACAGGAATCAAGCCCAGACAGTTCTACACTCCAGTTATGTTTGTGTGCATGCGCAGACTGAGAAAACCAACTGAAATCAGAGAAAGGGTATGCATGCATTGAGAAATCCAATTACTGAGACAAAAATCAAGCTCTCTATCAGATTTCTTTAATAACTCCTAGGTCTTTATCCAGTCTAAGGAGAAAGCTGTTTACACGACCATTGTAATAATCAGATTACCAAAAGTGTATGTATACACACTCAGTGTTGCATAGACTGTCATAAAAACAAAAACAAATGGTGAATTAAAGAAGGTCATCCTGCTCTTTTTCTGCACACCATACAAACAAACAGGCCCAGAACAATCTGCTGCCTCATGCTCATTACTAATGTAATAATTCAAGGGTACATAGCATAAAGGAAACGAGGACATTACAAGACTCACTCTGCTCTAGCGTGCTTTCATTCTGATAATGATGGTACACATAAAAAGAAGGCTGTGTAATATTGGTGCATGTGCTATAAAAGCTTCTAAATCCCCATACAACGCGGCTCACAGACCCAAAGCATCTGCTGAAGGCCAATTAAACTGCGAAAAGGTTGTAAAAATTGACTACTTACATTCAGGATATTAAGCCATCACTGGCCAAAATGTTTTTGTTATCGTCACCATGATTACAAAATGATTTGCACAAATCCTCTTCCTGTTCTCCTTATGACAGCCTGAAATCTCAGCCCTTTTGTCATAATCACATCCCCCAATCATTTATCTGCCCATAACCATAATCTCAACATCATAAAATCCTGTCCATCCTTTGTTCAGCAAAATCTACACCCCAATGACCCCTCCCAGACTGCAAGCCTGAACCAAAGGGGGAAGGGGGGTGGACAGGAACAAACTCTTATATACCATCACACACACACACAGCACTTCAGTGTTTCCATGCCACCGTTTACATAAATTATAAAAGCAGCCAGAGACACCCCGCCCCACTTTCAATGGCAGGAAATTATGCCTAACACAGCTGTGGTGTTTTAGCATACAGAAAATAAATCTCCCATATGAAAAGAATACAATGTTTTATGCAGTGGCTGTAAAGGCCTTTGGCTATAATGCACTGACCAGACATGACACACAATGGCAGATTAAATAATGAAAAGAGAAAATGGACACCATACACCAATGTGGTTAGAGCACTGCCATGGTGCTAATAATCAAAGTATATTGTTTATACACTCACCAGCCACTTTAGGTACACCTGTTCAACCTCTAGTTAACGCAAATATCTAATCAGCCAATCACATGGCAACAACTTGATGCATTTACAAACATAGACATGATCAAAGATGACCTGGCTGTCAAAGAAGTTCAAACTGAACATCAGAATGGGGAAGAAAGGTGGTTTAAGTGACATGGGCCAGTCTGAGTATTTCAGAAACTACTGGAATTTTTATCCACAGCCATCTCTAGAGTACAAAAGAATGGTGTGAAAAAGAGAAAATAACCAGTGAGCTTCAGTTCTCTGGGCAAAAATGCCTTGCTGATGCCAGGGGTCAAAGGAGAACGCCAAGGTTGGTTTGAGATGATAGTAAGGGGACAGTAACTAAAAAAAAAACAAAAAAACACTAGTTTCAAGCAAGGTATGAAGAAGACCATCTCTATACATACAACACATCAAAACTTGTAGCAGATGGGCTACAGCAGCAAAAAACCCAAACCGGGTGCCACTCCTGTTAGGTAAAACAATCAACTGAGGTAAAAATTCAGACAGGCTCACCAAAACTGGACAACAGAAGAATGGAAAAACGTTGCATGGTCTGATGATTCTCGATTTCTGTTGCAACATTAGGATGGTAGGGTCAGAATTTGGTGTCAACTACATTATATGAAAGCATGGCTCCATGCTGCCTCGTAGCAAGAGTTCAGGTTGCTGGTGTAATGGTGTAGGAGGTATTTTCCTGATCTTTTGAGGATCGTTTAAATGCCACAGCCTAGCCAAGTATTACTGCTGACCATGTTCATCTCTTTATGACCACAGTGATGCCTACTTCCAGCAGGATAACACCCAATGAAACAAAGCTCACATCATCTCAAACTGGTTTACTGAACATGATGATGAGTTCACTGTACTCAAATGGCCTCCACAGTCTCCATGATCTCCACAAGAGATCTGTAACCACTGTTCATGCGATATATCCAGAGGAGGAACAACCCAAGGAACTCTCCAGAATCCATCCTGCTTATGTACAAGGTAAGGAGTTCTTTAAACAGTTATATTTTGTTGGACGAGCTTTCTCAAGTAATCCCCTCCTCCCTTTCCAATCAGACATGGCCACCAAAGCACCTAATGATGTTAATCAGGTATAAAATTCTATAGTATGATGTTTACTTGAGCGTTGAAAAAGCAGATAACTAATTAAAATCAGACTGTGACTGTATTATTATTAATAAACATGATTAATTTCCTATTCCTAGAGTAAATAACAAAAAAGGACATTTTACATCCACCATGGAAAAGCTACCAGAGATATAAACCATGGACAAAGATCACCTCTAGTAATATGTGCAGTGGGTTATAAAAGCATAATAATAGATGCCACTAGTGAGATGTGCGGTGCCATCCTGTTCCTATGGGGTTTGCCCCCTGAGCAGAAAATGTACCTCTGAGCCCCGGAACTGAGTGTACTCTGTGCCCGCAGGGCCCACGGCAGCAGCAACTCCCCCCGGCACCAAGGTGGATACAGATTTCAGAACATGGAGGATTGTGTGAAACTGTTTTAATTTCTTCCCCAGAGAATCAAATTACCTCTACACAAAACAACAGGAGGTGTGCATTCTGCTGCATGCCAGCTGAGTAGATGTGTAGAATCGGAATTGAATTTTATTTCTAATAACAATCACCCTTAACACCGATGTCAAACAGGGAATGCAAGCTCTTTTTTGTTTTTTTAAGTCGACAAATGATTCCACTTCGCATTTAATCTTCCCTGCTCGTTTGACTTTAGAGCAAACATTCAATTATTTCCTGATGATAAAGAGGCAGTGTCAGGTGCTGACTGTCAGGCTGAGCATCATTGGTCTAAATGTTCACTCCTGGATTTTTAGTAGACCAGTATGTTTGACATGTTTTAATCTCTACTGAAATTAGATGCAAAAATAAGAACGAACGTAGGCAGTGAAGGTAAAACGCCAGGGTGCCAACAATATACACAAAGTCATAATCTCAAAAATACATACTAACATCTCTTGGACACTAGTCCCACAACCTGGGTTGGGCGTGGGGGTGCTATATTTTAAAGCGTGTCTTAGGAGTCTATTCCTGTCCATGCCCAATGTCGCATACACACATTCATAATGGGCCAGTTTAAAGCAACTATTAATCTAATGCACGTCTTTGGAATATAGGAGGTGACCAGAGTAGCTGGAGTAAGCACATGTGGACACAGGGAGGGCATGCAAAGTCTACACAGGACAGGTCTGAGGTTGGGATCAAACCAGGGATCCTTGAAGCTTTGAGGTGACCACGCTAACCACTTGTGCCACTGTGCCACCCACATACTACTATGTTAAACAGTAGAGACTCACCATAATTTCTGCCACTGAATAGAAGTCAAAATGTCAAGCTACATCAGAGCGCGGAGACAAATGCAGATAGCAAACTAACAGAGCTTCAGACAAGAGAATTAAACAGCAGGGCTGGGATCCGACAAGGCTTGAAATGGGGCGGACAATAAAATTGTGTCAAAACCAACACTAAAGTAAAACAGTTTCCTTGCAGACGTGTTGAGTTTGGGCAGCCGCAGATTAACAGTGACAGGGTCCGTGTGTGGAATCGTATCATCTGTAGAGATATCAGACAAAAGACCTGAGATGACAGTTATGCTATGTTACGCTGTATCGATCATTTAAAAACTGTGGCGTTCCAAAACAAATTTACAGAAAAATAAACACTAGTTCAGTGTGTTCAGAACTTGCTCAATGTCTCAGAGCATCACTACTAAATAAGGCGTCAAAATACCACTCCTGTGATGTCATATACTATTCTAGAATATTTTAGGAGAGGTACTTGGAGGCTTAGGGTGTAGCTATGCTGTGACATGTCAACACTACTATCTAGATCATTAAGTATAAAAAATGAGCATCTGAGGGCGAGTCAAACAAGATACCATCAGTTATGAGCAGCTTACTGATGCCAGGCACTTATTTACACACATAGCAATTTGTAGAACCCTTGGCACTTTGTTGGCTGTTCATGATCCATATATAGCCAAACTATCAATATGTTGGCTCTATGATGTGCCACCAACTTGTGGAAAGTCTGGGTTATAATCACGAACACCAGTTACCATGATTAACCAGTTCTATAACTGCAAGACTGTGGTGGTGCAGTGTTTAAAGCACTGAGCTCACCACTGCTATGGTTGGGTCCTTAAAGCACAACCCTTAAGCCATAATCACTTGGATTGTATGCTGTAAGACTGTATCAGTGGTATGTTGCTCTGGACAAGGCCATCTGCTAAGTGCTGTATATATCCCGTAAATAATCTGTGATTGCAAGCACTTTAAGACTACACATTGCATGAGTATTCTTTCCCAGCCGGAGCACCGTAGTTTGGAAGGGAAGTGGTTTAGGGTATAGACATGCTATTCAGTGACAATGACCACCTTCTGTGGCTTGTGGATAAAAGCTGCTTGAAACTGGTTTCTGAAGACTTGGGCTCGATTCCTGTTTAGGGCATGCAACGTCAAGGCCACTCACGGTGTAGCTCTGCATGCACTCAGTTAATTCCCGGGATAGGTTCCAGACTAGGATTGAGCTTGTCAAATCAGTGACAATATTGTCAAGTACAATACTGCAAATATTGTAGACTTCTATTAACTTCATGTCACAGATGAGAATGTCCTAACGTACCATCGATGCCCACAACAGACTACGTAGTGAGTAACAGGGCACAGTTTCAGAAAAGACTGGACTGGTAAAACTCAGTGATCTACTCCCAAAACAACCCTTAGTATCATATACAGTATGGGTGGTATTCCGTACCACCAAGGTAGGTTGTTTGGACACTACTGCAGTGCACTGTGGGAAATTAGACAGTGAATATTCACCACTATGATTCAAGACGTGACAACAAATCCTTCAAATTGGTACACTAGTGAGCAGGGTGTCATGTCACTCCAAAACCTTAGCTTTGGGGTTGAGGGAAATCTCAATATTTAAATACCAGTAAACAAAACGAAACCTACAGACTCAAAAGATATCGGTTAACCAACTAGACCGAATTGCTTCCGTTTATTTATATTTATATATATATATACACACTGAATGCATTCATATTCATGTAAACAAACTTTCAATGAGGTTTGAAGTAACTGTATTTCTTCAGAAATAGGAGATGTGAAGATCAACATCAAAGTTTATACTTGCTAGAAGCTACGGTTATGCAACCGTTCTCATATTTACATCCTAACAGGGGATTAAAAAAAAAAAAATCACTAATCACTAATAAATTTCTCAAAGCACACAACTGATCGTTAATGTCAGTATCTAATCAGCCAATCACAAGGTAGCAAATCAATGCATTTAGGCATGCATTCATGGTCAAGAAGATCTGGTGAAGCTCAAACCGAGCATCAGAACAGGGGAAAAAGTTGACTTATGTGACTTTGCACATTTCATGCTGTTGGTGCTAAACAAGCCATCTCTATGCTTTTACAGAGTATGGTCCGAAAAAGAGAAAAAAAATCCAGCGAGAGGCATTTCTGAGAGAGAAAATTCCTTGTTGATGTCAGAATCCAGAGAATAACCAGACTGGTTTGAGCTTATAGAAAAGCGACAGTAACTCATTACAACGAAGGTGTGCAGGGCCTTGAAGTAGATGGGCTACACCAAGATTAGACAAGAGAAGATTGGATAAACGTTGCCTGATCTGATTTCTGCTGCGACATTCAGACAGTAGGGTCAGAATTTGGTGTAAACAACACGAAAGCATGGCTCCATTCTGCCTTCGGACTGCTGCTGGTGGTGGTGTAATGGTGTAGGGGATATTTTCTTGGTACGCTTTGGGTCCCTTAATACTAGCTGCGTTTAAACAACACAATCTACCTGAATATTGTTGCTGGCCATGTACACCCCTTTATATCCATAGTGCACCATTTTCTGATGGCTACTTCCAGCAGAATAGAGCACCACGTCAAAAAGCTCAAATCAACTCAAACTGGTTTCCTGAACATTGACAAGCTGTTCACTGTACTCAAATGGGCTCCAGTCACCAGATCTCAATCCAATAGAACACATCTGAGATGTGGTAGAACGAGAGAGTCGCATCAAGGATGTGCAGCCGACAAATCTGCAGCAACTCGGTGATGCTGTCATATCAATACGGACCAAAATATCTGAACAAATGTTCCCAGCATCTTGTTGAATATACGGCATGAAGACGTAAGGCAGTCCTGAAAGCAAAAGTGGGTCCAAGCTGATTCTAGCAAGGTGTACCTAATAAAGCGGCCAGTGAATGTATGTGCCATTACAACCTTATTAAAATACAACAAATTATGTTTGAATATAGATGTACCACGTAGTAGGCAGACATGTGTAACACGGTTTACCTTTTATTAAAATAAAGGGCTAGATTTTCTCGGGTGCATTTCAAACTAAATGGTTTTGGTCATGTGATTAATCACACCAGCCACAAAAAAATATGCTGTACATAAACTCAACATTTACTTCAACTAACAGTTGGATGAAAGTAATAATAGATCCAAAACCGTGTGTTCTTCACACACTCCAAAGCAATGTAGGAAATGAGTTCAGAGTCTCTCTCAGCATTCACTCAAGGAATTTGCTTGGTAAACAGACAACGCCATACACCAAACAAGCCTTATATAAAAATGTAGCATTTTAACTACGTACGCAAAGGAAAAGGGTAAGAAAAATACCCTTGAACACCTCGCAATTACCCCTACAAGAACACAAGCCAGGCCTAAAGTCGCCATAGCCAAACAATAGCTGTGTGTTCGCTACTTATATAGATTTTACAGCCCAAGCTGAAACAGAATTGCTTACCTTATTCACTTTTAAAGACGCCGCGGCTTCTCCCGACGGCTTTTCCGATCACCAGGACCAGCAAATCCGTCGAAAACGAGCGGAAAATGTAAAGGCTGGTTATAAACGTCAAGCTCACGATTGTGAAACTGACAAGTCACAAAAAACCCAACCAACAGAGGCCTACTGTTAGCCGACCGAGCTAAGCTAACCTTAGCTCAGCAGCCCAGCTATGTCGACGATTGCGTTTTCAAAGCGGCGAGAAACGGAAAATGCGCCGAACTAGAAGGAAATAAACACACTACGAACATGGCGATACATTTCTAAACGTATAGCTAAAAGAAAACAAACACACGGCGAACATGTTTATCTGTCCGTTAAATAAAGGAATCGTTTTCTAGCCGTTTGAGCTCGAGCTAAACTCTCCATTCCTGCCTGTCCGTGGCGTCCATCAGCCAGAGCTCTCTCTCTCTAGAGCTCTCTCACTCGCACTCTCTCTCACTAACTCACTCACTCACTCACTCTCTCACTCACTGTATGACAATCTTTTTCTCACTGTTGGTCTTGCTCTCATTAATTCCACCTATTGCATTATTATTACATGATAGTAGAATAATTAAAATTCTGTATTATATATCCATATCTATCTATCGGCCATCTATCTAGTTTGCTGACTATATATGTGTATACATATCGGCACCGATAAAGCATAACATTATGACCACCTCCTTGTTTCTACGCTCATAGTCCTTTTTATCAGTTTCACTTACCATATAAAAGCAATTTGTAGTTCTACAATTACAGACTGTAGTCCATCTGTTTCTCTACATACTTTGTTGATCCCCTTTACTCTGTTCGCTAATGGCCAGGACCCCCACAGCACAGATCAGATCCTATTTGGGTGGTGGATCATTCTCAGCACTGCAGTGATGCTGCCTAGAGGATGTTAGTGGCTGGACAATTTTGGTACGTGGAATATTTTCGGTCCAGCAGTGTCACTGTGTCTGATCCAATCTACCAGCACAATACACATTAACACACTGCCACCACATTAGTGTCAGTGCAGTGCTAAGAATGATCGACCACCCAAACTGTGGTGGCCCTAACCATTAGAGAACAGAACAAATGGGACGAACAAAACATGTAGAGAAACAGATGGACCACAGTCAGTAATTGCAGAACTACAAAGTGCTTCTATATGCTAAGTGGAACTGATGAAATATACAGTGAGTGTAGAAACAAGGGCTTGGTCATAATGTTGATATACAATGGGGCAAAAAAGTATTTAGTCAGTCACTGATTGTGCAAGTTTTCCTACTTAGAAAAATGAGAGACGGCTGTAATTTTTATCATAGCTACACTTCAACTATGAGAGACAAAATGAGAAAAAAAATCCAGGAAATTACATTGTAGGATTTTTAAAGAATTTAATTGTAAATTATGGTGGAATATAATTTTTTTTCAATAACAAAACTTCAACTCAATACTTTGTAACATAGCCTTTGTTGGCAATGACAGAGGTCAAACATTTCCTGTAAGTCTTCACCAGATTTGCACACACTGTAGCTGGTATTTTGGCCCATTCCTCCATGCAGATCTCCTCTAGAGCAGTGATGTTTTGGGGCTGTCACTGGGCAACATGGACTTTCAACTCCCTCCACAAATTTTCTATGGTGTTGAGGTCTGGAGACTGGCTAGGCCACTCCAGGAACTTGAAATGCTTATTACGGAGCCACTCCTTCGTTGCCCGAGCGCTGTGTTTGAGATCATTGTCATGCTGGAAAACCCAGCCATGTTCCATCTTCAATGCTCTCACTGATGGAAGGAGGTTTTGGCTTAAAAATCACGATACATGGCCCCATTCCTTTCTTCCCTAACACGGGCATAGTAGTCCTGTCCCTTTGCAGAAAAACAGCCCCAAGCATGATGTTTCCACCTCCATTGGCTTTCACAGTAAGGTATGGTGTTCTTGCATGCAGCTCAGCATTTCTTTTCCTTCAAACACAACACGTTGAGTTGTTTTTTACCCAAAAAGTTCTATTTTAGTTTAATCTGCCCACCTGATATTCTCCCAATCTTTTATGGATCATCCAATGCTCTCTGGCAAATTTCAGACGGGCTGGACATGTACTGGCTTATTTATTTAAGCAGGGGAAAGACACGCTTGGCATGCAGGATCTGAGTCCCTCTCGGCTCGTAGTGTGTTACTGATGGTAGCCTTTGTTACTTTGGGTCCCAGCTCTCGGCGGTACTTAATTCATGTCCCTCTGTTGTAGTTATGGGGATTTTTGCTCACCGTTCTCTTGTCCATTTTGACCCCCGGGAGAGGATCTGCGTGGAGCCCCAGGATCGAGGGAGATTATCATGGTCTGGTATGTCTTCCATGCTCCCACAGTTGATTTATTCACACCAACTGCTTGCCTATGTAGATTCACCTCTCACAGCCTGGTGCAGGTCTAACAATTTTCTTCCTGGTGTCCTTCGACTGCTCTTGGTCTTGGCCAGGTTGAGTTTGGAGTCTGACTGTATGAGGCTGTGGACAGGTGTCTTTTATACAGATAACGAGGTCAAATAGGTGCCATTAATACAGGTAACGAGTGGAGGACAGAAGAGCTTCTTAAAGAAGAAGTTACAGGTCTGTGAGAGCCAGAAATCTTGCTTGTTTGTGGGTGACCAAATACATATTTTCTACCATGATTTACAATTAAATTCTATAAAAATCTGCTTTCCTGGATTTTTTTCTCATTTTGTCTCTCATAGCTGAAGTGTACCTATGATGAAAATTACAGACCTCTCTCATCTTTCTAAGTAGGAGAACTTGCACAATCAGTGGCTGACTAAATACGTTTTTGCCCCACTGTATATAATGCCTCAGTGTATAAGTGTATATTGAATACATATCTGTGTGTGTGTGTGTGTGTGGTGTGTGCCAGCCACATTATTAGATATTAGCAACCTTGCTAATATCAGGTTGGACCCCCTTTTGCCTTTAGAACTCTTTTAATTCTTCATGACATTGATTCAATAAGGTGCTGGAACATTGCTCAGGTAATTTGGTCCATATTCACATGATAGCATCACGCAGTTGCTGCAGATTTGTCACCTGCACATCCATGATGCAAATCTCCTGTTCCATCACATCCTAAAGGTGCTCTATTGGATTGAGATGCCATGTGCCATGTAGATTTGCTGTAGGTTGTCCAGTCTCCTCTCAGTTCTTAAAACATGTCAGTAAAGCCTATTAGTTGTGTGTACTCACTGTGTACTCAGTGACATTGGCTGTGTGTTGCCCTGCACCCTGTTCTTGTGTTATGTTCCATATTGCCAAGATGAGCTCTAGACCCTCCATCTCCTTTAAAGTTAATTACGATAAAGGAATCATATTAACAACAGTAGTAGCAGCAATTGTACAAAAAATATATAATAACCACACACACACACACACACACACATAAACAAATAGCTTAGTGTGGGGGATTCCTTTTCTTTTGATTTTATTGAATGTTTAAGACTTGTGGGTAACCTTGTCAATGGGTCAGTGTTGTGGAAATGGCTTCAAAAAGTTGACGAGTACTTGAAAAATGTTTGGACTCTGGAGTCTGACCAGGCCAAAACACTAGCTTGTTCTTAAACCCCTTCTTGATGGTCCTCGCAGTGTGAGCAGGAGCATTGTCTTGTTGAAAAATAACATCTAACATTGTTCCTCATTAGAAACCAACTTTTCCGTTGTGGCAAGCCAACATTTCTGCAACATATTACTGTACTCCAAAGCATTAGTTGACTTTTCACAGTGAAACAGTTTGCTAGTACCAGCAGCTGAAAAGACTCCCCACACCACGAAACCTCTACCTCAATGCTTAAAGGTATAGATGCATACACTGTTGTATTTCTCAACAGACCTTCAAAGAAACCTCCCTGGAGCATCACCATGCAACTCGAATCATGATTCATCAGTCCACACCACTCTGCTGAACCGCTCTTAATTAAACCTCCATATTGTGCCAAACTGTAATTCTGTCCTTGATGTTTTTTCTTTAACAGCAATTGCTTAACACATAGTCTAGACATAAACTTGCATTAGACAACATTCTGGTCATTAGTGAGAACTACATTTCAGCAGCTGTTCAACTCTGCTTGAAGATACTTTGGGCGTTGCAGATCCTTTCTTTCTGGCAACATCACCTGTTGGTTCAAAGTGTTGACCTATTCTCTTAATAGCTAATAGTGAAATAGGGATTTGCTTTGGGTCATGCAAATTTCAGAAGAGTTGCAACCCCTGCATGAAATTTCGCTTTTTGGAAGGCAGATTTTGTCACTTGTCTACCTTGGGACTCAAAATACTGCATATTGTAGATCTCTACCTGTAGTTCTGTAAAAACTGCGACCAATCCAAATGTTCTTAAAATCAACATATCTACATGTATGGCAGCAATTCCATTCAAATATCTGATGAATTACAACACAGACACACATCATTCTAATTAATGAGCTTCTGATTAGGTGATCACCTGAACCAAATCTTATTTATTGAGAAAAAGTTCAAGACACATGCTTGTTTGTGTATTTAACATCACTCTTCAGCATCACTGGCTGTTTAAAATCAGACACAAGGTTACATCAAAACACAAGGTTATAATGAAGCTAGTCATATACAGTGGTATGAAAAAGTTTGGGCACCCCTGATAATTTTCATGATTTTTCTTTATAAATCATTGGTTGTCCAGCTCAGCAATTTCAGGTAAATATATCATATAGCTGATGAACACTGTGATATTTGAGAAGTGAATTAAGGTTATAGGTTTTACAGGAAAGTGGCAGTAATTATTTCAAAACAAAATTAGGGGCAGGTGGATTAAAATTGGGACCCTTGTCATTTGAATACCTGTAGCACTAATTATTGGAACACAGAATTTGTTTGTAAGCTCATTGACCCTTGATCTAACATTACAAAAGTGAATCAAACCTATGGAAAGGTTTTAAGTGCCAATTGGAAGTTTTTCTCCTCTTTGCAATTTCTCTGAAGGAGTGGCAACATGGAGCCTCAAAAACAACTCTCAAATGGCCTGAAAACAAAGGTTGTTCAACAGTCATGGTTCAGGGAAAGGGAAGAACAGCTCTCGCAGAGATTTCAGCATGTCAGTTTTTCCACTGTGCGGAAATAGTGAGGCAATGGAAGACCACAGGCACAGTTCTAGTAAGGAACTCCCGAAGTGGCACGAGACCACAAAAAAATCTCAGATAGGCAGAGGGACGGAACAGAGACGAAGGATGGTGAGAGAGAGAACAGTCATAGTCAGCCACAGACACCTCCAAAGACCTACCACCTCATCTTGCTGCAGATGTGTCACAATGTTCTCGTTCACTATACAGCGCCCACTTTGCACAAGGGAGAGGCTGCGTATGGGAGAGTAATGCAGAAGAAAGAAGCCTTTTTCTGCAAGAACGCCACAAACAGAGTCACTTGGAGGTGTGCTACAGGCACATTTGGACAATCCAGCTTCATTTTGGAATAAAGTGCTGTGTTTACTGATTGAACTAAAACGAGTTATTTGGGACAAACAAGGAGCGGGGAGGAAAAAAGAACACAGCATCCCAAGACAAACCTTGCTACCCACAGTTATAAAATTTTGGTGGCGGTTCCATCATTTGCTGTGGGGACTGTTTGTGGCCAGTGCAGGTAATAGGGAATCTTTGTTAATAAAGTTTGAGGGTAGCATGGATTCCAGTTAATATCTCAGATCTGAGAACCAAATGTTCAAGATCAGTACAAAGTTGCACGAGGCAAACGACCCCAACCCTGCCTCAAATCTACTAGGCATCATGAAGAGGAAACCAGTACAACGTTATGGAATGGCCCCATCTCAGGGTCCCCAGACCTGAATAGTACTGAAAATGTGGCGCCTTGTCAATGCTCGGGGAGGAAAACCATCAAACCTGACTGAACTGGAGATGTTCTAAAGAAGAATGTTCCAAAGCAACTTCAACCAGAATCCCCCAAGGGGACTGGAAGCTGTAGGAAGCGTTTAGAGGCTGTTATTTCTACAAAAGGAGGATCTACTAAATATTGATGTCATTTTCTGTTGGGTTGCCCCAAATTTGCAACTTGCCAATTTGTTTGAATTAATTAATGCACACTTTCTGTAAATCCTAATATTAAAACTTCATTTCACTTCTCAAATATCAATGTGTTCATCTGCTATATGAATATTTAACTCAAGTTTGCTGGACCTGAATCACCAAGATTTATAACTAAAAATCATGGAAATTTCAGGGGTGCCCAAACTTTTTCATCCGGACTGTACGTATACACCACACAAACACCACACTCAACTGAGGCAATTCTTGTGTAATCAATTGCACAACCTTTGGACTGTGGGAGGAAACCGAGCACCCAGAGTAAACCCTTGCCGGACAGAGGAGGACATGCAGAACTCCAACAGAAATTGACCCAGGCTGCTCCACATGGGATTCGAACCCAGGACCTTCTCGGCTGTAAGGTAAACAGGCTACACCACATTCACTGATTCTCCTCACAAGATACATGAAGGTTCCACGAAAAATCACTGTACACAGATTCCTGTAACAAGAGACCCAATTTATTTCTACCCACACCTTATTATGAAAATCTGCCGGCCACGAAATGATTGGCCAAACATCCGTGTACCGGCGGGGAGAATATTGGGCTAACGTCTTCGCATATTCCTTCTAGTACTATGGAATAGCACTTGCAAGAGGCAGGGACCGTTTAAAAACTGGACTGAAAACCTGTATGGCTTAGAGACAGGGCATGACCAAAGAGACAGGAAGCAGAGCTGGAGTGGCACACTTAAGATGTTGAGGTTCTCGTTAGGAGTGTCTAGGGTGGACAGGATTAGGAATGAGATCATAGAGGGACAGCACAGGTTGGGGAAAAGGGGGCAGACAAAAAATTCGAGAGGGAAGACTGAGATGGTTTGACATGTGCAGACAGGGATAGTGGATATATTGGTAGGAGATGTTGGAGATGGAGCTGCCAGGCAAGAGACGGCGAGGAAGACCAAAAGAGGAGTTATTTGGTTGTGGTAAAATGAAGATATGCAGGGAGTTGGGGTGAGAGTAAGCGGACGTGGAGGACAGGGTTGAGGTGGAAACGTTTAACTCGCTGTGGTGACCCTGATAAAGGGAGAGGAGAAGCCGAAAAACGAAAGAAGAAGAAGAAGAAGAAGAAGAAGACTGAACTGCCAGACATTCCCTGCACACTGAACTAGTACAAAAATTTCCAGTTTAAAGATAGAATTAACACAAATACATTCCATATACTATGTTAAACAACCATATTTTTCGTACTATTACTATTAATTATGTAACGTGGCTACTAACCGAATTTAAAATTGAAATTTGAGAGCAGTTGGACTTTTATGCCCCCTAGTGTAATAAATGCGAAATACACACATTGACTTCAAAATACTCCACCGTATTGCAAGTTTACAACAAGTACAACAACAAATTACTATTATTACCAACTACTTTGTTACTACTAGTAATAATTTAGAAAAACAGATTACATAGAAAAAAGTTTAGAAACAATCATTTCACGATCACATTTCTTATGATGTTAGAATATGCACTGACAGCAGACTGTAAACAATTAGCAAATCATATTCATTAATATTATGATTACATATTAATGTTCTGTATTACATTATACCATTCTGGCACTCTTTCATAAACAACATATATCATAAACACACCTCTTGTGCTTAAATACTTTAAAGGTTAATAGCACCATTAAAGGTCCTCAGGCCGTGCAGAGGTCTGATACGCCAGCTCACCACCACATGGACCCAGGTTCGATTCCAGATGGTGCCTTCCTGTTGGGTAAGGCATCACATGCAGGCATGTTTTGCTGTCTGACGGCGCTGCCACAGCGACCCCTACCTAGGCCAGTGAGGGACTGTCCAGGGCACGCTCATGCCTGAGCCCTGCGTTCTCCGGGGATAAGTGCTGGAGCCCTCACTCCCTTTACCAGGATAAGCAAGGTTAGAATGTGAAGTGAACAACAACAATATCAGATAAACAGCACAAATATATACACTACCTGGATAAAACTCATGGGACACCTACACATTACACCACCAGGAGCAGCTATAACACCTTTTACTCTCCTAGGAAGGCTTTTTACATGATTTTGGACTTTGTCTGTGGGAATTTTTACCCACTCCTCCAGAAGAGCATTTGTGAGATCAGACACTGATGTTTGACGAAAGGGAATGGCTCTGCTCAATCTCCATTCTAGTTCATCCCAAAGGTGTTTGATGGGGTTGAGGTCAGGGCTCTGTGCGGGCCAGTCAAGTTCTTCCAATTTAAACTGACCCAACCATGCCATTATGGACCTTACTTTGTGCACTGAGGCACAGTCATGATGGAACAGAAAAGAGCCTTCCCCAAACTGTTCCACATACAATTGTTCATAATGTCTTGATATACTGAAGCATTAAGATTTCTGTTCACTAGAACTAAGAGGCCTAGGATAACCCCCCCAAATAAAGAACCTCATAGCATTATCCCTCCTCTAACAAACTGTACAGTTGGCACATTGCAGTGAGACAGGTAATGTTCTGGCATTCGCCAAACCCAGACTTGTCCATCAGACTGCCGGATAGAAAAGCAAGATTTGTCACTCCACAGAACCCGTTTCCACTGCTCCAGGGTCCAGTGGTGGCATGCTTTACACAAGTCTGTCTGGCATTGTACTTGGTAATGTAACACTTGCATGCATCTCTGCACATTTTGAGTCAGCAGAGCGTTGAGGAACTATTATCTGTCTTCAGATAATAGCGCGGTATACGGTATTACCACCAGAGGGGGGGTATTATATTATATTATATTATATTATAACGCTATTGTCTTAGACTCAGGGACAGCTTCTTTCCCAAAGCCATCACGGTGTTCCGGTGCCAGTTCCAGCCCCACACATGATGTTCATCCGCTGCAGCTCCACTCAAGCTGCTTCCGTCATCAGCTCCAGCCCCACCATACCCGGGCCACTTAATGCAGATGTGCATACTTTTACATTTTATTCGAATTTTGACTCCATGACTTTAGTTTCGCTCTTAGATTTATCATCTACGCCGCCCAAGGAGGTTGGGTCCCTTTTTGAGTCTTGGTCCTCCCAAGGTTTCTTCCTATAACACTTAGGGAGCTTTTCCTTGCCACTGTCGCCCTAGGCTTGCTCAATTTGGGATTGGACGTAGTTATTAGGAGATAATCTAAACTTGTAAAGTTGCTTTGAGACAATACTCCATTGTAAAAAGCGCTATATAAATAGATCTGACTTGACTTGACTTGACATGCTAAACGGGAACCTGCGCTACTGACATATTACACAGTACAGTAACATTTTGCACAGTTTTTGCACATTTTTGCACAGTAATCTTAGTTTTTCTTTCTTTCTTTTTTTTCTTAGTTTTTCTAGTTATGCTGTTTGCACCTTAAGGAGAAGCTTCCAATCTCGTTGTACTATATATACTGTGTATGCGACGTATAATGACAATAAAAGCTTTCTATTTCTATTTCTATTCAAATAAAAGGGCGGGTTTGAAGCGGTACACACTACGTTCCCATCCAATACAAATCAGACACCGTCTGGCGTAGACTCGTTGATTGATTTTGATTTCAGCCAATCAGCCGCGTGCATTGTGCGGGCGGTTATCCAATGAGAGTGCAGGGAGCGGTATTTGAATTCACGTAGCGGTGCTTTGTTTTATCGACTCGTCCTTTTGGAAGCAGATGTGGTTCAGATAGACGCGGAGAAACGAGAAGTCACGCTGAGGTTTTTAAACAAACGTTAGCAGTTTTAACGATGGATCTTCGTGTTGGTGTAAGTATTTTTTTACATATTAAATAAACAAGAAACAAAGCTTGTTTTGGCCTTGTGTGTATGGTGGCTATAGTAACGTGGTTCAACCTAGAAGGTTTTCTTTAGCTGTTTTGGTTGTTAACTGGTGGTGGTTTTTAGATTGATGTTTAAATGTTATGGAAGAGGTGATAAATGGTTTAATTTCTTACACTAAAACTTGGTTACATAAAAGTTTGTAACTGGTGGCTAGCGTTGTTTTGTTTAGCGCAGGCCTGGGCCTTGTACCAAATGGCTCGTTCTGCATTAACTAGTGAAATGTGGGGTTAATGCATCAACGGTTTTTAAACTTTAGATGATGCCTAAAATGTAGCAAACCTTTCCCTTAAATCTGATAAGTCTAATTTGCATCCCCTTTTGTGAATGACAGCATAGTTTACATATGGTTGGTATTGCTCAGTTTGGTTGGGTAACTCCTTGGTTTTACACCCATCTAGTACCGAAACATGGAGAACCTGGCACCAGCTGCTGGCAAGGCTGGAGCCACTACTGTCAACATGAGGAGGCAGGTCCTGGCTGAAGTCTCCAATTTTGCTGCTAAACCTGCAAAGGCTGTGGTACGTTTTCATTTCTGTAGTTCATTTGAATCTCAGTTTTAAGTTTAACATTTGTTTTTGCTTGCCATTCAGAAGGGCATCAGGCCGGTGACTCAGCCAGCTGCTGTTCAGCCGAAACGTGTTCCGGTGGTACCTGATCTTGTCATTCCTGCTCCAGTCATGCCACCAGTTCAGGCTGACGTCTCCATGAAGGAGGAAGATGAGTTGTGCCAGGCATTTTCTGACGTGCTCTGTCCGATTGAGGACATAGATAAAGGTGATGCAGATATCCCACAGCTATGCTCTGAATATGTCAAGGACATCTACGTGTACCTCCGGAGCCTTGAGGTGAGTTAACGTGGGACAGACGTATGTGACTTTCTAAAGGTTCTTTGTGAAACTACAATAACCGCTTCGCTACAGGCCCAGCAGTCAATCCGACCCAGGTACATGGAAGGCTATGAGATCAATGAGCGCATGCGTGCTCTTCTGGTCGACTGGCTTGTGCAGGTGCACTCAAGGTTCCAGCTTCTCCAGGAGACTTTGTACATGACTGTGACCATCCTTGATCGCTTTCTTCAGGTAAATGTGACCAAGTAGCAGCCGTTGGAGTGTCTAATGCTTTTTAAATGTTGAGGTAATGAACTTGTTACTGAAGTTTAATACTAGGTTTGACATTAATTCAGACTCCAGACATCTGTTTAAGTTTATCTGCATTCAGTACTGGAGTCATGAGGCTGTTTTTGTTTCGTACAGCTTTCATGTATGGGGTTTGAAATTGTATAAACTTGGGTGGGCTAGCTGCAAAGCATTAGCCCACTACTGTATAGATGTGGGTTCTAGGCTGGATGCCTCTTGGTTGATTTTTGCCATTGTACAGGCATGAATGCCTGAGGGAGGGGAAACTGTTCAGAGGGATGGTGCTGCAGCAGTGACCTGTGCTGGGCACTGTGGACTGGTATCCTATCCAGGGTGTGTATCTGGAATTTGTTCTGGACCCCTTCTCCCTGCACCATTGATGTTTTATTCTCTATGCTTGCACAGGTCCAGCCAGTGTCTCGAAGGAAACTGCAGCTAGTGGGGGTCACTGCCATGTTGCTTGCCTCTAAATATGAGGAGATGTATGTGCCAGAGGTCGGAGACTTTGCCTACATCACAGACAATGCCTTCACAAAGCCTCAAATTCGTGACATGGAGATGCTGATCCTCAGGGAGCTGAACTTTGAGCTTGGGCGGCCATTGCCGCTTCACTTTCTCAGGAGGGCTTCAAAGGCTGGAAATGTAAGTACTGGGCAATCACCCTTAACAAAGGCCAACTTGCACCTGATCTTTTGTACAATTCAAGAAATTGAGGGTTAAGGGCCTCGTTTAAGTGCTAAAACAGTGGCAGCTCTGGCAGAGGTGGGATTTGAACCCACAACCTCATGGTCAAGTTTTTGAATTGGGGCCTCTGCACCCTCTAATGGAAATGCATACCATATCCAGCTTTGAGTGGTTTGACAGTTGCTGAACTCGCGTTGTCTGTGTTAGAGCCATATTTAGATTATAACAGTTGTCAGGAGGACAACTGTTTGAAATGATCTCCTCAGATAACCTTTCCTGCAGAATGGGGAATTTCTAGCAGGTTGTGTTCATGAATCCTAACTTGAACGTTAACTGAAGGGATATTTACAGAACATAAAGTATATATTGTCTGTGCAGTAGAAATTAATGAATTGCACATGTAACTGTCATCATCCCTTTAATCATCTGGTGCTCTGTTTTATGCTCTGGTTCTCAATGAGAAGAGTAGCCATCCATTTAAATAGTGCAGTGACTTGATGTGCTTCCATTTGTAGTTTTGGGAATATCATTTGCAAGCTGGAAGATCTATGGCAGTGCTCAACTTGCCCATGTTACTGTGATCACAGTATAGGAAGGACTTTTGAATATGGGCATCTGGAGGGGATTAAATTGACATTGGGTACTAGGTTAACTTCCTCTGATACTGTGGGATGGGTTTCCTGTTTGAATCATCAGTGTTGGTGTCTCGGTTTGTGTGGGATTCCCACCCCTTCCCTGAATTACTTTTTCCACAGGTGTTCTCTTGGTGTTGGTCCCATGTAGATCTGGACTGACAATGTGCCTCAATGTAATTTGACGACAATTAAGATGTAATGGTGGATGAGAGCGGTGGGCATCCCCAAAAGAACATGCACCAGGAATATGGATGGACCAAGTTTATATGCTATTAATGTTTAAAAACCAAGTATATTTAAAAGTGCATTTTCCAGGATCTGATCAAAGGAACTGGCTGACTTTTTAAAAGGGGGTTTGACAATTATGTCAATCTTTCACACTCTATCAGTGGAATGGGAAATTGAGTTAGGAAAAGCTGAATTCAGTTTCTCACAAGCCATCTTGGGTGTTGGTGTGGATTAAATGCTTGTTCCAAGGTTTGGAAGCTCTCTGCATCTTTCATTCTACAGCTCATCTCTGTGCTGTTTCTTGCTCCAAGTCTGGGAGCACCTGTTTCTATTCTACACATCAAGGCTTTGAAAGTTACTGCACTATAATTGGACTGGATGTTGAAGGCTTCTCTAATCCTACAAAAAGCTAGATCATGCCAGTTTTTAATGGCAGCTACAGGTATAAATAAGACTGAAGAACAATAAGACTAACGATGCAGTGCCTCAACAGATTTCTGGAATAGATTAATCCAATGCCCAAGACTGTAGAGAACCCATTAGGGAGTGGCACAGGTGCCCCAAAACTCCAGAGATCTCAGTTCAATCCTGGTCTAGGGGTCTGCCTTTGTAGTTTGCACTTCCTTCCCATGTCTGTGTAGATTTACTCTGGGTATCTCGTTTCCTACCATATTACAAAGACATGGACTAGTTTTAGTTGCCCTAATTTGGCCCAGTATGACGGTCATGACCGGCCTTTGATGCTGATGTGACATTTTAACAACTCTGTGTTGCACAGTGCAGATGTTAAACTTCTCAGACTTCTGATGGATGAATGAATCTGATCTGAATAGGTTTAAATATGGATAAGTCTACACTTGAGTGCATCAGTGCCAGCTGATTGACTTTGCTCTGTCCCCTTAAGGCTGATGCTGAGAAGCACACTCTGGCCAAGTATTTCCTTGAGCTGACCCTGATGGACTATGAAATGGTCCACTATCGTCCATCAGAAACTGGTGCTGCTGCTCTCTGCCTCTCTCAGCTGTTGATTGATGGACAAAAATGGGTAAGATGTTGGGTGTTTTTATTTTTATTTTTTTGGCTTTGTGGCTTCTGTTAAGATTGCTTAACATGCTCCTGTTTCAGTCTCCGACACAAGAACACTACACCACCTACAGCGAGACCCACCTGAAGCCCATAATGCAGCACATGGCCAAAAATGTGGTCAAGGTTAATGATGGGCTCACCAAATATGTGGTAGGTGTTGAAGTTAAAAGTATTTGCTCTTGTCCTTTAGTCTTTTGTTGCATTTTATTCACCTGTTCTTACAGGCTGTGAAGAAAAAGTACTCGAGCAGCAGGCTAATGAAGATCAGCATGCTTCCCCAGCTGAAGTCTGGGCTGCTGAAGGAGCTCGCTGCTCCTCTGCTCCCCTCATGATTTAATGGCTGGATGTTCTTAATCTGCACTTTATTCCTAATCAGCCATTGAGTTTGGACTGCTGCTTTGACATATCTGTATATATGCAAATAAATTTGTTTTTACCTTTTTTGCTGTTTTATGGACCATTTGCAAGCAGAATTCATTTTTAGGTAGTCTTCCTTGTTCAGACATGATATTGAACTTCATGGAAAATTTCAATAAAATTCAGATATTCTGTATTCTTGGTTTTCCTGGCTTGAGAATTTGTGGTTTTGTTTGGTGGTTCAACACTATGCTTTAAATAATGGGTTTTGGCGCTTTTTATTTTTTTCCTCCTCTTTAAACCTTACTGTATCTGCTTGTTTCAGTTATTTAACATGGAAAGCTCATGGTTTAAGTGCACCATGGCTAGATCTGAGTATGACTTGAAACCCTCTACTTGAACTCTTCTCTGCATTCCCACTTTAATATTTTGGAAATTTTATTCCCTATGATGCTGGGATTACACTTCATCGGCAAACTAGGGGGAATTCACTGTTGGAGGAAAAATTTCCGCTAGTGAAAATCACAAATCCTGCTGGAGTTAAATCCTGTTCACATTTATCTCTGTCATTGTGTGTAAGGTGGTCAAGATGGCTGGCTTATATTGGTCTTTTTTCCCCACTTTGACATTCTGATGAATTGTTTTTAACAAGTCTTGGCTTAGGCAAATGGTGACAAGAACAGTGATGACCAGTAGGTGAGCTCTCATGCACCAAAGTGGAAGAAGCAAACCAAGGACAGGAACATCTCAGGTACATGGTGAAATTAGACATGGACAAGCCTCTACGGAGGCCTCAGAAGTTTTGTTTTACTGTACAAAAGGGAAAAAACTGGTGGAGTGAGCAAGTGTCTGTGTCTTCCTATCTATACCATAATAGTGGAAAACAAAAAAGGTGGCCATGCAGAATGGGAAGGAATGTGGTTGCAGTCTTGCAAATAGTGACCATACAAGAGCCCCAGTTTTTACTAAACACTGTGACCAGTCTTTTCAGAGCCCTCTAGTGTATGGCTAAATAAGCATGTAATGGAAGTAGATCATATTCTGAATGACTTTCTGTGTCAAATTGGTAAGCTAACAAGTGTAAAGATTGAGTGATTAAATATAACAGCTGATCTGCAGAGTTTTCTTGGTAAGAGAAATCCAGTCAGTCTGTTCACTTGGTATTTCAACACTTACTATGGGACTATAAAAATTAATTAATTTTTCATAACTTCAGCAGCAAGGCTGATTGAAAAGTGAGATTCTAAGCTTTAAAACAGCATCATAGTTGTTTATTTGACCTATTCGTCTCTAAGCATGTTGTACTACAGATATGATTGATAATGAACCCACTGGTGGGTCTGGGATATGTTTATGCATCATATACAGTGGGGAAAAAAGTATTTAGTCAGTCACTGATTGTGCAAGTTCTCCTACTTAGAAAAATGAGAGGTCTGTTATTTTCATCATAGGTACACTTCAACTGAGTGACAAAATGAGAGAAAAAAAAAATCAGGAAATCACATTGTAGAATTTTAAAAAGAATTTAATTGTAAATTATGGTGGAAAATAAGTATTTGGTCAATAACAAAAGTTCAACTCAATACATTGTAACATAACCTTTGTTGGCAATGACAGAGGTCAAACGTTTCCTGTAAGTCTTCACCAGGTTTGCACACACTGTAGCTGGTATTTTGGTCCATTCCTCCATGCAGATCTCCTCTAGAGCAGTGATGTTTTGGGGCAACACGGACTTTCAACTCCCTCCACACATTTTCTATGGGGTTGAGGTCTGGAGACTGGCTAGGCCACTCCAGGACCTTGAAATGATTTTTACAGAGCCTCTCCTTCGTTGCCTGAGCGGTGTGTTTGGGATCATTGTCATGCTGGAAGACCCAGCAACGTTCCATCTTCACTGCTCTCACTGATGGAAGGAGGTTTTGGCTTAAAATCTCACAATACATGGCCCCGTTCATTCTTCCCTTAACACGGATCAGTCGTCATCCTGTCCCCTTTGCAGAAAAACAGCCCCAAAGCATGATGTTTCCACCCCAAAAAGTTTTATTTTGGTTTCATCTGACCACATGATATTCTTCCAATCCTCTTCTGGATCATCCATATGCTCTCTGGCAAAATTCAGACGGGTCTGGACATGTACTGGCTTAAGCAAGGGGACACGCCTAGTACTGCAGGATCTGAGTCCCTCTCGGTGTAGTGTGTTACTGATGATAGCCTTTGTTATTTTGGTCCTAGCTCTCTGCAGGTCATTCATCAGATCCCTCCATGTAGTTGTGGGATTTTTGCTCACTGTCCTCATGATCATTTTGACCCCACGGGATGAGATCTTGCATGGAGCCCCAGATCGAGGGAGATTATCAATAGTCTTGTATGTCTTCCATGTTCTTACAATTGCTTCCACAGTTGATTTATTCACACCAACCTGCTTGCCTGTTGTAGATTCACTCTTCCCAGCCTGGTGCAGGTCTACAATTTTCTTCCTGGTGTCCTTCGACAGCTCTTTGGTCTTGGCCATGGTTGAGTTTGGAGTCTGACTGTTTGAGGCTGTGGACAGGTGTCTCTTATACAGATAACGAGGTCAAACAGGTGCCATTAATACAGGTAACGAGTGGAGGACAGAAGATGCTTCTTAAAGAAGTTACAGGTCTGTGAGAGCCAAAAATGTTGCTTGTTTTTGGGTGCCCAAATACTTATTTTCCACAATGATTCACAATTAATTTCTTTAAAAATCCTACAGTGTGATTTCCTGGATTTTTTTCTTCATTTTGTGTCATAGTTGAAGTTTACCTATAATGAAAATTACAGACCTCTCTCATCTTTCTAAGTATGAAAACGTGCACAATCAGTGGCTGATAAACTCCCCTTACCTGAGTGTAGTACAAAACCAATAGAAAAACTTCAGAATATGTGTTAACTGACAGACCATGTTTGGTCATTGTGGATTTCATGCTTTTCCTCAGCACAATTGTGAACCTATACATTTATAGTTCCATGAAATGTTCCATTTCTTGTGACTGGGCATCCCTGGTCCATGTCAAATGTCAAAAACCCAGTATCCTATCCCTGAGTGGGGCCTGGAAGCCCTGGATATGGCAGAACACACAACGCCTGTTCTATCAGGCACCGGTCCCTTTCGGTCCTTTTTGGTCCCCGTCCTGCACCAGACCCTCCTCGTCTATATCTGTGGCAGACTCTGGAAATAAGTTACCTTACCAAATCAAAATGCAACTGAAACCTCACTTCCCAAAAGGTAGGATACAAAGTGGTGGTTCAGCATGCAAACCTCTATCACTAAATCACACGCCTCCACTTTAGTGAGGTTTCGGTTATGTTTTATGTTGGCGAGATGTGACCAAATGACTGGTGGTGGGTCTGTGGAACGTGATGCAGACCAGAGGTTCCCTTGTCAGAATGGGGAACTGAGATTTTAAATCAATACTCCAAAAGTGATGATTATTAGAAATGTAACCGAATCCTCAATCACTCATATCCAGGATATATTTGTGTCTGCAGGCTTTGGATGTAAGCTCCCCCGGACAAACATTTGTCACCTGCCGTGTTTAACCATAAATATCAGCAAGGTGTGTGATGGGATTCATAGATTGAAAAGAGGTGGTGCAGTGTAGTGAATGTCTCGTTGGATGTGTGGAAAATTGGTCGCAAAGCAGATTTGAATCAGTTAATGATTGACAAAAACAAAGGAGAGTTGAGCATTTGGGCTGCCGTAGTGTGAAGGAAGTAGCTGAATTTGCAGGTGTACCGAAGTGTACGGTCATACTAGAAGTCAACCCAGGCCCATCACAACTAATTTCTGAAAGAACACGCCGCAGGGAACTGCATACCATGGACATATGGAGCAGAGTGGTATGCAAGAGGCCTATCCTCACTTCTGCTCACAAAGTTGCCCATTACAGTGGGTAAAATGACAAAAATTGGACTGTTCATGACTGGAAACTTATCTGGTCAGCTGGATCTAGTTTTTGCCTGTATGTGAATGATGCTAGTAGTCGTATTCCTCACTAAGCCTTCAATAATGACTTTGTGTGGTGTAGTTCAAGCTGGAGGAGGTTCTGTGACGTTCTGGGGGTTTTAATTACATGGAAATGAGTTACAGTAAATTTGAACAGCAATGCCTATATTGATCTGCTGGACAACCAGGTTTTGCCTTATGCTCATTATCCTACAGAGGAAAATAACATTCCTATCCTTGTATTCCAAGAGCACAATTCTCATGTTCACAGGGCTGCAAATGTGACTGATTGGCATGATGAACATTCAGGAGCAGTCAACATCTGGACGGGCCTGCAAAATCCACAGACGTGAATCTTCTTGGAAGGCATTCACAAAATCTAGCCAAACTGTGTTGATGATCATTGATGACACCTACATCCAGAAACTTGTTAAGTCCATGCCATTTATGCTCGTGGAGGTATTGCATGCTATTAGGTACGTTTCACTCACAGGTGACTCATTTTTTGTCTTGTGAGCTTATATTGTCTTAGTCGAATTAAAAGTGCTTGGGAACACAAGTTGGGAATTGTTTTTACAGAGCAATGTTGGGACAGAGCAATTAACAAAATACATTCAAGTGCAACTTGTGCAAGATGGCAGTTGATACGGTTTAAGGTTCTACACAGAGTTCCTTAGTCCAACTCCCAGTTATCAAATTTTTTTTTAGCGGATTGTTGTTATTGATCAATGTAATAAATGCTGTGCCTCACCATGTAACCCAAGTCATGTTTTTTCTGTCCTACTTTGTGAATTCTGGTCTGGCTTGTTTGAGATAACGTCTAAGGTTTTAGACATTAATGTTAGCATGTGTACCTTTAATGCAACAACTGGTTTCTCCATCAGATCATCTTCGTTATCTTGAGTTCAGTCAGATACTGTAGCTTTCGCTTCTTTATTGGTGAGATGCCACTTTTTTTTGTTTTATTGATTTTATTGTTGTGGAAGTCCACAAATCACTTTCAGTTTCATTATGGCTTCAAGATGTTCTGCATTTTCTTGGATGGAGAAGATTAGGTTCATTTTGAAAGGTAATATTGCTGTGTTTTGATCCAAATGGAATCCTTTCTTTAATAACTTTCTTTATTTGCTTCAAACAATGCCGTCTGACTACCCCCCTGCTTTTTCTCCTTTCTCTTTTTCTTTATTCGTTTATAAAAAAACGAAATAAATTTTATGTTTAGGGTTCAAATTAAAAATTCTGAGAAGGCTTTCTTTGTATTGTTTCCATTGTCAGGTTTCATTTGTTTTAATGTTTTCATACTCCTCAAAAAAAAAAAGACAGGATCAACACTATAGGCCATACGATAGTCACTGGAATGACGCAATAAGCACTGAAAACAAATGAAGACTTAATGTATTTGGTCATCAATAGTGGATGAATCAGGTAATATTACAGTTCATTTATGTTTAAGAAACTTAAGAAGATCCAGTTTGTATCTAAACACAACCCTTCAACCAATCACTACAGTAATAGAAAAATAGCTTGGGGATGATGGAAGAGTACAACCCAATGGGTCCATCCTATTATTAACAGAGTCGTACAAAATATTCTAGATACTTCGATGCAAAATGCCTGTATGATGTAAACAAATTACGTCCAAGACAATTCCCTTCAGCAAATGGTGCACTTTTGGCAAACCTTCATATAAACATCTCAGGGCAACTGGCTGTGTACAAAATCGAACCGATAAAGTGCTTTGTAACCACGTGCAGTGCACACAGCATATTGTACAGTCATACGATAATGGATGTGCTCCTCGTGGCTCGGCGACTTCTCAAAAATGGCGGCGAGGCAATCGTTTAAACTAAATCAGGCATTAGCAGCAAAATACTCCCTATATAAACCGTACATTTGAACGTAGAGCTATAACGACAAGGCAAGCACCTTCATTTACAAGAAAATCCTTCCAAAAAGCAAAAAGATTCCAGGTCCCAAATACAACGGTTGATTTTCTTCTCCATATGAAACCAGATCGCTTTAAATAGACCAGGCCGATTCCAGGGAAGGGAAAATAAAATGTGAAGCTATAAATACAATAAATAGATTTGATCAGTGCTCACAGGGATTGTGTAACGTTCAGCCCTGGAGAGGAACCTGCTATAGCCGCATCCTGTGCTGACCTCACTGTATAAAATCGACAGCGTGCAGTTACAGTGAAGTCTCCACGCCCATGTCTTCTCCTCCTTTCTCACGTTCATTCGTTTCCGCTGCACTAGGAGTCCTTGAGGTACGTGTGATTCTCCGCTCAGCAGTGGATCGAGTTAAATCTTGGTCACGTAGTTGTTGGGGAAGAGTCCCTGTTTGCCCCTCAGTCTCCCCGTCCACCAGCCAGAGGCATCTGAAGGGTAAAAAGACGGAAAACCTGAGCTTGGTCTTCATCTCACTCCCTGCAGTCATTCCTCATCGCTTGCTCGCTTCATCCTGATCGCTACATTCTGAGTGGCTCCTGACCTTCCTTAACTCTGAATACCGTTGAAGAAACTCTGACAGCCGAGCTCTTCAGAGAACATCTGCACAGACACAACCTCAGCCCTCGTCTTCTGACCTTTCCTCACTACAAGCGTTCTCCAAATTTAGCTGTGTCCTCTTCAGTTTTTCCAATCTTTTGCTATCCTACACTACTGGTCAATTCCTAATAAATGGACGCTGTAGCTAAATGCAGCTCAACTCCAAATTCTTTTCTCAAGACACAGATGGTTCTCTTTTATGACAAACAGCAAAATCTACACAGACAACAACATTTGTATGTTTTAACCATTTTGGCAAGATTAGAAAGTTGTTTTGCTCAAAAACAATGTCACAGACAAAATTTGTTATGGTTTCACACTTTCTTTAATTCTGCTTGTCCTGGTCAGGGTCAGGCATTAAATCCACAGGCACGTGCAAGTTGGAGCGCCATGGGATGAACACAGTGGTGGTTCTAAGGAGGTGGCCAGCAGGGGCCAGTAGGGTTGGGTATCGGAAGCATTTCCAACCACCAGTTTTGGATTTTCTAAAACTCCAAGAACCGGGTAAGAAAAAATCATTTCGATTCCACTTATCGGTTCCTACTCATGCATTGCTTCAACCAACATGCCAATACATCTAAAGTACCAGCGTGACATTAAGCTTGGTGTTTGACCGACTGCCGTCTCGTAGCGCAAATGCTGCGCTAGCCTTCTTCTTCTTCTTCTTCTTCTTTTGGCTTCTCCCTTTATCAGGGGTCACCACAGCGAGTTAAACGTTTCCACCTCACCCTGTCCTCCACGTCCTCTACTCTCACCCCAACTCCCTGCATATCTTCATTTACCACAACCAAATAACTCCTCTTTGGTCTTCCTCTCCGTCTCTTGCCTGGCAGCTCCATCTCCAACATCCTCCTACCAACATATCCACTATCCCTCCTCTGCACATGTCCAAACCATCTCAGTCTTCCCTCTCGAATTTTGTCTCCCAATTTTCCAACCTGTGCTGTCCCTCTGATGATCTCATTCCTAATCCTGTCCACCCTAGACACTCCTAAAGAGAACCTCAACATCTTAAGTTCTGCCACCTCCAGCTCTGCTTTCTGTGTCTTTGTCAGTGTCACTGTCTCTAACCCATACGACAAGGCTGGTCTCACTACTCTCTTATAAATCTTTCCTTTCACTTATGCTGCGACCCTTTTGTCACACAGCACTCCTGACACTCTTCTCCACCCACTCCATCCTGCCTTTACTCTCTTCTTCCCCTCCTTTCCGCACTCCCCATTTCCTTGGACAGTTGATCCCAGGTACCTGAACTCCTGCACCTTTGTGACCACTGATCCCTGTAGCCTGACTGTTCCACCTGCCTCCCTTTCATTTACACACATGTATTCTGTCTTACTACAGTTGACTTTCATTCCTCTCCTTTCCAGATTATACCTCCACCTCTCCAAGTTCTTTTTACCTGTTCCCTGTTCTCACTACAGATCACAATGTCGTCTGCAAACATCATAGTCCACGGCGATTCCTGTCTGACCTCATCTGTTAGTCTGTCCATCACCAGAGCAATAAGAAGGGACTCAGGGCCGATCCTTGATGCAGTCCGACCTCTACCTTGAAGCTATCTGTCACTCCTACAGCACATCTCACCGCTGTCACGCTGTTGTCCTACATGTCCTGCACTAATCTAACGTATTTTCAGCCACTCGAGACTTCCTCATACACCACCACAGTTCCTCCCTTGGCACCCCTTGGCCTGGAGAGTCTAAAATCTTAAAGTGAACAACGCTTACCGTGGTTTAATGTTCTAAAGCATTGACCTAGGAACGTCAAACTCCTCTCATTCACTACTGCTTATAAGAAATCTTTACTACTGAAATAACAAACCTGTGATCCAAAGGAAAGTAATCTTCCCATTTAAACCTATAATAAATAAAATGATTACTTTTCCTTTAGATCACATGGTTGTCATTTCAGCAGTAGAGATTACTTATCACGAGCAGTAACAGAGAGGGATATTTTCTCGGTTTCTTAACAGTGAGTTCACTATACTCAAATGGCCTCCACAGTCACCAGATCTCAATCCAATAAATCTTTGGGATGTGGTGGAATGGGAGATTCGTAAGATGGATGTGCAGCCGACAAATCTGCATCAAATACGTAACGCTATCATGTCAATATGGGCCCGACACCAGCAGAACGTACCTAATAAAGCGTTCCATGAGTGTAGATCACAGTTAAAATGCCAAATCTGCTTGCTCACCTTCCATAATGATTTCGATGATGTCGTCAGCGTTGAAACTGAGCTCATCCGTGTCCTGGGCGTCATAAGCGTACAGAGCTTTACAATGAGGCACCTGAGGCTTGGGTTTGGGGGCAGGTTTGGGTCGACCACCTCCCGGTGTGGGCCTGTTAGCCGACTGCCTGCCAGCCCTGAAACGCAATGTAACACATTCATCGGGTCGGAGAAAGCAGAAAGCTTGGGACGCGTTACAGAAGCCACTGTGAGCATGCTATGAGAGGACAAAAGTGAAGTTAACTCGAACGTGAAGCTAACTTTACTTTCAGCAGCACGTATAAAGCGCTATGCGGAATTGTCTGTGATGGTTAAGCAACTTGTTTTAAACCAATGACCTTCATGTTACTACTTCATGCTCCCCACCAGGAGGCGCTGCATACATGCGTTACACTACGGTTGTATGCTATAACCGATTTAAAAGCATTTTAACGGAATAATAAGCTAAATGTTCGCATGTCATATATGACCATTTTAAATTGAACCTTAAAAATAATGAACAAGCCAATGGGTTCATTATTATTCTCATTCTCATTTGAATATTATATAATAAAATAGTATCAATAATCCTCAAACATTTCAGCCATTGGTAAAATAGCTCACGGCACCACTGTATCGCTCTCCAATTAAAACACTCGTTTTTAGTGAGAAAACAGGCTGAATCCCTAACAAATCCATGTTGTGCAGAGGACCCAGGAATGACTACTAAAGAAAAGCCAGGAACAGAAAAGGATCCAATTCCAAACCACCGTATTGGCCCCATATGCTGAATTTGAGAGAACCATAGAGATTTCCAATGACAATTCCAGTGTTATTTTCCAGCTATGCCAAATACATTTGATTAGACAAGACATTTTTGGTTTTTGACGTTTGCTTGTTTAGGTTTGAACTGGAGTTTCAAGGCTAACAGCTAACATGCTACATGGGACTCCCATTCATTTCATATACTTTGCTTAAATAATATCATGAAAATTATCTGTAGTGTGCACAAATCTATACATTTCAGTTTATCTACAATTCAGTTAACTTCATTTTTCATTAGTTGACCAATTGAAGCACCCATACTTATATGTGCCCAAAATGGTCTCCCAAATAACTATCCCCCCCAGGAAAAAATGTACTGTGAATTTTCATAGTAAAACTGTGAACTGCCTGACAGTTTTAATTTGAACTTTCACAGTTTGACCATGAAGTTCACAGTTCTACTATTTTTTTTTATGGTAATTTGGCCATTTCATGGTTCTACTGTGACATTTCATAGTACAACTGTAAACTTGGTGGACTATGAACTGACCATGAATTATTTCACAGTTGTACTATGAATGTTGGTGGTAATTTGACCACTTCCTGGTTCTACTGTCAAAGTTCACAGTACATTTTTTCCTGGGTCATCCTACATCCTATATCTAACACTGTTAGCATATATGGAACAGAACTGTAAACTATTTCGAGCACTTGCTTATTCTGCTTTGCTCATTACTACTACTAATGTTAGATAGTATTTACTGAGACTGAGACATGTAAATACTGATAGTATTTAAATGAAACTATTCACATGGTCAAGTAATGAAAACATTTACATGTACAGCATTTAGCAGACGCCCTTATCCAGAGCGACTTACAATTGATACAGTCTTACAATCCAAGCAATTGTGGGTTAAGGGTCTTGCTCAAGGACCCAACAGTGGCAGCTTGGCAGAGGTGGGATTTGAACCCTGGACCTTCTGGGACCTTCTTAACCACTAGGCTACCACAGTCCCTTTTTTTTTTGGAGTTATCATAATGCATTTACATCTACAGCATTTAGCAGACGCCCTTATCCGGTGACACAGTCTTACAATCCAAGCAATTGTGGCCTTGCTCAAGGACCCAACAATGGCAGCTTTGGCTGAGGTGGGATTTGAACCCTAGACCTTCTGGTTCATAGTCCTGCACCTTAACCACTAGGCCACCACAGTCCCGTGGTGATTGACTCAGTATGATTTGTAAATACAGTCCAACATTTTCTGCAAATTCAAATTGGGGATGTGTTATCATCGATTTGAGGTACAACTGTACATTTAAACAGTGTAAAGCCTAATTACCTAACTAGCTCAGGGCTCCATGGCAAATCAAAAGATGCAAATATTCAAAACCCATTAAAGTCTTGACTGACCACCTACAACAGATCTTTTCCCAAACCAATATTTTAAAGTATTTCATTACATGTATATAGCTGGAGAATGAATGGAAATTCCTCCAAGGTTCCACAAGGTTTTTTTTTTAAATACAGCCATATATTTCTTGTACTTAGCTCTAAATCCACAGATTAAGAAGAAATCTCTGTGCTAAAGAGGCCATTAGGGTTGATTTGGAATTTCACATCTCTAGAGTAAAGCAGAGTAAACCATGACCAGGACCACCACTGATGACACCATATACACATTCAGACTCACATTCCTCCGTTTGATGATGGCCGCTGGTTTCTGTTGCAGTAAAAGATAACATCAACTGTGTTACACACTGTCCTGCTCTGAAAGTGTTCATTTATCTTTGAGATGTGCTTACATCAAGAAAACTTTATTCATAAACAAGACAGCGTCCTTATTTATATGTTTCTGTGTGTTTTGCCTGAAATAATACTGATACTACACTGATTTACACTCAACATATGGTCTTATGTGGAAATTTGGAAATGTACATTTACACATAGTCATTTAGTAGCACCCTTATCCAGAGCGTCTTACAATCAAAGCAGCTGTAGGTTAAGGGCCTTGTTCAATGACCCAACAGTGGCAGCTTGGCAGAGATTTGATTTGAACCACAGCCCAAGATCTTAACTGCGAAGCCACTACAGTCCCAATGTTCATTGGGGTCCTGAAGGTGCTACTCTGAATTTATATCTGATTTGGCCAGATCTGTTTTTCTCCCTCCTAAGACTGAGCACTAAGACTCAGGAGCCCCCATGGCGGCGGAACACACACACACAAAGTTGATGCACCTGGGGAAATCCCACCCAACCCATTTCCTGGATCACTTGAGACACAAGCATTGCACTGTTGGTCCTGGTATCCAGAATCTTCTGAGACAAAATCCTGAGAATAAGCAACTTTGAAAAGCAACTCAAACCTCACCTCACCTGAGGTGGGATGCGATCCAGGTCAGTGGTACAGGGTTAATTCTCAGGGCTTAACCACTCTGGCTCATATCCCGCCTCTAGTTGATGAGGTTTCAGTTGTGTTTTAAAGACGCGTTCGTTCTCCTGGCACAGTCAACCCAGTCTGGCTCAGATGCTTTTTGTCCTGGCACTGTTAAGTTCAGATGGACAGTCTCCTGGCACTGAAAGTTTGGGCTGCACTGCAGGTGTGCTCGCTGGATGTTTCCACCTAGTCAGAGGCTTCCAAGTCTCAGTGCTCCTTAGAGTGGGGGTCGATTTGTGTCATATGTCATTTTTTCTCCCGTCAAGATGCAGGGGTTTTATCTCAGACAGCCTCCTTATAAACTTATCCAATCTGAATGGGGCTGGATTTTAATTTGTTTCCTGTTAAGGTTATTTCTATTATTAAAAAAAACATGCTTTCCCATAAGACTTTATGTGTGTGTATTTGAAATGTAAAAACAACAAGATTCCTGATTCTAATAGGATGTAGAGAACCTGTAACCATCTGTTGCTGTACCCAATTCATGAGCATGGCTTTTGTGTTTACACCGTCAGGTTTTTGGCGTGACAATATTGTGTTTGTGTGTGTACACTCACCCAGCAGCTCCCTGGTCGGGCACTCGGAGGCAGTCCAGATTGGGCTGTTGGGCCGTCTGCCTGCTGCCTCTGTCCTTCAGCTGACTGGCACTGACGGGCAGGAAGGGACGGGACTGGTTACCTGATTCTTGCCTCTGATTCTGCATGTTCCTCTGACCGCCATAGTGGTCATTTTTCAGCCCGCCGTTCTGGTGAACTGAAATGAATGCATTATGAATTAAGCATCTTTCTTACGATGCTAAAGAAAAAGTGAAAGGTGAGAGGAAGGTGAGAGCATTGTGGCTGGTCGACACTAAATAGAAGAGAGTCTTCACTTGAAAGACTCAAAAATATTTGCTGATCGTTACTCATTTTAAGGAGAGGTTAATACGTGGTCAGTGTGAGGTCCTAACAAATGCAGTAATACAAATATGTATGTGTGGTACCTGGCGGACCGGGAGCCATTCTTGTCGGGATGTGCTGGAGCATCTTGGGGTGACTCTGACTTGGACCTTTTCTAGTGGGACCTAGTGAAGAACACACTCAGTTACACATTTGTTTTACTGTGTTAATAAATGATATTTAGGAGAAGACATTTTCCCTCTACCAGCACCTTCCTCTCTGCTCACGATTTGAATCAATTAACAATACTAACTTCACGATTGATGGTTGTATTTAATTCTGTTCAACTCAATTGTTTTATTTCAATAATTGTTTTATTTGTAAACAATGCAAAACAATGCACATTTTCTTGTACAAGTTTCCCAAATAACCTTTCAGTCCCCTGCAATTAAGATAATTTACTACAAACAAAGGCTTAAAATTGTAAATAAAATGCTCTATTGTCGCTCTACCTTAAATAACCAAGTGAAAAAAGTTTTTTTATTTATTTCTGAAGCGTAACAATTCAAAATAATGCATACTTTTATTGTACACACTTTTAAAACAACAAGAAAAACTTTAGTCCACTGCAATTAACAGAAATTATAAGGAATTTTAAATGCGTATGGGAGCATGACACCCTCTGGTGTTAACAAATGCAATTGCATTTACACGCCTAGTGATTAATTAGTGAAGAAACTCACTGTGAGACAGCAGAGGAGTTTTTATTACATTCCTGCAACAAACAATTGCAATTACAATTACCTGAATAGTTCTTACCGGAGCCATTGCTACATTCAGACAATGGGATTTGACTGTAGATTTTGACTTACACTATATTATAGTGTAAGTAAGTATAGTTCTGGAGCTCTGGTGGCTCAGTAGTAAGAGCCAGCTGCTGGAAATGGTACTTTTGACAGGCCCAAGTTCAAATCTCGAATGGACCACTGTAATGGACTGCTGCACTGTCCAGGGTGTTGTTCTGTCTGTACGCAATGAATTATGAGTAAGGCTCCGTCCTAGAACCTCCCATGCGTCCATGACCACGATCATTGAGAGTAAAGTGGAATGCTTTGCTTTTATATTATGTATTGTGTTTGTTTTGCCGTAACCACCACATTTGGTATCTAACGTTTGCTTCTTTTGCACTGGAGCTATGAGGCTCATCTGTTCCAAAGACTCATCTCTTAGAGCGTTCAGTTTAAGTAATATAGCAGACATGTGAGTGTGGTTTAGGACACAGTGTGACTTACTGTAATCTTTTAGAATGAGCAAAACATCACTGTAGCTAAGTGGTGCAATATCTTTTGTAGCCATCTTTGGACAACCAAGTCATTTTTTCCTATGCAACACATCAGGTTGGGTCAAATTATACCAGAAAGAGTACCAAGAGTACTATTTGATATTAATATCACCAAGTTTATTTATATAGGTCACTCTATAATCTCTCTACAATAGAGGAAAGGCACACAAAAATTACACAAAAAGATGAATCATTGTAGAAAAAAAAACTATATATATATTTATATATATATATATATATATTTATATATATATACATACATACACACACAGTGGGGCAAAGAAGTATTTAGTCAGCCACTGATTTGTGCAAGTTCTCCTACTTAGAAAGATGAGAGGTCTGTAAAAAAAATCCAGAAAATCACTTTTTGAGTGATTTTTAAAGAATTGAATTGCATATTATGGTGGAAAATAAGTATTTGTTCAATAACAAAAGTTCAGCTCAATACTTCGTAACATAACCTTTGTTGGCAATGGCAGAGGTCAAACGGTTCCTGTAAGTCTCTCACCAGGTTTGCACACACTGTAGCTGGTATTTTGGCCCATTCCTCCATGCAGATCTCCTCTAGAGCAGTGATGTTTTGGGGCTGTTACTGGGCAACACGGACTTTCAACTGCCTCCACAAATTTTCTATGGGGTTGAGGTCTGGAGACTGGCTAGGCCACTCTAGGACCTTGAAATGCTTTTTACGGAGCCACTCCTTCGTTGCCTGAGCGGTGTGTTTGGGATCATTGTCATGCTGGAAGACCCAGCCACGTTCCATCTTCAAAGCTCTCACTGATGGAAGGAGGTTTTGGCTTAAAATCTCACGATACATGGCCCACGTTCATTTTTCCCTTAACACGGATCAGTCGTCCTGTCCCCTTTGAAGAAAACAAAAAACAAGGCCCCAAAAGCATGATGTTTCCACCCCCATGCTTCACAGTAGGTATGGTGTTCTTGGGGTGCAACTCAGCATCCTTCTTCTTCTCCAAACACGGCGAGTTGAGTTTTTACCAAAAAAGTTCTATTGTGGTTTCATCTGACCACATGATATTCTTCTCCTTCCAATCCTCTTATTCTCCTCTCTCCCATCCCCCTTATGGATCATCCATATGCTCTCTGACAAACTTTCCAGACGGGCCTGGACATGTACTGGCTTAAGCAGGGGGACACGCTGCACGGCCAGGATCTGAGTCCCTCTCGGTGTAGTGTGTTACTGATGGTAGCCTTTGTGACTTTGGGTCCCAGCTCTCTGCAGGTCATTTCATCAGTCCCTCCGTGTAGTTTCTAGGATTTTGCTCACCATTGCTCATGATTCTGACCCCATGATCATTTGACCCCATGGGAGATCCTAATCTCATGTTAGAGCCTAGGGAGGGAGATTATCAATGTGTCTTGTATGTCTTACCATTGCTGCCACAGCTGATTTATTCACACCGAACCTGCTTGCGTATAGGTAGATTCACTCTTTCCCAGTCTGGTGGCAGGTCTACAATTTTCTTCCTGGTGTCATTCGACAAGCTCTTTGGTCTTGGCCATGGTTGAGTTTGGAGTCTGCTGTTTGAGGCTGTGGACAGGTGTCTTTTTTATACAGATAACGAGGTCAAACAGGTGCCATTAATACAGGTAACGAGTGGAGGGACAGAAGAGCTTCTTAAAGAAGAAGTTACAGGTCTGTGAGAGCCAGAAATCTTGCTTGTTTTGTGGGTGAAAAAATACTTACTTTCCACCATGATTTACAATTAAATTTCTTTACAAATCCTACAATGTGATTTCCTGGATTTTTTTTCTTATTTTGTCTCTCATAGTTGAAGTGTACCTATGATGAAAATTACAGATTTCTCTCATCTTTCTAAGTAAGAGAACTTGCACAATCAGTGGCTGACTAAATACTTTTTTGCCCCACTGTAAGTTGGGTCTAGGTTGGGACCCAACCTGCCCAAGAAGATGGGTCTCTTTTTTTAATACATTTAGGAAGATTTTCGTTGGCACTGTCAACCTAGGCTTGCTCAGTTTGGGCTTTGGGCCTAGATAATTGTAAAGGTCCTTTGAGACAGTAATGGTTGGGCATAATGTTTTGGTCTATGAGGATTTGGACATTACAGAAAACATTTCTGGTGAGCCTTCATTACCTCTGTTATATGTCCCTTGTAGTTTCATCTAAAAAACTAATTGAGAGCCTTTCCTGCATGATAAAGTACATTTGCAGTAGTAGTGTAGTTTCAAAGTAAACCACAAAAAGTGAGACACCTACAACCTGCATTGGCTTTTCGATTTTAATCTTACCAATTAAACTGGAGCAACAATATTACATTGGGAAAAGAGCTGTAAGCACATACTGATACTCACGGGTGTTTTTCGGGAGACCCTGACCGATGCTGACCTGCAGCATCTTGTTGGAGGGTTTCAGCACAGCTACATCTCCTTGACCATGGATGAACTGCACCTGCCGAGAGCCCCCAGAGCTCCACGGCCCCCAGCTCTCCTTCTTCAGCTTCATCTCCATCCTGATCACATCGCAAACACTCTAGCAGCCTGTACTATTTTTTTACAAACAGGAAATTTGCTCTGTTGCAACTCGCTGCTGCTGAAATGTGGTACAAGTACTCACGTGTTGGAGAATTTAAGGGGCAGCTTCTTCTGGGTTTTCTCCTCATACCGGCGCGACATCAAGCTGATAAACTCGGTTTTGAACACACACTCCAGCAGGCTGTCGTACTCCTGCTCATGCAGGATCAGAAAGTCATCCTGAAGAGTGCTGCAGCAGGAGAGAGGGGAATAGCGTAGTTAATGTGTGTATATATATACTTACTTATTGCTAAACTTTCTTGTTAGGACCATTACAAGCTTATGTAACTTTAGATTTGCCTCCATTTTGTGCCCAGGAGTATATCTAAGTATCTTAATTATTATATACCGGTACATGTACAGCAGTGTTTCTCAATCTTGATCCTGGAGCCCCCCTGCTATGCACATTTTAGTGCTTTTCCTGTTTAAACACGCCTACTTTAACTCAATAGAGGTTTTGTTAATGAGCTTAGTAATTGGATCAGCGGTGTTGGTAGTAAGGAAAACACTAAAACATGCAGAGTGGTTGGGCTCCAGGACCAGGATTGAGAAAAACTGATGACTTGTTGAACTTGTTAGCAGTGACACCTCCACTCAGATATAAAAGACTGCAAGTGCACATACTGTACTGTGCAAAAGTACTAGGCCACCATTAGGTTTGTTGTTTTAGCAGTGGTATAATGACCATATATATGATGTTGTCGACGAGTGGACCGACAATGATTTCAAACTTGGATTCGTCACTTCATAATACTATTTTCCACGGATCTTCATTACAGTATTTATAAGCTTTAGCCTATTCACCCTGTTCCCTTTTCAAAAAGTGGTTTCTTGGTTGCTATCCTTCCAAAAAGACCAACCCTGATCAAGCTTCTTTGGACTGTAGCAGGAACAACTTGACATCCCGATGAAGCTGCCATAACAAGTGTAAGGGGAGGTCATACTAAATAGTTGCCACTGTAGCCTATAAAAGCTTTTTGTTCTGATTTTTTAAACACTGCATACACATTTCCTGTATTTCCTGGTTGTATTCTAATAAAGAGATTGAGAAATAATTAAGCATGATCGTGATACCATTGCTAAAACAACGTTTATCTAATCGAATGGTGGTGCAAGATTGTTGCACAGTACTGCATATCATTTTCACTGCCGCAGTTGGAGTTATGAATGAAAACTCAAATGCTTTCCACACAACAGTCTTAACAAACATGACGACACACTGAACAGCTGGATTTAGTGGCTAACGGCATCACAGAAGCACATGGCCTGTTTCGCCCCAATAAACTTAATTCTTTTCTAATGAGTTTTTTACAAGGCCTGCTCTACCCTTAAAAGAGCAGCTGGTCTACATTACCCATAACCCCCCACGCACATCATGCTTCCCAGACCCCTGCCAGACATGTCAGGTTTTTTTGGACCCTTTATTGCACACCATTGCATCCAGATCAGCATGGAGCTCTGCAGTGCCAACCTTGAATCTAACACACCACGGGATGCTCGGGAAGGTAAGTCAGTTGACTTTGCTTGGATAAAAAGAATCGACACAGATGGATTTCCAGAAAGTTGTACTTTAACTTCACACAAAACAAACGTACACATGGTCTTAACTCTGAAACACTGCCATGGGCCTAAGGAGAGAAGCTGATTCTGTCACAGACGTCTTCAGTTTCCCATACGTGACAGTTTCGAGTAACATAGGGGGCTCTGAGAGGGGTTTTACGATTTAAGTCTGAATCCTTTGATGTAGCTATGGTTTTTAGCAGATGGAGAAGCTAGGTAGAGAGTGTAGAGGTCATCATGTCTGATCCACACAATGTAAAGGCATTAAGTTTAGGCATTAATTAATGAATTGCTCTACTTTTAAAGGAGCACTGGCATTGTCAGTAGATGTGCCATGGATAATCAATTACGTTCACTCTGATTTCTTAGTGTAACTTGGGGTAATCTAATCTATCTACCCGCTACCAAACCAAACACAGACAGGGTCTCTGAATGGTATTTTGCCTCTACCTGCACCTTCCACTTCCTTCCTATCAGTAAAAAAACAACACTGTCAGTTTATATAGTGACTAATTAAAAGATCGATTAGTTACGAAACTCACTGCAAGAGCCATTTTATTATTTATATTCAACCTCGCAACTAACAAAGCATGCAACTAACAACTACAAAGGAGTAACCTGACGGGAGAATGCGATGCAATGCACACACTGTCCAATATGGCCCCCTAAATACTATCACCCTACAGTGGGGCAAAAAAGTATTTAGTCAGCCACTGATTGTGCAACTTCTTCTACTTAGAAAGATGTTAAGAGGTCTGTAATTTGCATCATAGCGACACTTCAACTATGAGAAAAACTAAATGAGAAAAAAAAACCCAGGAATCAGATTGTAGGGTTTGATAAAGATATGTAATTGTAAATTATGGTGGAAAAATAAGTATTTGGTCACTAATTTGCGTTCCAACTCAATACTTAGTAAACATAACCTTTGTTGGCAATGACAGAAGTCAAACGTTTCCGTAAGTCTTCACCAGGTTTGCACCACACTGTGCTGGTATTTGGCCCATTCCTCCATGCAGACGAGAAGAGAGGGGGGGGTGTCAGGTGTCGATACACCGCCTCTCTTGGCGTCATTGTGCTCTATTCTCTCTTTAATCTCTTCCCGGGGGGCGGGGCGGGTTGTGGGCGCCGCGTGACTCGGGGCGGTGGCGCGTCCCTCTTTTCGTGCGGGGGGGGGGGGGGGGGGTCTGTATCGGGGGGGGGGGCCTCCTGCGGGGGGGGTCTCACCGCTTTACTCTTGGGCGCGGCGCTTGTTGATGTTTGTGCTGGGTGTTTGGGGGGTTGCCCTTGGTGGGGTGTTAGGGGGGTGTCCTCCGGTGGGTACCGCGGTGGGGGGCACACTCCCCCTCTTTTCTTATTTGAGGGGGGCGGGGGGGGGGGTGGGGGTGGGGGGTGCGGGGTGCCCTGGGGGGTAGCAGTGTGTTTGGGGCAACACGGACTTTCAACTCCCCTCCACACATTTTCTATGGGGTTGAAATCTGGAAGCTGGCTAGGCCACTCCAGGACCTTGAACAGCTTTTTATGGGATACCTTTGTTGCCCGAGCAGTGTGTTTTGGATCATTGTCATGCTGGAAGACCCAGCCACATTCCATCTTCAATGCTCTCACTGATGGAAGGTGGTTTTGGCTTAAAATCTCACAATACATGGCCCTGTTCATTCTTCCCTTAACATGGATCAGTCGTCCTGTCCCCTTTGCAGAAAAACAGCCCCAAAACATGATGTTTCCACCCCCATGCTTCACAGTAGGTATGGTGTTCTTGGGATGCGACTCAGCATCATTTTTCCTCCAGTTGAGTTTTTTACCAAAAGTTCTATTTCGGTTTAATCTAACCACATGATATTCTCCCCAATTCTCTTCTGGATCATCCATATGCTCTTTGACAAACTTCAGACTGGCCTGGACATGTACTGGCTTAAGCAGGGGGGCACGTCTGGCACTGCAGGATCCAAGTCCCTCTCTGCGTAGTTGTGTTACTGATTGGTCCCAGCTCTCTGCAGGTCATTCATCAGGTCCCGCCGTGTAGTTCTGGGATTTTTGCTCACCGTTCTCATGATCATTTTGACCCCACGGGATGAGATCTTGTGTGGAGCCCCAGATCGAGGGAGATTATCAATGGTCTTGTATGTCTTACAATTGCTCCCACAGTTGATTTATTCACACCAACCTGCTTGCCTATTGTAGATTCACTCTTCCCAGCCTGGTGCAGGTCTACAATTTTCTTCCTGGTGTCCTTCAACAGCTCTTTGGTCTTGAGTTTGGAGTCTGACTGTTTGGGGCTGTGGACAGGTGTCTTTTATACAGGTAACGAGTGGAGGACAGAAGAGCTTCTTAAAGTTGTTGTTACAGGTCTTTTAGAGCCAGAAATCTTGCTATTTTTTAGTATGAAGTTGGACCAAATTTACTTGACCAGATACTTATTTTCCACCATGATTTACAATTAAATATTAAAAAAAAAAAATTCTCATTTAGTCTCTCATAGTTGAAGTGTACCTATGATGAAAATTACAGACCTCTCTCATCTTTCTAAGTAGGAGAACTTGCACAATCAGTGGCTGACTAAATACTTTTTTGCCCCACTGTATATAAAAAAATCTGGATCTCTATGCAGTATATTGTTACTACAATAGGGAACAGAATTCGATGGTAGTAAACAAATTGGGACCTTATATGGCTTTGTTCATTAGTGTGTAAGAGCAGTCTTGTGCATTATGGATATTCCACATATGCCAGGGTACATCATTTGTACACTTCTATTGCAGTGCATTGTGGGATTGTTAGAGTGCACTGTCTATTCAGCACTGCTTTTGGACACGAACACAATCAAATAGACAAATACAAAAAACACACAATCAAAAGGATGCAGCATGCATGAATGTACAAACACACACAAGCAGACACAAAACAGACACAGATACAAACAGACACAAAAAGAGACAATGCACAGAAAGCATGCATAGTGCACAGACACACAGACACACAAAGAGACAATGCACAGAAAGCATGCATAGTGCACAGACACACAGACACACAAAGAGACAATGCACAGAAAGCATGCATAGTGCACAGACACACACGCACAAAAAACAGACACACAAACAGACACGAAAAGAAAGCATGCAGTGTGCAAATACAGCCACAAACAGACACACACAGAGACAAACAGAAAGGATGCAGTGTGTACAAACGGACACACACAAACACAGACACTAAAGGAAAGCATACAGTGTGCACACCCAGACACAGGCACACACAGAAACCATGTATCACAAACAGACATTTACAGACAAAAAAAACCACACAAACACAGACAACGCATGGAAAGTATGCACCATGCACAAACAGACACCGACAGAAACAGACAAACACAGAGACAATGCATAGAAAACACGCACCAATGGACAAACACACAAACAGACAGAAACAAACACACAATGAGAATGCACTGAAAGCATGCAGCATGCACAGACAGACACACACAGACAACGCATAGAAAACTTGCACAAATGGACAACCAGACACAAGCAGACACTAAACAGACAGACACAAACAGACACACACAGCACACAGTTTACTGAGCCAATATATTAAGCTGACATCAGCCAGAGTATGAAGATGCCAGAACAAGGTATTGGATTTTCCAATAAAAACAATGGAACAGAGCTCCTGATATCTGAATACTTGTTACCCTGAGCTAACTGGGTTTCACTGTACTTGGTTAGGGATTCAGGGTGCCAGTGTTTAAATAATAAAACCACACATTAGATCATCTTTAGTAAGTTGTGGTAGAGAGTCGTTGTCACATTGTCACAAAGTTGCTGAAGACTGAGGAATGAATATCCCTAATAAATATTAAGACACACAATGTGTACCATACATTTTTTTACGTACAGTTATACAATATTTTGTCATTACTTGTTACTATTTTGTATTATTGCTCCATTAGTGTGTCCAATGTGTGTGTGTGAGCATGTGTAATCCTTCTGTTTAATGTTCCCCAGTCTGCTCTCCAAATATTGACTGGGTGCTGGTTAATGCTTAACATATTAACCAACCGGTGCTGTATTTCTCACACCTGCACTAAGCCTTACCTAAGCGAAACAGCCATGATCTTCTCCATGTCGATTTTGCGCTTGAGAACCTCTTTAATCTGGCCCTTCTCTGGGCCCTGCTTTATCTTCTCTCTTCCAATCAGATACACAGACCTAGGAGTCAGGATCATGTCCCGCTTAATACCCTGCAAACACAGAAAAAATAAACGTTCATCACCTCAACCAAACTCCAAAATTCACACCAACCTCACCAACCCACAGTTTGGCACATTAAGAGTCTACACTCTGTGGGCGTTCGGGTCAAATACATAAGTCCACTATAGCAGAGACAGAGAACCATGTACAAGCCTCTTCAGTGGCTCCAGCCTGACTGGACATTCCACAGGCATAACTGGTTCAGCCAGAATGAGAAAAGGTTCGATGGGGATCATCACCTTGCGACCTCATTGGACTAGCAAGGCAGAGGTAATGTGTTCATCTGTGTGGGGTAAAGTTTTATATATATATATATATATATATATATATATATATATATATATATATATATATATATATATATATATATATATATACACACACTTAAGATGGGGCCAATTTAGAGTAATCAATTAACCGTACGCATGTCTTTGGAGTGTGGAAAAACACCCGGAGTAAACCCAAGCAGACACGGGGAGCACATGCAGACTCCACACTGAGGACCCAGACTGCTCCCCCCTGGGATTGAACCCAGGACCTTCTTGCTGTGAGGCGACAGTGCTACCCACGAGCCAATGTGACGTCCATGTTTGGGGGGTAACTCCCGCCATAAAAGTCCAGCAATCGGCAGCCGCCAGTTCTAGGTAGGCACTTGCTCTTATGACTTAACAGAGGGGTCAGCGCATGGCAGGGGATGATGACCAAGAAGACTGGGCAGATCCAAACTAGGGTGGGGAAAAAACTCCCTGCTCACATTCAGGAGTTTCATTTTCTCACGATTTCTGATATTTAGTTAAATGTAGAAATGCTATAAGATATAAGAGGGTAGATAATGGGGCAAATGGCAAATGATTTGACCATACGGTCTGCATACATTTAGTTCTTTTGCAGACATACTTATTCAAGCTGCCCTTAACCCACGATTGATTACAATCCAAGCAATTGTGGGTTAAGGGCCCTGCTCAAGGACCCAACAGTGGCGGCTTGTTAGTAGAGGCATTTGTACTCCAGACATTCTGGTCCATCACAGTCTCAGATACACTGTATAGACAAACATTTTTTGGACACCCAAAAAATTCCGTTCAAAACATGGGTATTAGTTTGGGGTTTGCCCCTACATTTGCTGCTACAACAGCTTTTGTTCTTCTAAGAGGGCTTTCCACTAGATTTTGTAACATGCCTATGAGGTCAGTTTTTGATGTTAGACAAGAAGCCCTGGCTCACTTTCGGCATTCCAGTGCATTTTCAAAGTGTCAGATGGAGTTGAGGTCAAGGTTCTGGGCAAGCCAGCCAAGTTCTCAATCAAAGTTGATAAACCGATTCTCTATGGGCTTTAAGTCCACAGCAGGGCATAAGATTGATGAACTGACTTGTTGGAAGATGAAACGTGTGACATCACTGGGGTCACTGGGGTATCAGTACAGCCCATTCTGCCACTGTCTACTGAGAACCCAGAAATGCATGTTTTATATTATAAATGTGTTAAAAGTGAGTGCTGCTGAAATAGCAGGGCTCAATAATTAGAAGGGGTGTCCACAAACTTTTGTCTATATAGTATAAGAGAGAAGAGAGAGTTAGTGGGGATTTGGTTCCTAGGCCCTCACACTACCACTGTACTCCAATTGAGCACTAGTGTGTGACGCTAAACTGGATTCTGTATGACTCATTTTTTTAGCTACATGGAGGTGGAACAGTGCAAGACCAATGCAAAGCTAAAGCAAACATCAGACAGGAAACATGAAGAATTGTGTAAAAGTGTACTGGACTATTCTTCGACAGCACTATGTTTTTACAAGGCTGGTGTAACGAGTTCAAATCAGTATTTTCTGCTGAACGTACCTTGAAACGTCTGTCATATTTGGTGACTTTGTCTGCAAAATCGATCTTCTCCCTCTTGGCCAGGAACTGCCTGAGCTCAGGCCGGTCGTCCATGCCAAGGTAATCACCTACAAAGTTCCTGTTTATGCTGTGCCTCCTCCTCTCCTTCCTGTTCAGCAGCAGGTCAGAGGCTGGAGAAAATACATAAACCAGATCAGCAAACATTTTCTCACTGGTGTTGTGTGATGAGCCTAAAGGGTGCCATTACTGCATTATCCAAATGTGTCTAAGCATCAGTGGTAGATGTAAGATCCTTATGAAAATAAACGATTCATTCAAAGTGTCAAAACCAATTCTGCGTATTAGGGTCATTAAGGCCACCGCATTGCACTCAGTTGATTGCAGTGAAACAGCAAGATTACAGCTTATGTTGTCGCTCTAACACAAAAATGAGGAAATGAGGTCATAGTCACTCTGGGTTCAACAGTGGAAAGCCACTGAAACCGCAGGTTTTTCAAGTGGTTTGGACGATTGGTTGTTTAAGGTACTGTGGCCTTCATTTCCTTTTCAGTTATCTAATTTCTCTTTTTTGAAGTGCCTTAGAATACAAAAGTAACCTCATGTTACTGGTGGCCAGGACTAACAGGGATAAGAAAAAAACAAACAAACAAACACAAAAAAAGTTCCTCCCTAAAACTCCAAAAGTAAAAACGAAATAGAAAGAACAAAATGCATATTACGTTAAAAAACTTCAATATAACAGGTTTCAGCAGATTTTTAAATGACCCAACAACTCAGTTATAAAGTTCTGAGACCTAAAAAAATGTTGCACAAATTTTATGTTTACATTTAGTCATCAGGCAAATGTTCTTATCCAGTGTGACTTACACCTGATACAATCCAACAGTTTACAATTTGTGCAATTGAGGGTTAAAGGTCTTGCTCAAGAAACCATGGCAGTGCACCTTGGCAGTGCAGGAACTTGAACCTTGAACATTAGATACGCATATTTTCTACATTTACATTTACATTTACAGCATTTAGCAGACGTCCTTATCCAGAGCGACTTATAATTGATACAATCTTACAATCCAAGCAATTGTGGGTTAAGGGTCTTGCTCAAGGACCCAACAGTGGAGGCTTGGCAGATGTGGGATTTGAACCCTGGACCTTCTGGTCCAGAGACCAGTACCTTAACCGCTAGGCTACCACAGTCCCATTTTTTTCATATTATTCAAGATTTTATTTATATGTTAATATTTACTTAGTTTCTGTTATTTAGTTTCTTACATTTATCATCTAATCCACCCAAGAAGGAGTCCCTTTTTGAGTCTTGGTCCTCTCAAGATTTCTTCCTTACAACGTTTAGGGAGTTTTTCCTAGCCACTGTCCTAGGCCTGCTCAATTTGGTATTGGCCTTAGATAGCAGAAGTTAATCTAAAATTTTAAAGCTGCTTGGAGACAATGCTCCATTGTAAAATGCGCTATATAAACGCGCTATATAAATGAATCTGATTGGCCTGGACTTGACTTCTGGTCGGTAGTCCATTACCTTAACCACTGCTTACCACAGTTTCTATTTAGGTGTCTTTATCTTCAAAATGAGTTTCACAATATGTGCTTTAAAACGTATAGAAACATTATATACATACACAGACTGATCAGCCATAACATTAAAACCACTTGTCTAATATTGTGTAGGTCCCCTTTATGGTGCCAAGGCTCTGATCCTTCAAGGCATGGACTCTACAAGACCACTGAAGGTGTCCTGTCTTATCTGGCACCAAGATATTAGCAGCAGATCCTTCTATAAGAGGTGGAGCCTCCATGGATTGGACTTGTTTGTCCAGAACATCCCACAGAAGCTCGACAAGATTGAAATGTGGGGAATTTGGAGGCAACCACATACCCTTGGTCATGTTCCTCAAGCCATTCCTGAACAATTTTTGCAGTGTGGCAGGGTGCATTATCCTGCTCTAAGAGGGCACTACCATTAGGGAACACTTTTGCCATGTTGGGGTGCACTTGTTCAGCAAACATGTTTACGTACTGTAGTTGGTATGTGTCAAGGTAACATCTCAAGTTTTCCCCAGCAGAGCATGGTCCAGAGCATCACACTGTCATTGTTTTTGGTTTTAACGTAACAGCTGATCAGGGAATGCACGGAAATAAACATTCCTGGCGGAAACCGAAATTTTGCATTAAGTTATTTTTGAAATGTTAGATTTTGACAATTCATTTGACATCATTCCTGCCGCCTCCAATTTGAACATTCCGGATTATATCCCAGACCTTCCCATGCTCTCATACGCCCTCAACTCGGGCCTGAACCCGCGATGAGCCCAGTCGCCAGTATATTGATTCATCTCACTTCTCCTTTTTCATCTCAATTTCCTTAATTACATCCTCTGCTATTTAAACCCCTTGTCTGAAGCGGTCAAAATCACACACTTTCACACTTTATGTTCAAGCCTTAGTTCCCTAAGCTCTGTTCCTCCACTATCCGTGTTTGTTTCCACTCCTCCACTCTCTTGACCAGTCTGACAGTAACCTTACAGTAACCTATATATATGTGTGATGAGGGGTGCCCAAACTTTCACAGTAGACTGTAGACAGTAGACTGTATTTATCCTTAACAACCCCAGTAAGACATTGATTATATGTAGTATATGTAATAAACAGTTACCATAGCTAACAGCACAGTAAAACATCAGTATTACTTATTATAATAATAGTATTATAATAGCATTATACTTTATCATCTTCCAACCATCACCATGACATACTATAGCAAAGTACTGGACGCATCAAGCTTCCATGTTAAAAGACAGACACATTCAATAACCATTCATGTTTATCATCATCAGGTCAGTCCATGCCACTCACCCTCTTCTCTCATCTGCACATATTTCTTGCGGGCAACGTACTGACGCCAGGCTCTCTGGATGGCTCTGGCATAGCCGTCGAACTTGCGGTCCCGTGTCTCCTCCAGGAGGAAGAGCTGCAAAGAAACATCACTGTCATTACTTCACCCACACAGCAACCTGCACGTACCTACAGCTAAAGGCAGTGGAAATAGTCATTCCATCCATGCCAAAGCCAACGGCACTCAGAAACTCACCATCACACCTACAAAATGAAAACAACAACAAACCTCGTCTGACGTAATACAGGATTTACTAAATGAGGCTTTCTGGAATTCCATAAATGAGTTCCAAGGTATTCAATTAATGTTTAAAGGCTGAATGTAGCCACTCAGACAAGTTTGGTGTCTGATGTTTGCCTCCTTAGTTCTGCACTGGAGGCTAACATAGCTATACGTATCATAACAATCAGTGATTACTTTTTAAAAAGTGGACAGTCTTTCATAAAACAAGCAGTTCTCATTTTAACCCCCTGCCCAACACGTTGAAAGGTCATTCTGTACCGGAGCTATATTAGTGAGCTGAGGAAAGGCATCGCATTTAAAGACCTCAGCTGTCTGGAATGACATTTACTCCCAAAACGAAGACTTGTGTTCTATATAAAGTGCTACTGTACCACCCTAAATCTAATAATCTCCCTGCTGCAGGAATACAGTAGCCTCTTTTCAGTCTGGTGATAGCTCTGAGTATCTGTTACCTTTACATTTACATTTACAGCATTTAGCAGACGCCCTTATCCAGAGCGACTTACAATTGGTACAGTCTTACAATCCAAGCAATTGTGGGTTAAGGGTCTTGCTCAAGGACCCAACAGTGGCAGCTTGGCAGAGGTGGGATTTGAACCCTTGACCTTCTGGTCCATAGTCCAGTACCTTAACCATTAGGCTACCACAGTCCCAATCTGTTAAACCCCAGCCTCAAAATGTATACAAGCAGGAGTCATGACTCCTGAACATAACACGGATGATGAGGTTCCTGCAAACACCATACGGAAGATCTATGAAGACCTGTATTGAAGAGCTGTGAGTCTCTATCCCAGGGGCATCATCAGACCCACATTACTGGGGTTTCCTGGATTTGCTGAGCAGGACTACAACCACTACATTTCCCATAATGCCCAGCACCTTTCCATAGAGCGGCTAACACTTTCAGTCAGAGCCAGTTTTTTGGTTGTTTGTGATGCTGTGTAGATGGCAGCATTCCACTTGTGTTTTCACGGGATCTCTGATCCAAGTACGTATCATTTACCCGTCAAATTTACATTACAGTAGCATAAAAAGACTATGTGACTATGGTAATGTATTTCAGTCCTGTTTCACAGAAAATAATTACATAAACAAGGGTAGGTCCTCTCTCTTCGAGCCCAACACTGCTCCCGGTGGCCGAAAACCAGGGAAAGACTTAGGCCTGCAAAGCCTTCTTGTTAGAATCACATTAGAAGAATCTGTCTGTCCTACTCTTTCTATCCCTGTGAAAGTGTGGCGGAATCTTGGCTTAAATGAGCTCCAGCCTATTCTCTGCACAGCTCCAGACTAAACACACTGCGCTCTTATTATCACCTCAGCCAAGACTGGCTATAAAATACGCACACGCTCGCACAGGACGTCTGAACGGTGAACCTCGGGGAGATTTCTCACGGCAGACATAATTGAAGTAAGAGGAGGATAAATACGCTCTCGCTCTCACAAGCCTCTCATCCCCTGCTATCTTGGTCTGAGTGTCAGGACGTCTCAGACACAAACACTGCATAAAAGTGTCATCCATCAGCACTGTGTGGGTTTAGAGAGTTCATTTCGGCACTCGCAGACCCACACACACACACACACACACACACACATGCGCGCACACCTGGGTGAAATTAAGCCAGCTGATAAAAAATACATCTAGTCATGAAGTAATTAGTGTCTGTCAGCCCTTATCTGAGCGGGAGTTTTGTTTAAAGAGGCTGAGTGGTTAAGACTAGGAGGCTCCCACTTAATATTCGGTGGTGTAAGCACTCTCTTCTCTCTCACTCTCTCTCACACACACACACACACTTCATTATGAGCTCACTCTGGCTTTTTCTAAGGGCTGACTGTTGGCATTTAAAAACACACTCGCTTTCACTGTGGATGTACATAAGCAGGACATGCTTGCACCTTTACATAATCCTGTGCATTTAGGCTCAGTTACAAGGCCTAATTCAGAGCCTGTGAGAGAATGAATGTGTGTGTTCGTGAGCGAGTGCGCAAATGTCAACAGTGACCTCAGAAAAATGTCACAGGCACAGCTTTCATGAAGATTTCACATAGAATGCTGTCAACATGAGAACCAGGGCCTAACAGCAGCTTCTATTACATATGTGACTGAATGGTCAGATAACCAGATATCCAATAATAACTGGTTTATTATTAGGATGCGTGGAAATGCACTTGTTCATTCATTTATAGTACATTTATAAAGTAGCAGAGATGCTCTGAGCAAACACACACTCAGATTCAATCAGATTGTCTGAGAAAAAGCAAAGATGTATTAAAAGTAGAGATGCAGAGAAAATGGTATAATGCAGAGACATTTACATTTACAGCATTTAGCAGACGCCCTTACCCAGAGCGACTTACAATTGGTACAGTCTTACAATCCAAGCAATTGTGGGTTAAGGGTCTTGCTCAAGGACCCAACAGTGGCAGCTTGGCAGAGGTGGGATTTGAACCCTGGACCTTCTGGCCCAGAGTCCAGTACCTTAACCACTAGGCTACCACACTCCGAATGCAAATAGCAAACAAACTAAATGTAGGCAACAAAGGCATGAAAAAATTCAAAGCACTTCGATTCACCCCTATAGACAAGAGGTTTAAATAGCAGAGGATGAGATTAAGGAAAGATGGAAGAGGTGGGAGGAAACTGCAATACACTCCAGAGCTAGGTCGAGGGCGTATGAGAATGTTTGGGATGCAACCGAAAAACTGGAAACGGAGGTGACAGGTGTAAAATTTAAATAGAACTTAAAATCAAGTGTATGCCTTTAATGGGCATAAAAGATTAGAAAGCAATTATAAGCAACTCTAACGCTGTTTTTGCCGCTGCTCTTCTGGACTGGTCAATGTCTTCAGTTTGAGCAGCACTAGACGAAAGGCCTTTTCACACCAAGTCCATTATTTTACACACGTCAAGTTTTGAAAAAGACAGACGGACTGCAACACTGCGTAAAATTTTTAATCGGAGCCTGTTCTAATTTCTGCATTGGTCGGATGCACTAAAATCAGGCCGACCAATCAGAGCTTGGTTGTCAGGCAGAACAGCTCATCCTGCTAGTAGCAGAGCGCAGAAGATGCAAGCAACACGCTTAAAAGTCTAAAAACATGGATGTTAAGGAAAAGATCTGGTGGAATATAACTGAAAGGCTGGAGAATGATGATGATAAACCTCACAGTGACTGTACAGAATCGTTTTCTTATTTATTTAAGTGCATTCTAATCTGTTCATGCCTGTTCATCAATTCAAGCGTCCCGCACTAATCTTCGCTCGTGTCTTTGTTTTTAAGTTGACGATGTGAAAAAGATATGGCGAGACACAGTAAGAGAAGCAACATTATTCCCTGCTATGTAGAAACAAATCTCCTCCCACAAACATACGTACAACAATCCAGTATGTCCTGTGAACTCAGCAACCTAATGTACAGTGGGAGCCAAAAGTCTGTGAGCACGTGTAGCAACCCTGTTTTGCATTTTTCTCTAATGTAACACAATGGTTGTCATTACAAAACATATAATCACCATAACAATTTGAGACGCAATAAATCTTGCATATTGAAAAATTTGAGACGGTTTTAGTATTTGGTATGTTCCCCTTTTACTGTAACACACTGCAGCGTGCACTTGAGCAAGGGAAATCTGACCTTTTGCACAAAGGAATTCCACAAAAGTAATCACTTGTTTTTCAGTAGTGTCACAATACTAACACATTGAGAAACGTAATATTTTCAAAGGTTAGACTTTTCACTTTAAATTGTTATGCTGATTATATGATTTGGATGGAAAACCTTGTAATAAATTTAAGGAAAATGTAAAATCGGAGAACTTTCACTAACGGTCTCAGACTTTTGGCCCCCACCGTATGTATGGTTACTTCTTGGAGTAATTGGGCTCATACCGACTCGGGTGCTTTGATGAAGACTTTTGTGCGTCCCAGTTGGTACTGGTCCTGGTCCATGTTGACGGAGCGTAGGAGGTGCAGCACGCCCTGCTTCTCGTCCCCACGCCATGTTGGCCACGATTCCTTCGTCAAGATGGCATACCTGAGATTGGTCAGTGGAAAGAGAAATGTTGTTTAATGAGCAATCGTATAATCGTCAGTACTAAAAAAGAGGCTGCAAGTAATTGGAAAGCAACATGCTGGGTTTGGGTTTGTATTCCAGCACTCTTCAATATACACCCACTGATCACTATCAGTTCCACTTTACCATGTAGAAGCACATTGTAGTTCTACAACTACAGAATGTAGTCCATCTGTTTCTCTACATACTTTGTTCGTCCCCTTTACTCTGTTCTCTAATGGTCAGGACCCCCACAGATCAGGTCCTATATGGGTGGTGGATCATTCTCAGCACTGCACTGACCCTGATGTGGTAGTGGTGTGTTAGTGTGTGTTGTGCTGGTTCAAGTGGACCAGACAGCTGTGCTGTTGGAGTTTTTAAACACATCGGTGTCTGAAAACTGAAAATAGTCCACTAACCAAAAATGTCAAGCCACCAGCATCATGTAGGCAGCACCCCATGAGCACTGATGAAGAATTAGAAGATGACTAACACAAACTGTGCAGCAACAGATGATCTGCTGTCTTTGACTTTACATCTACAAGGTGCAGCAATATGGTGGACGGGTTTCATAGATTGCATAGTGAGTGAACAGACTGTTTAAAAACTGACTGCTGTCTGAAGTCTTAAGCCACCAATTGATTAGATACATCATTGTATCATCATTGTACCACCACTACCACTACCACCGCACTTGGACTTGGAGCAGCAGCAGTATCTGGCAACTTCATAAGGATGTCAAGTTTACCCTTCTACAGTCTGAAGAAGCTTCATCAGGAATGGCCTTTGTGGAAGGGTAAAAGCTAAGAAACCACTTTTGCAGAAGGTGAACAAGGTCAAAAGCTCACAAAGATTGGACCGAAGATCAGCAGAAAAGAGTTTTATGGAGTGACGAATCCAAGTTTGAAATTTCTGGGTCCAATCGTCGACAATATATTATATATGGTCATTATACCATTGCTAAAACAACAATTCTAATGGTGGCCTAAGACTTATTTATTTTAACCAACTACTTTTCTTTCCCCAGAATGTGACATCCATGCAGAAAAGCACTGTGTTTGCTGTATACGAGTATCCACATTAATTGAAGCTGAAATTCTAACCACATAATCTTTGTTCCTTATTAAATCCAGTGTAGTGAAGTACAGAGCCAAAGCAGTGATTCTGTTATTATCCAATTACATGCAGCTGCACTGTATGAATATGAATACAGCTTTTCTTAGGATCCCATGTTAACTACAGGATGAAGCTCAGTCAGACCTCCTTGCTGTGGTTAAAATGCAAAGAAGTCTTGTATCGTGACAAGTCTAAGAGGCTGAAAACAAATCGGTCTTTCATGGTCATGAATGCCTTTAATGCATATAGCTGTCCAGCCAGAGCAGAGATTCCGATAAAAAGAGAGCGCTGTTTGTTTGTGTGTGTTCTCGTACATGTGTGTGATGGTGCACGTGTTTGCAGGAAGCAAACCGAAGTAGGGTTGAGGCAAAATGTTTCTGCCCTACGGGAGGACCAGGGGATTCCAGCACACAGGGACAGAGCAGCAGCCAGTTCTTTAGGCCTTGTGGTAATACCTCAGACTTCAGATTGTAAGAAACACAGAAGGTTCAAACTTTGAACAAAGAGGATTTTTTGGTTGAGTGGGTGAGTGAGTGATTCTCTCTACAGGCTTCTTAAAGCAATGGTTTTATTAAAAAATCATTCTAAGTATATTCTAAATTCAGTAACCCATTAATAGTGTCTAACATTTGAATCTACAGGACTAATGTTCCCAAAAGGTCTGCTTGACATACAGTGGAAGGTAAAAGTCTGAGAGCACTAGTGAAAATGCCTGTTTGGATCTTTGTGGAGAAGGATTCATACGCACCTAAAAGCTTTTCAACATCTAGAAGGCCAAAAAAGATCAACGGGTGTTGATTGTCATGGACTTTCCTCAACAGTCGACTGACCTAAACCTCATTGAGCTTTTATGGGGGCCAAGCATTCAGTGTGAAATCTTGCTGGAATAACATGAATCATAAGATGTTGTGATGTCCATGCCAACTCCAGTCATTACAGCAAAAGAGAACATACAAAATACTACTCTGACGTGTGTATTTTTTAAAGATTCAGCTTTTCGATTAAATAGCTATGCTGCTTATATGATTTGTAATGAAAAAAGTTTTACTTGATTTGAGAAAAATGCTAAACAAAATAATTTTCAGGAGTGGCTTCAGACTTTTGGGCATTAGCCTAGTAGAAAACAAATGAACAAATGAAGCAACACTAGACACTATTAATGGCTTATTGAACCATCAGTATCAGTGCCAATACTGACACTTAAACACAGTATCAGTATCAGCAATAGAGACCACCAATACCATGAAGCGGTTACTAGTTGGTATTGGTATTGGTACTGGTACTTGGTATCAGCAGATACTTCAGGCATCGGTATGAAAAAAGTGGCATCGGTGCATCCCTAGAACTCTAATGTTCAAGACAACCTGCGGAAGTTTAAACCGATCATCAGAATGAGGAGGATTTTAATGAATTTGAACATGGCATGGTTGTTGGTACCAGAGGTACTGGTCTAAGTATTTCAGAGACTGCTGATCTACTGGGATTTTCACAAACAGCCATCTTTAGGATTTACAGCAAATGGTCTGAAATAGAAGAAATATCCAGTGAGCAGCAGTTCTCTGGGTGAAAATGCCAGTGGTCAGAGGAGACTGACTGGAGCTGATAGGGGGACTGTGGTAGCCTAGTGGTTAAGATACAGGACTATGGACCAGAAGGTCCTGGGCTCAAATCCTACATCTGCCAAGCCACCACTGTTGGGCCCTTGAGCAAGACCCTTAACCCACAATTGCTTGGATTGTAAGACTGTATCATTTGTAAGTCGCTCTGGATAAGGGCGTCTGCTAAATGCTGTAAATGTAAATATTTGCAGGTGAAAAATTAGTTTTTTTCTTAGCCCCCAAATCTGTTTCATTTTAGTGTAAGGGCAGATGAAGTGGTTCACTGGATGCTTTAGGGGTTAATTGTGTAAACCTAACATTTGGCTACACTCTTCGATGTCAAGACTGTGAAACGTACTTCATTTAATATCACTGAAATGTTCCAATCACCGCCCGAGTCAGAGCTATGCTTACAAAATGGTCTATTTCAGCCAGACAGTTTACAACTATTTCCTTTTCCAATACAGCAGGCTGAACTGAGCTTAGAAACACATGTATCTTTGTCCTATACATCACTGCTTTTACTGTTTTAAATCCAACACGCTGTTTCTTTGAGTCACGATGAATCCTTCATTCTACATCACCCGCAATAGAGGCTCCGGACAGAGCAGGGGCTTCGTTAGCTATTAAATCTCTGTATATGGAGCTAGAGGTGCATTTAAAATTTATCAGCCTATAACAGACCAAGACAGAGCAGACTGGGAATTAAGACCATATGATCTTATATTCACATTTAGTCATTTGCCAACAACGCAGCTTGGCAGTGCTGGGACGTGAACCTTCTGGTTAGTAATTCAGTACCTTAACCACTACACCCACACAGTGTCTTGATCTTGAGATTGCTAGCATCAGAATATGAGTTTGTGAAAAATAAAAGAAATACTAACACATTAATGATGTTTAACATGATATTTGAATGCAGATTTCAGCTGCCCCCTGTTCAGATTAAGTGCTGATTTAATGGGAAACTCAATGGGAAGTTTCAAGGATGAAAAGGGGAACTCATTTCATTGAACAATTAACAAGTCAATTAAGAACTGAAACCCACATGACAAATTTTAAGTGACTGTGGTAGCCTAGCGGTTAAGGTACTGGACTATGGACCAGAAGGTCCAGGGTTCAAATCCCACCTCTGCCAAACTGCTACTGTTGGGTCCATGAGCGAGGCCCTTAATCCACAATTGCTTGGATTGTAAGATTGTATCAATTGTAAGTCGCTCTGGATAAGGGCGTCTGCTAAATGCTGTAAATGTAAATGAATGCCATATATATGGCCAAAAGTATTGGGACACTTACACATTACACTTCCAGAAGCTTTTTTCACATTCAATTCTAAATCCATAGGCATTAATATGGGTTTCCCCCCCTTTGCAGCTAAAACAGCTTCCACTCTTCTGGGAAGGCATTTTGGACTGTGTCTGTGGGAATTTTTTCCCATTCATCCATAAACGCATTTGTACGATCAGACACTGATGTTAGATGAGAGGGCCTGGCTCACAGTCTCCATTCTAGTTCATCCCAAAGGAATTTGATGGGGTTGAGGTCACCGTCTTGTTCCCCAAACTATTTCCACAAAGTTGGAAGCATAAAATTGTCCAATATGTCTTCCCCTGTAACGATATGTGATCTTTCAGTTTGTGACTGAGATGCTTACACCTTTCAATAACACCCCTCACAGCTGATCATGGAATAATCTAGGAGGGAAGACATTTCATGTACTTATTGCAATGGAGGCATCCTATTATAGTACCAGACTGGACGACCCATCCTTTCAAAAAGGTTTGTAAGGGCAGACTGCATGGCTAGGTGCTTGATTTTATACACCAGTGCCAATGGGACTGAATGAAACACATGAATTCAATGATTAAGAGATATGTCCCTATACTTTTGTTCATATAGTTTACTTCGGTTTGCTCCTGGCAACTGACAGTCCATCTGTCACCATAACACAAAACACACCTGTAGAAAATATGCTGGGTTCTCTTTTTCTCTCATTATTTATGAACTGCATACCTGAGGCATGAAACAGATTTCCTCTTTCTTCAGACATTGTGAAATTGTTTTTGCTTTCTCCCATTTCTCTCGGTCCCTCTCTCTCTTTCCGTAGCGCTTTCCACAGACATGACTCTCATTTCTGGTCTCAGGCCAAAGCCTGTGCACTTGACCACTTGCACAGATGTGCATTGCTGGGCTCTGGGTCAGTCAGTAGAATTTAATTTAGAAGGTTTTGTTATTTTTTTACCTGTTCAAGAACTTGCGGAAGACTCTCCTGTAGGCATAGCCAGCACGTCGTACTCTGATATTCTCCTTTAGTCCAAGATACTCCACCTGGTGCTTGACTCTGAGATAAGAAAGGAGGAAGAGGTTACGTTTGTGGTGGGAGAAGTTCACCAGTTACATCACTTGAGTGAGTGGCCAGTCTTGAGTCTTTAGTGTGTGAGGCTTGTGACACTAGTGTACAAGTCTGAGTCCAGTTTAAAGTCTCTAGTGTGAGAGTCCATACTAAATCTTGAGAATGCGAGTACGCATAAAGCCTTGAGACTCCAGCATGCGATATTGAGACGAGTCTCGAATCTTTAGTGTAGGAACACAGAGTAAGTCTGAGTCGAGTCGCGCGTCGCCACCATGGGAGTACGCGATGACTATCAAGTCTGTAGCATGCTAGTCCAAGTTGCCTCTCCAGCATGTGAGTACAAGACTCAAGTCCCCAGTGTGTAAGTACGAGACGAGTCTCAAATCTCTAGTATGTGCTTTTGATCACTCTCTAGTGTGTGAGTTGGATTTGAGTCTCAAATCTTTAGCGTGCATATACACTTTGAGTCTTGAGTGTGTAACATGTGAGTACAAGTTGAGTCTCAAATGTGTCGTGTGTGAATACAAGTCGAGTCTCGAGCTGTGTATCACGTGAGTACGAGTCTAATCTCTAGTGTGTGAGCAGAGTTGAGTCTTTGGCATTCAAGTCAGGCCTACAATATCTAGCGCCCAAGTCAAAGTCCAGTTCTAGCATAGCTGCAGTTTGACAGTAACTCAAGTCACGAGTCGAAGACTCGAGTTTTGTTTACAATATTTGTTGTGGTGTGTTAATTTTTCTGTATTGTGGTTTGTCAGCTCTCAAACCTCAGAAGATTGTTTTAATTAGCTTTAAGTTATATTTTTTACACTCTTGATTTAAGAAAAAACGTAGAGAAGTGCACTAAAGGGAAGAAATTCCTTATTTTTGTATTCTTTTATTGCATTGTTCGACTTGAAAAACAGAATAGGTTTGAAACTGTTTACATTATTTGTTGTGGTGTGTTAATTTTGTTGTATCGTGGTTTGTCAGCCCTCTACCTCAGGAGATTTTGTTTTAAGTTGTGTTGAATGATATTTTTTTTACACTCTGTTTATTGAGGAAAAAACAGAATTGCACTGAAAGGAAGATAATTCCTTATTTTTATTGTTTTTCCTAAGAACAATTCTATTTGAAAAAAGAAACAAAGAAAGAAAGAACTAGAAAAGATGTCTAGTGAGTGGAGAAGTTTTATTTCGTTTTTGTATTGTGGTTTCTCCTTTTCTACCGCAAAAAAAATATTTATTTTCTTAATGTTAAAGCAAACTTTGTTTTGTTACAGTTGCATTGTTTCTAAACAAAAATGTTGATTATGATTATAAAGTATTTTGTCGTCATATACAATGTTTGGCAAAATTCTATCCTAGGTCTTTTGGATCCTTTGGATCTATGAAGCTTAAGTATTAAAAAGTATCGGTATCGATACTGGCCCTGCATTTACTTGGTATCGGATCGATACCAAAATTCCTGGTATCGCCCACCTCTAACTAAAACTAGGACGAAATGAATTGACACTTTTGTCAACGAATAAAAACGAACGAAGGTCTACAAGCAGCCTCTATACTCGTTCTCAGGAAGTCAACTCCATAATGTCAACACCTGAGAGTCGATATATTGGCACATTTCTCAATTAATGTCAAGGAAAACAACACTCTTTTTAAACCTGTGTGGAGCGACTATCTCCGGTAAAAATACAACAAACTTGAAACGCCATCTGCATGCGTGTCATCCTGAAACTGCGGTCAAGCTATCCGTGCCATTAGGCGCGAGCTCCTATTTTAGCGGTATTACGGTAGTGCGTTGCAAACGCACTCTTTAGATTCATTGTGTTCAAGCCAATATTTCAGCGAATAAGGTAGGGATTCAAATACGTTTCCAGTCGCGACGTGGATATATTTTACTGTGTCTAAAAAGTGTTCATACCATCTTTAAGGAGTATTTGGTTAACATAATATACGTTTTATACTGTAATTATGAATACATGCAAATAGAGCAGGCACATATATCTGATCTTCTATGTTTAATAAAGCTCATAATATATCGATGTATTCCAACTTGATTCAATTCTACAATATCTCATGAGTGTACACATCGAGTTTGAAGCAGATCTTTGTTGGAAATTTTGAGTTATAACGACTTTAATGTATACCGTTATGATCAATGCATGCATGTAGATGTTACATTTCAATTCAAGGGAAATTGCGTATTGCAACCTTTACATTTCATATTTTGGTCGACTCTGCTAACTAAAACTAAAAACAACTCAGATGACTAAATTATGATTAAAACTAAATTATTTAGTCAAAAGACTATGACTAAAACTCACAACAGGAATGGCCTGCACAACACAGCAGCACCAATAGGACTGCTCATACCAACAGCGCCTTATGGAAGTTCATTCCATGACAGAGTGAGTCAAGCTACCACTCATCACACTGTTTTGAGGACACCAGTCTGTATATAATCACTGACCTAAAAGCTACTGCAGCTGGAATACACATTATTTGTAGGATGCTTAATGTCTGTTTTGAAACTTGCTGAGTCACAATATGAAAATGCTAGGTCTTAGTGGGGGAAACGTCAAACCACGTCATCAGACAGATGTTCATATATAAAGCTCAGATCGTTCTACAGAGCTGTCACTGCCATGCGTTTATGCATACCTGCTCTCCTCCCAGTCTTTAGGCTTCTTGGTCTCGTTGGGTTTGATACAGCGGATGTAGTGGGGTGTGCACTTCATGAGCGTGCTCACCAGGTCGTTGGCTTGTTTCTGTTACGGGAAGAAAGGGAGGGAGAGATTACACAGCTACTTTACATGCCAGAAGTTAACTCCTGATTACAGGCATTGGAAATGTTTGCATTGGACACAATGCTAATATATGGGACACCATATATCGTGCTATCAGTGTTATCAAATCAAAATTGATATACGGCATCTGTAGTGCAGTTAAACCAAACCCCCAGTACTTTCCATTTCAAGAGAAAGTTGTGTTTTTTGTAAAAAAAACAAAAACAAAAAACAAAACAATTAATAAAGTGAGGATCAGTAAAACAGTCCTCACAAATAAAAATCTGCCAGGTTTTCCTATCACTGTGAGGACATTTGGTCCACAAATACACACAAACAATTACTTTCATACGGATTTCAGACCTTACTCTTCAACACACCTTGATTTTACTGCCTGCTGTAGTGGGTCGCCCTTTTTTGTCAGCGTTAAGGTTTTCTGGAAACAAAGCCCGGATGAAAGGTCTGTTGAGGAAAGCCACAAACAGACAGACATGATTATGTGAGGAGCAAAAGAGCACAAAGAAAGAAAGAGAGACAGGAATTCCCTCAAGTCTCATTCAGTTCACTGAAATGCCGGGCCACAGTGCACGTTTTGCAGTTTTAAGGTGGTTTTTAGTCACTGACAGACTCTAATCACTACCATCGTTTCCCCATGAAAGGGGTTTGCATGTTCTGGAATTTCATACTGTTGTGGTATTCATCTACGTCATGACTAATTTAACAGGAAGACCAGAATTTAGATTGGGCTTGTATTTTAAAAAAGTAAATGTGAACAATATGGCAATTGATCAAAATCTCAATACACTTTAGTGTTCAATGTCAGGGAGCAAAGGATCTCTAGTGTTCCTCACTGATTGGAGGATCTCTATTTACTAGTCGACCAGGCTTAACATGGTAGCTCAGTTCTATTCAGAATGTAACACAAGCTTGCAAGCATTCCAGAAATTCTGGGTGTGCTGACCTTTTTCAAGGCAGATATTACAAATATTTCTCATTTACTGGTAAAATGTCTTTTTTTTTCCCCACATCTCTGCCTTTGTACAGTGTTTCAGTAACATAAGCAGTGTCTTGTCTAGGGCTGGGTATCTATCTGAAAAAGCCAAAGACATAAGATTGTGGACACCCCTTCTAATTATTGAGCTCTGCTATTTCAACACATTCATAATACAAAGCATACGTTTCTGGATTCTTCATAGACAGATAGTGGCAGTAGAATCGGTTGTACTGCTACCCATTTCTGCCCTGCTGTCCTTAAACAAAGTCCATAGAGAATTGGTTTGCCAACTTTGAGTTAGAACTTGACTGGTTTGCACAGAACCCTGACCTCACCTTTACCAGACACCTCAGAAATGCACTAGAATGCCAAAAGTGAGCCAGGGCTTATTGTCTAACATCAGAAGCTGACCTCACAGTCATGTTTTTGGATGTAATTTTTTGAGTGTCCACAAACTTTTGTCAATATAGTGTACTTTGAAATTTAATACCGATACCAAAATGACACTTGAGAATACATATTAACTGTGACAGTAAGCAAGATGTGATGTTACTGAAGTAATCAAACTATGGGTTTCACCAACAATCTATATACAAGATATCAACATTAACTGTACATGTAAACAATGACTATGATACCTTTTACAGATCAGGCTTTAAGAGTACTTTTTTAGAAATATGAGCCAACAGGTGATTACAATGTGATCTCTGATCCCTCAGGCGTCACTGCATAAAGAACCATCATTCATCAATAGCTGATAGAACCACATGGGCAAGGGATTACTTTATCTAACCTTTATCAAGCACTTCAGTACAGACTTACATTCACAAATGCCACTTAAAACATTACTGTGCAGAACAGAAGCCTTATGTTAACCAAGTCCAAGTGCATTTATCAACAAGACAATGCAAAAACACATGCTACATGCATTATAGAAGCCAGGGTGCAGAAGAAAAGGGTACGGGTACTGGACTGGGATTGGACGTTGATATTAGGAGATAATCTAAACTTGTAAAGTTGCTTTGAGACAATGCTCCATTGTAAAAAGCGCTATATAAATAGATCTGACTTGACTTAACTTGACTGGCCTGGCCTGCCTGCTGTTATGACCTGTCTACAATAGAGAATGTGTGGAGAATTTTGAAAGGAAAAAGGCGACAATGACAACCCCGTTCTGTTGCATGTCTTAAGACGTGCTTGCAGGAAGAATGGGACAAAATAACACCTGAAACACTAAATCACTTGGGATAGCCATTGCCAAAACATCTTTTAAGTGATGTGAGAAGGAATTGCACCTAAAAATGAAATTAACTGAACCAAACAAAACATATCGTGGGTTCATACAGTCTGAAATGAAATAAAAGTCAAAATAAATGTAAAGAGACACTACGTAACATATATATAATTTTTTTTCTGCGTATAAATATACACTGCTCAAAAAAATAAAGGGAACACTTAAACAACACAATATAACTCCAAGTAAATCAAACTTCTGAGAAATCAAACTGTCCACTTATGAAGCACCACTGATTGACAATCAATCTCAGATGCTGTTGTGCAAATGGAATAGACACCAGGTGGAAATTATTGGCAATTAGCAAGACACACTCCATAAAGAAGTGGTTCTGCAGGTGGGGACCACAGACCACTTCTCAGTACCTATGCTTTCTGGCTGATGTTTTGGTCACTTTTGAATGTTGGTGGTGCTTTCACACTCGTGGTAGCATGAGACGGACTCTACAACCCACACAAGTGACTCAGGTAGTGCAGCTCATCCATGATGGCACATCAATGCGAGCTGTGGCAAGAAGGTTTGCTGTGTCTGTCAGCATAGTGTCCAGAGGCTGGAGGCGCTACCAGGAGACAGGCCAGTACACCAGGAGATGTGGAGGAGGCCGTAGGAGGGCAACAACCCAGCAGCAGGACCGCTACCTCTGAGAGCGATCTGCTGCCTGCTACATCCTTCATCATGACTGGTTTGGCAGTGGGTCAGTAATGGTGTCTGGTGGCATTTCTTTGGAGGGCCGCACAGCCCTCCATGTGCTCACCAGAGGTAGCGTGACTGCCATTAGGTACCGAGATGAGATCCTCAGAGCCCTTGTGAGACCATATGCTGGTGCGGTTGGCCCTGGGTTCCTCCTAATGCAGGACAATGCTAGACCTCATGTGGCTGGAGTGTGTCAGCAGTTCCTGCAAGATGAAGGCATTGAAGCTATGGACTGGCCCGCCCGTTCCCCAGACCTGAATCCGATTGAGCACATCTGGGACATCATGTCTCGCTCCATCCACCAACG